>JALBCR010001208.1:0-315580 GCA_030710515.1 Abscondita cerata
CTGTTGTACTTCTTTGGGAAGCTTCCTCAGGCTCCTTATTTGAATTGACTTCTCTTCGAAGTGTTGTGGAAGGGACCTTATATTGCATTGCAGTCTTTCTAGTGCACATAATACTATTTCGGACATCATTTATCGCAGAGTCATACTCTGTTCTGACCAAGAATTTTGCTGTGACTTTATATGTTCGAACCATTATAACACTGCAACAATGGAACATGATAATTATTATATTCTTTTTCATATGGGTCAATAGGCCATAATATCTACTTTGGTCTATATGAAATAAACCGCTTTGCCACAAAACATAACCAACATACAAAAGTAAGATTATATCGAATACGCAGGCGTGGAAGTAAAATATTTATTAGCACATCAAGAGAATCTTTTAACAACTATAATAGAAATAAAAACCATCGTAGTTTTGTCCAAAATGCTTATTAACTTACCGTAAATTATTATAAACATGTGGCTTAAAACTCACGGAACAACGTGCGTGCTGACCCCACGGTAGCTGCAAAGACACTGATTATGCAGCTGTGTTATGAAGTAGGTATATGCCTGAATAACCGAATGCACTAAGGGCGTTGCCAAATGTTGCTAAATTGTTGTAATAGTGATAAAAACTGCTTTGCCCCGATGGGCCGCTTTGCCCCCACTTCCTCATTTATTGATCACGTTCTGTTGTTTTCGAAGATCGTCATTACTCCATTATTATAAGAATACTTCAAAAAATAAAAAACTTTTAGCATTTGTTTCGGTTCTCTAAAACATTTCCAGATACAATTATTTTCTATTTTATGTATGTAATCAACATCATTTCTACCATAAGGTTTAAGGTAACTTAAATACATTTCATTTTCTAGTATTATATAGTATTAATTAATAATAGCTTAACATAATAACTTCTTCCCCAGTAGCACATGAAGGCTTTTGACCACGATCAGAGTCGAATTTCCTTAAATAGGTCTGCAACTTATTTCTGACTAAATATTTGCCCTGAAAGTCAAACTTTGAAATATATACAACAAATTAAATTTACTAAAATATTATATAAAAAATGTGCTTATTGACGTTTCGAATTTGAAGAAAGAATACATAGTAAAATTTACCTAATGTATCCCTATTTTGGTCGGTTGACTTTGAGGGCGAAATAATAGGGTAAATTTCACCTAAAATGGACCAAAAACTTTCTTCAAAGTACTTGCATTTTCAAACCTATACTAGTCCTACTCCTACTTTTGGTCAAAGCAACCTCTAAAAATAATAACACAAAATAGACTTTGAAATCAAAGTTAATAACAAAGGGTAAATAAGGTAATTCTTAACCATCAACAAGACTTAAGGTTTAGGGGATATGTAAGTCGAGAAAATTACCAAACTCTTTATGTTCACAGACTTTGAAGTCGAGTTTACCAATATTTTTGCCCTATAGGTCGAAATGCCTATCATTAAGTTTCCCAATTTGATCAAAGGAAAGGAACACCAACTGCAGCGTCTATTTAACCAACAGAAAAACACCAAGAACTGCACCAAAAACTTTACTCGGACACGTGTTTCAACAGCTAAGCTGTCATCATTAGTTCCTGGTGTTTTCCTGTTGGTTCCCCAATATGGATAAAATTTGAAGAAATCCTTTTGCAGCTAGCATCTGTTGGAAAAATTTTCAATATCCTTATCATATCGTTTGAAACACTAATGTCCACTTTGGTAAATCAAGTATATATAAGCCTTACATATGCATGTTGATCATTCATCGCTAAAATAGCCTAAAAGAGCTTTGTTAAATTCACACGTCATCAAATTCGAATTAATTCATTCTTGATTAAAATTATTTCTTGTTATTTATGTAATTGTTAATAACGGTTTCAAGTTCGGTTATTAACTTCCTCTGCTCATTTTGTGCTTTTGGGTCGGAATTCCCTTATTGGCCCGTATCACC
Source organism: Abscondita cerata (assembly GCA_030710515.1). Taxonomy (NCBI): domain Eukaryota; kingdom Metazoa; phylum Arthropoda; class Insecta; order Coleoptera; family Lampyridae; genus Abscondita; species Abscondita cerata. The sequence goes on from JALBCR010001208.1 coordinate 1,940, forward strand.
AAACTCGACTTACAGAGCAAAGCTTTAGGTGGACCTCAAAGTCCTTGTGCACTAAATAGGGATACTGTCTTCATCTACAGTCATTTCTACCTGGTCAATGGGAAATAGAACTTTAAAGTCGAAATGTCAAGAGGACTTGAAGGCACATATATGAAAGAAACCATGTTTTTGTTTGCACTGGTTTTCGCCGTATTTGTAAAATTTGTTTTTTCAAATAGCAAACTTTCATAAATATCAAAAACTGTATTTTTATGTAAATGTTTTTAAAATATATACCAGTAAAAACTACAGACTGTATTAGGTATATAAACAGTCACAAAATAACAAAGTAAACATTTAATTTATTTTTAAATGTTTATGGGCGAATGAACAATATCGATGTAAAATAAAATTTGGCTCATAAAATTTGATAAATCTCCGTTCTCAAAATAAAGTCCGAAATATATTTGATAAACTAGATATTTTACTAAAACCTTTTCGTAGTTTCAAAAGTAAGGCTTTCAGGGTTTCCGGTTACGGTCAGAGTTCTCCATAAACATATTTATGTTAGAGGAATAAAGAAAAAAGGAAATAAAAAAGAACAAACGAATGGTCTGAAGAGGGCTAAAATAGATCTAAAATAAGGATAAAATAAAGTAAATATTTGGTAATATTCGACCTATTTTTCGTTGTAATAACCTGTTACGACTATGAAATCAAAGTCAAAATACTCTATTGATCCCTATTCTCGACATCAAATTTACTTCCAAATTTTTTATCCCACTTTACGTCAGAATCTGGTAAATCCATCCTATTTTTGACCTCCTGTGTTGCTTGGGTTGCTTTTCAACAAATGCTCATTCAGTTATTAAATAATTTTTAACACACATAAACAAATTTTGCACATTCTTTTTGTTTTTGAAATCTCGTTAGCTTCTCCCCATGACTTATTTCTTCTTTTAATATTTTTCCATGTTTTCTTCGGTCTATCTTTTTCTTTTACATGCTTCCCAGATTTGTTTGACTTGTCTGTTTTCTGTCATTCGTTTGAGGTGTCCAAACCATTTCAATTGCTTTTCCTCTAATAACTTAAAATAGAATCCAGCCCTAGTTGTTCTCTGACCACTTCGTTCTTAATCCTATCCCTGCGTGTAGTTCCTTTCACTGGTATTTCATATCAATCTCTTGTATCATACTTCTTTGTGATTGGTTTAAAATCAACTCTCGCATCCGCATAAGTGAGGGTTGGCCAAAATATCACTTCATATACATTACGTTTTGTTTTGGTACTTATTTGTGTTTGCTTGTTAGTGCTTCTGTTCATACCGTGGTAGACTTTAGATGCGTTCCCTATTCTTTCGATGACTTCGCTTTCCATGGTATTTTCGTCTATCCATGTTCCTAAATTAGTATTTCTCCACTTGTTCTAATTCTTGTCCCATTCTTATATTTAGATATTCATGTTCTTTTCTTATCCTATCACTTTCGTTTTACTTATATATCGATTTTTTTGTTTTATTATAACGTACTTAACGAGAAAAAGTAGTGTTCAAATTTTCGATTTGAAACCGTTACATATAACTCCCCATCTTATTACTTCACATCTTTATAAATAAGATGAGGAGTTATGCAAGGTTTCAAACCAAAAATTTTAACACCCTTTACTTTTCCGACGACTTGAGTTAGTAGGTTATAATAAAACAAATTCTTTACTACAACGAATGTTTTTCACTTTTCTATCAAAATCATTAAGTTGCGAGATGCGAAGAATGGTTTATATCGCGGCACATTTTCGATGGCCCTTTATATGTTTGTTAGTATCAGAACGATGTGGAATTCTGCGCAAAACATTTTTTATAAGATGTGGAGCAAAAACGGAAATCTGTGTACTACTGGTGGAACGTGAACTCCACAATACAACTTTTGCTAATGCAAATTGCAAGTTAAACTAAAAGCCCAAAAACGAAAATAATATGTACTTAAATGATAAATTTTCGTTTTCAAAAAGTAGGAATGGTATATGACTAGTAGGGAAAATATAAGCTTAAAAACTAGCTGACCCAGTGAACTTTGTACCGCCTGCGCCTCAGAAACTCTATTTAACAATAAAAACTAACATTTCTCAATTAATTTCACAGAGATTTCTTAGTGTCCAGCATTACACTTCAACTCTTAAACTACCTAAATTGTAGCAATCCATGGCTATATCTTTAACTCGTTTTTCGAAAGTATTTTCACCTTTAAGCGAGTCATCCGAAGGGTCAAACATTACATTTAAAGTCAGGATAGCAAATAAGAACGAATGAACTCCGTAGATCTTCCACATCTTCCATTAACGTTTCGAAGGGGTACAATCGATTGGGATCACTTCCTAATTGGTGCAGAACAAGCAAAAGTTAGCATAATAATCTCTAATCAATTCGTCTAAGTGCTTTTTTCGCAAGTCTTTGCTCGTATTAATTAAAATCACATAAAGCATGTCGAGAACTGGAGATGCCAGAGTTAATCCTTGCCAGTCCACGAAACAACTTTTGATAACTTCACCCTTCTGAAAAATAAACATTTACGTAATTTTAATTACTAAACACAGGATTACCTGATTATACTGAAAAAGTATGTTCCCAAGCCTGCAATCGACATGTGTAAAAACAGTATGTTCGCTAGTTAACTGCTTCCCAAATATGTTGGATATAATATTTGGAACATCAATAAAAAGTTTACCCAGAGCGGAATAAAATATTGCTTCGTTTCGTAATCAAAACAACTGAGTGCACGTTTATAAGCGTTGCTCATAATACGGCGGGATTTTTCCGAACAATCAGTAAATACATTTTCGCATACATTCTTGGCTAATCGATCAAAAACTAATTTTTTCTGATCGCGCATAGCAAAACAACGCGTGCAAACGCGCGTACTCTTTCAATGTTACCGAGATGTGATCGTAATCTAACATTTCAAGTTGGGGTTTACCTACATATCCGAGCGAAGTCATATCTTCCAATATCAAAAAACTCTTTGTTAAATTCATCATTGGAATCGAAACATCGAGGATAAAAAACACTTACTTCTTCCAAATTTTTCTCCAGCTGCAATTTATGTAGTTCGGGTAAAATGTTTACGTAACAGTAAATTTCACGTTGAAGAATTTACTTAACTCTACCAAAGGCTGCTCTATTAGGTTACATTTTATCATGAAACTGTGGACATCTTTATCTTGTACGCGTGCTCTAACCATAAAACTTGAGTAATGTACTATAGTGTCCGACAATAACTCTAAACTGGCGGTATAATCGTTAAGATTGAGTTTTTGAGTGTGAATTCGAATCGTTCCAATATTTTTGTTGGTAATAACTGTAAACTACTCGACATCTTGACTTGTTTCTCTAACTTCGTTTTGCGAGTTCAGCGTCTTTCGTGATCACGTAGCTTTTTGATAAAATTTAACAATCCTCGAGAACTACGATTTATTCACGTAAAGAAATAAACAATTTCAGATTAAGCATATTAAGTGAAAAATAACGGAACGTTTAGTTAATGTGCGTTCAAACCGATAAGTTTTAGCACAAAAACTGTTATAGAAAACGTAAAATTTACAACAAATTTTGTTTTGTAATCCTTGCTTTTCTTATAACTAATAAAATTGTAGATATTCTTATAAATAAACACAAATTATTATTATTATTATTATTATTATCATATAACTTCACATTTAAACCGTTAAGTTTCAGCACAAAATTTTTAAGTAAAAGTTCTAGGTAGAAAACACCTAATTTACAACAAATTTTATTTTAAAACCTTATTTTTAAACTAATAGCTATAATTACAGATTATTATCTATCGTACAACTTCAAACCACCACTTCTTTTGGAAGAATTCAAATCTGGAGTCGAAAGATGATAAAGTTTCAATTAGTATTGTTGAAAGGAAAATCTTATCAAATCGAAACTTGTACAGAGGTATGAATTTCTTATATTGTTGATTGCATAAGTTTCGAAGATATACAGGGTGTCTGTAAAAGGTTTTTACACAAGCCTACCACATATTCCTTAGACAAAAATAAGCCGATTTAAGTAAACTTACCTTAGTCTAAAGTAGCTTAGTTTGGGCGCTATGCGGCCTTGAAATTAAAAATTTGAAATCGTTTTTTATTATAAATTTAAAATGGTTGATTTTAATAAGATTTGGCATAGTTACTTAATGTTATTGGACGAATGTTTTGAGAAAATTACAAAATATTCTAATACCGGAAGTGAATGAAACACGCGTGGCCATTGTGAAAATGAACATAATTTTTTACTATCTGTAGTAGAGGCACGAAATAGAAATGTTTCATAGAGTATTCAAAAACGATCAAATTATGTCTCTTGTAAAATTACCTACGCTGGTGCATTCGAAAAAAGAATAATGTAATCCAGTCGCCTGTGATTTTTCTATGAATTTTGCATTTTCTACAAAAACGGCACTCAAGAATTGAATACTCTAATGGTTTTGCAGAAATTTGTATCTTAATAATCCTCATTTGATTATTTTACACAAAAATCATTTAAAAATCAAGTAACTATAAAATGAACACAAATAATGTCACAAAAACTGTTCAAAGTGTTCTGCATTTACACGCATATAAAGATTTATACGACGAAGGAAATTAAATTGTACTCTTCGCAAAATTTCTCTATCACCTCTAGGGTCATTTATAGCATGTTGAATACGTTGCCGTAGTTCTACTTCATTAGCCACAGGCGTTTTGTAAACCATGGACTTAAGATGTCCCCATAAGAAAAAATCAGCTGGTGTTAAGTCTGGAGAACGTGGTGGCCAATTTACAGGAGCGTTATTACCTCTCCTATCCATTTGTTTGGGTATACTAGATGTAAGTAATTTCGAACATCAACTGAAAAATGTGGCGGGGCTCCATCGTGCATGTACCACATATCTCTCCGAAGTTGTAGAGGTAACTCGTCTAACAAATCTGGCAATGTGTTTTGTAAGAACTGCAAGTAGATGGCTCCGTTAATGTTTGAGGAAGAATAACAGGACCAACAATAAAATCGATCAATTATTCCAATCCACACATTAAGTTTAAAATCGCGTTAAAAATGGTTTATCTTTATGGCATACGGGTTTTCAACGGCATAAACGTGTTCGTTATGGGAATTAGTTGCCCCTCTTCTTGTAAAACAAGCTTCATCCGTAAACAAAATAGTGTTGCTAAAGTTTAAATCTGCTTCTCTTTGCCTATTAACAAAGCGACAAAAACCCAAAAGCATTTCAAAATCATGTTCTAAAAGATCTTGAACTGTTATTTTATGACATGGATATAGCAACTGTTCTCTAATTATTGCGTGGACCACATCTTTACATACTCCTAGTTCCTTACCTATTCGTCTAGTACTTATTTCTGGATCTTCTTCAACACGTTCTAAAATTTCTTCTTTAACTTCAGGAACCCTTACAAAACGCTGCCTTCCATAATCAGCGGTTGCAGGAGCAAAGCGACCGGTCTCTCGAAGACATCGCTCAACGGCAGCAAACGTTGGGTGACTTGGTACTCGACGATTTGAAAACCTTTCAGAATACACCCTAACACATTCTCGAGTATTTCCTTCACAAAATCCAAATACCAATAGCATATCGGTATATTCTTGATTGGTGTATTGTAACGCCATGATAAATCACCAAAATTAAGCTTTGTAAATTATTATTAGAGCACTTAACAAACTTTTGAACACTAATGACAATTCAGGTATTTTAGATTTGACACTATTATTATTTAGCTATGGGAAATTCATATATTTGTGATAGAAATCACAGGCGACTGGATTACCTTATGCTTTTTGGAACGCACTACCATACACTCTTTTTTCTTTTTCTCGAAAACAAATAAAAATAAAATTTTTACAAGACACATAATTTAATCGTTTTTGAATACTCTATCGAATAAAAATTATTTCGTGTCTCTACTACTGATAGCAAAAATTATGTTAGTTTTCATAATAGTTATGCGTGTTTCATTCACTTTCAATATTTGTATATTTTTGTAATTTCTCAAAACATTCGTCCAATAACATTAACTAACTATGTCAAATCTTATTAAAATCGCATAAACCATTTTAAATTTATAATAAAAAACGATTTCAAATTGTTAACTTCAAGGCCGCATAGCGCCCAAACTAAGCGACTTTCGATTAAGGTAAGTTTACTTAAATCGGCTTATTTTGGTCTAAGGAATATGTGGTAGGCTTGTGTAAAGACCTTTTACAGACACCATGTATATTGTATTCTTCATCTTTGTTTTACCGTTGATTGACATGAAAAATCAAGAAATCGCTTATCGGAATTTTGCATTGGCGTTTGTTTTGATTGTCGAATTACTAAATTGTTAACGTAACTTATTGTAAATAGATTATGTCAATAGACAGAGAAAGACGGATTTGATCTTAATTTCAATTCAATTTTTGTTTTCTATTGAAACGATAAATCATTTGTTTTTTATCGCATTTATTGCATTATATTTGTGTACATATTTTGTAGATTGTTTATGTTTAAATGATTTGTTTTGTTATTCACATTTGTGCATTTATTTAATGATGTTTATGTTTGTATTTTATTAATAAAAATCAGAATGCACAAGTTTTAGTAAAAATTGATATTTAACTGTTAACCGAACGTGGAATCTTTCTATTTCTATATATTGAAAGAAGTTCAAGTTGATTGAAATTGATTCAAGGACATATACGTCAATACACATATGTCGCGGGTCCAACTGGTGAACCAGCTTATTCATTGCGGTCTCTGTAGCAGCAGTTTTTTAAAATATCGTGTTTACATATTTCCTGTGGAAGATGTGGAATAAAAAATTGAAGAAGAACGTACATCAGCAAAAAGTAATGCGAAGGCAGAACCATAGCCAAAATTTCGCTAAACAATAGATGTCTAGGTGTAGTAATTGAAGACAAGATTATATAACAAAAAAAACACTTCCTAAACATTTTGTGAATAACATAAAAGAATTAAAATCCACCAGGAAGATGAAAATTAGCAAACTATAATACTAAATAAACACTACTTTTCAAATTTCAGTTCTCCTATAGTTATGCCATGCTTCGGCGTTTTCCTCCATAGTACATACTACCTTTTAAAATCGACATCGCACTTGAAGATCCCCAATAACTAGCCCTTTTACGTTTACAGTCCTCAAGGTAATATAACAAACAAACACCCTATTTAGTAATTACATATATTAGTGTAGCAAACAAAAAGGATTTACAAAGTTTTCTATCTTTCGTGTATTTCAAATGTGCCTTTGCATTTTTTTTACATTTCAAACAATGCATCCTGTATGTCACAAATAGTAATCGATCTTTATAAAATTATAATGAAAATATCACATTGTCTAAAATTATCCGATAGTCATTCAGGTACGTTCGTTTTCGTAACTACTAACTAAAAAGGCACAAATACAAAACCCAATACTGTAAACAATTACGTATATCAACTCGTTCTGTTAGTTTTTTATCCGAAAAGGCGAATATATCTGTTTCGCCCTTTGAAAAGCTTCTATAATTGCACTTCTAAAAATAATATTATGTACATCATAACTTTTACATTTGCAGCGGTTTACCTAAATTGACTAAGATGCGTTAAGTAGGCACCCACATGACCAGAATTTATGTAACGTATTGTTGCGCCGGGCCATAAGTCTTCAAGTTTTGCACATCCTTGATTAGGAACATACGCATCAGAACTAGCACAAAAGGCAATCACAAGAGAAGTGTCGAATGGCAACGAAAAGTTCTTTAAATGCGTGCATTCATCCATGACGCCTCTCATAAACCATATTGCTTCTTGACAATGTTTCCTCATAGATAAATTTTCGAAGACTCTTGGAGAGATTTCTTTACGCACCATGTTCAACATGTTTAGACTTAAAAGGAAGCCATCGACGTATTTTTTTTTTGTCAGTTGCCGTATCATCATCAAACATCGTGTAATTATTGCATTCTTTAAACAAATTAATTAAATCGTAAGGGGTAAATGGTTTTGATGTTCTTAAGCCTTGAGAAGAACTGTTAAATCTGAAACAAGTCAGGCAAAAAGTTTAATCCTTTATGTACTATCACAAAATGTACTTAATTTCAGATATCGATATTATATAGATGAACTTCGGTGCTACCGAAAACTAACAATTATTTATGTTTAAGGAGATGATGTAGGATAACATAATTAAATTAAAAAGTAGTTTAACACATTTCGATTTTTAATATTTATATTGATTAGAATGGAAAACCAGATATAGTCATCAGATAAATGTACAGCTATAGCGGGCATATTCAACCTTTTGAACAATAATGAGCACGTGATGCTTTTCGTTACAGAAACATTATAATCAAGCCTATAAGTTTTATAATTTCTATTTCCAAATGGTATAAGCCTGCTTCACTGTAATTAATGTGTTTAAACGCATTCATTGTTAGCGCTAAAACGAACAAAAGAAAATTTGAAAGCGTATTTATAAAGAGAAAGTTTTAGTCAAACCTACAAGTTTTATCATTTCTATTTCAGAAACTGATAGAAATGATATATTTCCTGTAAACCGGCTTCGTTGTAATTAATGTGATTGAAGGTTATCATTTTTTTATGGGACATTAGCTTAGATGTGGTCCGATCTAATGATATGATACTTTAACTCCTCAAATTTGTACAAACACGTGCATGACTACGCCGGCTAATTTAAGTCGTTTTTTATTAATTACGTTTATACTTGTAGCTTAGTTTATAATCAATTCTTGTAGGTTCTTAAGCCTATACCTATACCCAATGACAATAGAGATTTTCTATTTCATCAAGACGATAGTTCATAATTGTTACTTATTCGATAGGTGGTTTGTAACAGTTATTATTAATAAATATATGTCACCTAATGAAACGGATAGAACATCTTTCAAACACGTCTAGAAATAATTTTAATATTTCGTAAACTTTAAATCATAATTGTTGTTTACAGCTTATGATCAAACTTTCTTCCAAATACTGTATTTATAGTGTATTTAAGTAGTAAAATTCTATGCTATAGCAAGAATAAAAATGACCACAACTCATTAATTAGCTGTTTCAGTTGTTACGTTCAAATTCGAGGCACTCGGTATTTATCTAAAATCATTCTCAGCATTTTTCTTTTTAGATTATTTTTGCTTCCATAGCAATTATTTTGTCGGGATGTCGCTGATTTATCTATTATTTTGACCGGCTGCCGTAAGTAGTAATTTGTTATACGTATTTCTAAACGAAATTTCTATACGAAAATTGCTCCACGACCTTCTGGACGAGATTTCTATGTTCCGGCTACGTGCATAGTTCATTCGTGCGTCAAAGCACGAGGGTTTGGTAGAAGTAAACCAATCCAACGAGATAATGGTGGAAACATCGCGTTTATTTTCAACATTCACAAGACTTATGTTGAATCTATCACCTGCGGGGGAAAGAGCTACGAACACAAACAACAAACATTAGATTTAGTACGAAACCAACGAACATAGTTATAAACAATTGCGCCCTGTGTATATGTAAGAACATCTTTTAACTGTGATAATTTACTGTTATCTTTACAGCTGTTTAATTATTAGATTTCATTTTTGCCTGTCGGTTGCTTGTTTTTTTACCTACAGCGCTTATTGACTTACGTTATTCGTCATTTCTCTTAACGAACAAACAAGTGGCGCTCATTTTGATTTAAGATCTAGTAAGAACGATTAATTCAATTTTGTACTCCAATAATTTTGTCAACCTGCTGGATACGAAATTGATTACGTGTTGTTTATTTTTTAGCTTTTTTTAATCTTATAGAACTCAATCAATAATTAAAATCTAAAAAACTACCTACTGTAGCACAGTACGTAAACTTATCAAGGCAAACTATAAGTACAAATATACGCGAATATAATTCAGTACTGTAAACTCATCGGACCGACTGTATATCTGAATCGAAAAGTTAGTTTCGTACTTACGTTCGAAAGTTAAGGTTACAGAAATATCGTATTAAAAGAGAATTTTCTGTAGCCAAATTGTGCAACTAAATGATTAAAAAAAACGGTAAACTGTATGTTGATGCTTAACTTTCCTTTACATGTAAAATAAATAATAAAACAAACCTGATACACGACTGAAATTGCATTCGTGGATCATCACAATGGTACATAATTTTGATAATATATTATAAAATTGGCTATCGGAGTTAAATTGCTTCTGCAACAGCTCCCAATTTATAGACTCGCTCATTACGCCCTAAATAAGAAGGCAATATTTAAGTTTATGATGTAATATAAAAATAAATCCTCGAACTTCATGACAGCGATTCTCAACTGAAAATAATAAATTATTTTTATACCGAGAAGCAAAATTGTTTAAAACGCAAATTCTAGTAAAGGAAGGGTTGAGAAGCACTGAATTACAGTATTGATAATATCACAGAATCGCTTACAAATTCTACCTTCAACGGAATTTATTATTTAGATATTATCAATTTAAACACATTTAACGACACACGATTGTTAACTTACGTAACTTCAAATTTACCTCTGTGAAAACAGCCGACGCCGTTGATGAGGACAGACAGGGTACTAGCACTAAAGGTTTCGGCCAGTTGGTGGCAGCTAAAGAAGCCATCTGAGAGTAATTATGATAAATATCTTAAGATATTCAAACTTCATATTTCTAAGTGTAAATGAAATGTATATTAAACGAGGGGTAACCTGGAAGTTAGTGTACACTGCGACTGGAAATGAATAGGAAATTAATGGAAGCCAGTGGAAATCATGGGAAGTCAATGTGAATTCAATGGTTACCACGCATGAGCAAAACTATTATGCAAGTATATACGAGTTGCCCGCGTACGGTATTGTCTCTGTATCGTACAAACATAAACATTACATATGTTATTTTGTGTCTTAGCTGAAGAAAGCCTATATAATTACCAACGTGTGAACGATCTGATGGAATGGTAAGTAATAATTTAAAAAAAAACCTGCTACTGTCATGAATGTTTTTTTTTATTTGGTCCCAATTTTCTTTGAATAAGTTCGTGGCGGCAAAAATTCGCTAAGAAGATCAAATAAATATAGCACAAACATTTATTTCAGTTTCTTTTTCAATTGTCAAGTCTCTGCTTTATCCACTGTTTTATTAGACTCAAGGTATGAACTGTTTAGATACTTAAAGACCATTTGACATGATGAAAAAACGGTTCTTACTTAGTTTAACGGCTCTGATTTCACTATTACTGAAATAACTCGTATCTTGTAGCTTCCTACACGCAATTGTTATGTATTTTATATGTGTTTTTAAGTTCCTAGTTGCTCTAGAGTATTACTATGCGTTTCGCTAGGTGTCGTCCTTTATTACTTCTTTGTTCCGTTACTGTTGCATATTATTAATTATATAGAAATCTTGCAAGAATTTACAGCGGGGATGTATAAGGATTTATTCACCGTGATAGGTTCACGTAATTCTTGTAAGTTCATATGACGCTTACTATTTTCTAAGTAACTCCACAAAAAAAAGTCTAGGACCGAAAGGTCATGCGTTTTAGGAGACCATCTTATTGGTCTGTTAGTTCTTATCCACTTGTATGAAAAATGGTTTTCTATTACTAGGACATTATGAGCAGGCACCCTGTGTTGAAACTAGATGGTATTTAAACGAGCCAATGGAACATTATCAAGGTCTCGTAGAACATCTTCCAAAATACCCAGGTAACGTTCTGCTGATAGACCTCCTTCAGAGATTCTATAACTTAGTTGTCGTTACAAAATGAAACACGCGACTCTGAAGCTAAACCTGCCCTGCTGTTCACGTTCAAATGTAAGATGAGAATTTTCTTGATGCCAATGTCTTGTATTATTTCTGCTAAAAACAGCAGCACTCGAGAAGTATGCCTCATCCGAACCATATCACCGATTTAGCAAAACGTCCGTTAGTTTGAATTTTCTTATTCACAAGAAATGGACTAATCATGTAACGTAGTATGTCGTGAGTTTCGGAAAACAAATCACTCTACAAGTAACAGAAGAACAAAATCTCCAAATAATTCAAATATACGCCTCTACTTCCGACGATACGCAATATGAGACAGAAGAATGCTATGAGCAAATCCAAGACACCTTACACTGGTCACAAGTTACTAAAAATATTGAAACTGACAATTTATTAATTTTATATAGGCCAAACTCCCTAATCTAAGGAGGCGTACTCTTATGGATACCTTATTTGGTACAAAATTAAGTTTAATGGAACAATTAAAAAAGCTCTAAACAATGAGAACGGTTGTTTCAAGTACATTTGTTCACAGTTTCCAAAACTCTCAAATGAAAAATTAAAAGAAGGGCCTCAAATACGAAAGTTGTTGGACAAGAATTTTCAAGAAACTATGCTTCCATTGAATAAAGGCATGGGTAGCGTAGTAGTGGATAAATTTAGGCAACAAAAAATCCAAACTACAAAAATATTATCAAAAATGTGCTTGACATATTTCAACATTTAGATGCAGGATGACTTAAAACTACATTTCCTCAATTCGCACAAAATAAGCACTAATTATGATGTTAACTTAGGTAGATTTTTTGAATATGAGTACGTCCATCGTGCACTTGGGCGTACTGATTACTTTTTGTAATGTCTTTTTAATATGATTATTTATAATAACACTTAATCTATAATCAGTAATACACAAGACAACCATTCGTTTTGATTACTATTACAACTGGCTCATTTATATCAATACATGCAGATGGCGCTACATGCTACAGCGACTGAGAGTTTGCCGACTTCTTTGAAAGTGTTTATTTAATTACATTTTGATTTTAACTTGTTTTTTGTTTGATTTTATAAATTATCCGTTAAAATTATAAAATATGAATAAACCAGGTGCCGCAATATTTAATTTTCTTTCAAAACTGGTTCCACAGGGAAAATACGTGAATTCATGTGCAAGACACTGCAACATTTCAAAAACTCTAGCAGGATTCCATTTACTAAATGATGAAAATCCTAATTCAATACACACCATTATCAAACAATCACAATCTCACAGGGATCTCAAAATAATTAAAATGGTTAAGGTATCTTACACAAGGCTCGGTCGCCTAACGCGCCACACATACAAATTTAGATTTTTTGACATTTGCACACAAAAGAGGAACAACTCGCACACCTTTAATAACAGAATTATTGGGGTTTGAATTTGGAAGGGCTAAGATGACCTCAGCCCTCCGACCTAAAATATTGAATTTTTGAGGTTTGCACACAAGAGAATAGCACAAATATTGAGGGTGGAATCTATGAAAGCCAAACCCCCAACCCCAAACAAAATTTTGAACTTTTGATGTTTGAACATGAAAGAGCTAGGCTAGAAAAATTAAAATGTCAAAAATTGATGTTTGTGGAGGGCTAAGTTATCGAATGATTCATAATTACTAAGCATTTATGATTAAAATGGTATAAATCTAAATTAATACTTACATGTCCCCCATAGATATTCCTGATATACCTAAAGGACCAAATCCTAATTTTTCACACCACTTTAACAGTACAAGACATTCTAATACTAGACAACCACCCATTACAAATATATCAGACACATTATGTAAACTTTGAACGAAATTGATCTTAGGTTTTCGTGAACTCCATAAAAGGGATTTTCTAATAATATTGCCCCAATATCATTTTTAAAAGAGGTTTAGCCATGATATTTCGACGCTTCCAAAATACTAAAACGCCAATTAGAAATTTGAAAACAAAAAACAAAAAACAAACATGATCTCCTGTTCCTGCTAATGTATACATAAAGGACGGTGCATTTGTGAATTCCATTTCTTCGAATAATCATCTCAAAATAAGCATCACGTATTTCCGGTTTAACAACATCTGGGAGGTAATGAACAAGAGGAGTATCAAATTTTCCTTGTATGATATTGTAATTACCATTTTCTTGTTGCTGCAATATAATAATAGTATACCACAATAAGGTTAAGGAAAACTTACATTTAAAATCGTAATCGGATAATCTTTTGGAACTAAAGAGATACATTTGCTTCTGTTGAAATCACTTCGAACTCAAACAATCTACAATAAATGGGTAAGTTGACGTTACGGCAAGCTCCTATATAGTTACTTTAAAATATGATCAGGGTTACCCCATCCTTTGATAAAAATTTGGTTAGTAATATTTTTCTATAAATTTTATCTAAGCGACTAACAGACATTATAAGCAACTGCTATAATACAGTAATTTTGATTTCAAATCCATGATAAATCCATTTGCTACAACAAACGTAATTTAAAGGTTATACGGTAATATTATTGTCAAAAGGTATTTTTTATAGCGACGATGCCGTTGGCACTCCTAAAATACGTCATATAAGTGATGATTGGCAAACAGAAATGACTAGAACACTAAAATGACAACTGCGCAATAAATACCAAAACAATCGCCAAAACAAAAAATATAAATACAGGTTGATCATTAAATTTAAAAACGTCTGAGTTGCCAAAATTTCAATCGCGTAATCATTGTCAATGTGTTTCCCTTTTTCTGACCAATGGAAGTAATAAATACAGGAGATATGATAATTTCGTGAAAATAATTTAAATTTTTTTTAGTACCTACTAACCTACATCTTTTCAAATAAAGAAGTTCTAATTTGGTTTTAATTAATTTAATTTTTTTATTTTAACGTTAGGTACCTATTTCAATTTAAACAAAATTTTTATTTAAAATATCACAAAAACTAAAAGTAAAGATGAGATTACTAAACTGAAGTTGGTCTAAATTTCATCAAACTAACTCCTATATGTACCAAAAAGTTTCTTTAATAGTATTTTGTGTTTACACGGAAGGAAAGTTGATAGAAAATTTTCACTTTTAAATTTATCATATTAGACTCTTTGTCAGGGCAATTTTCTTCACCAAAATGTTATCCTAAATTGTTTACTATAATAATAATATTAATAATAATCTGGGGTCCGGAGCTCTTCAGTGGGCCAGGAAACTACTGTCGTGATCAAATCCCTCGCACCTTGATACTACCGCCATTAAGTCGATATGGTACGGCAGGGCTTTGTCAAAGGGACGATTTCCATACCGCATAGCTGGCAGTAGCTTCAAAATGCAAAAGTAAAGTAACTTACGGGAAAAGTAATTCCTCGGGTGCATTAGGGAGTAGCGCTACTTAATACGGATTATCAGCCCTACGATTATGACTTCAGCGATTAAATGGAGAAATCTAAAGAGGCACCTGCCTCCTCAAATCCAGGTGATGACAGACGTCTGAAGGGTTCTTCTAAAAACACTAATGCGAATCCAGAAAAGCCTGATCTGTCGCGGTTCTGTATCGTTTCTAAGGAGAAAGGGGATTTCTTTCAAGAAAGCCCGTGTTGTGTTACACAAACAGATATTCGGATATAGGTGAACCTAAAATGTTTAGGAAAGTTAGGACTTTTAATTGAAACAGTCTCTGTTTCTTAACAAGCAAGCAGGTTGTAAGCAATCAAAAGCTTAGAGAAGTCGCCAGAATATTTACATCCTTCCTCGGAGAATAGATGTTAATCGAAGACACGTATTTATCCCACGACGTTTTTTGCTCTTTCAATATCGCTCGACGTGTCTCTGCTCAGGCGCGTTTGAACAAAATCATGTTTTCGAGGATTTTTGTCTCTTGACTTTCATCTTTCCACCAAGGATGCGCTCTTTCGGTGGTAGCCTCCAAATTCGGGTACAGCGATCGACGCCGCTTGCCGTGATATACTGCGGCTGGAGGAATATCTCGTCGTCGATGTTTGTTTTTGTAGGAACGGCCAGAGCAGATAAGTTTGATCAAAAAGATCCCCATCTACTTTATCGATATTCCACCTTTCAGGAATATAGCACCGGAAAGGTTTGATCCATTCTATCGTGATGGGAAAGTGGTGGCTATCTTTCAGATCGTTGAGAGCTTTCCATTGACTTCGTGTAATATATGAGGAGCAAAAGGAGAGATCAAGAAAGGTTCAGAAAGGTAAGTGAACCATCATTACAGTAGCGCCAGATTGGAGTAAAAGTCCAGGTTTTCCGAACCCCACATGAGATTATGGGCATTAAAATCGCCAACCAGCAGGTACAGATGTTGCAACGCCGTGTCTTGTAGGTCATTAAAGGACCAATCAAATCGAGGTAAGTATGCTCTCTGAGCAGTCTGCGTGTCGAATCTGAACGTCTCGTAGACAAGTAGACAACAGTTACATAAATATAGACGAACAAAAATTTATAAATGTAATTATAAAATAAATAAATAAAATCTGCTATATCTAAATAAATAAATAAACTACATCTAAGTAGATACACTAAAAATATTACTGATTTCTCTCTAACGAGAATATCACAGCAAATTGTCACTTGCAGAAGACCTATGCTTCGTGACTTTCCTAGGTTTGCCTTTCGGCCAACCTTTCTCGATTTATAGGAAACTTGACTGTAAGGTCTGACTCTTCCCTTGCCGAGAAGAAGTTAGGTCGATTGTTTTTTGTTTATGGACTTATACTTATACTTGGTGGTGGCATTGCCACTAATCTAATCACGTTTATTTCTTGCTATATCACCTCTTTTAAAACTGGTTGTTTTACAATTTCTTTTTGCAGATTCGCGACATGTGTTGGAGTACTCTTGGCTGTTTGTGTAGCAGGGTACTCCTTTCAGGTGTGTGTATGACCACCTTTTCTTCGTCTCCTGATAGGGTAAGTTTTTGCAAGTCTTATTTATGTATCGCCTTCTCTTCTTTATATACTGGAACTCCTCAATCGAGATTGAGACACAAGTTATATGCTCTTCACAAGACGTACAGTCTTTTGTGTTTATTGACGCGGTTTACAGCAGGCACATAAATGAGTCGTTCCTCTTTAATGGTGTAGATACATAAACAAAATCAAATGGGATAGATTATTTGCTATTGCATAGGCGTAGACTCGATACCGGATTAACAAAACTTAGGGCCTGAAGCTATAACTTCAAACTGTAAATTATTGCAAAGAGTGATTCATAAATTTTCGGACATTTTATTCAACGAGAAGAACAAAATTAACACTTTTAAATAATCAGGAATTCTCAATTTAAAATGTTAATATAAATTCATAGGACAATATATTAGAAATTTTGAAGTAAAAGATACAAAAAACTTTTGATCCATTTTAGAAATAAACATCTATACAAATAGAACATATTTTTGAATGAATTTTGATTAAGCTTTACTTGTAGTTTAATATAAGGTGCCCTGCGAAGTCCTGTTTTATGGGTGGATGACGTAGCGGTAAGTGAGTCGACAGAGGCAGTTGAAAAGTTTGCGGACCATTTCGAGTAGGTGAGCAGTATACTAATAAATAAATAATAGCAGTTCACGAAGTTCGACAAAAACTTTCTCAAACGCAGCAGATTTCGAACGCTATCTCGATTTTGCACGAAGTCGAATACTAAACAGGAGTTAGATCAGCCTCTCGCCAAATCTAAGAACAGCTGCCCGGAGATGATAACATACACATTAAGCTTTCTGCAAACAAGCCGATTATACCTTTTTAAAAATTCTTTTCCCAAACTGGTGATTAACATATGGATATGGGATATTTTGTCATGTAATCCAGATTATTTATTTACTTATCAGTGCTTGTTCAAATTATCTATTTACACTTATCTGTTATTTATTTATTCGTTTATTCATAGTAATAAATACAGATTAATCTTTTATTTATTCTTTTTATTTTCATCTTATAAACGGATAACAAAAACGAACAAATTATTCAATAGAACTGCAACGGTCTCATCTGACGATAATGTTTTATTGAAACTGGTGTTCAGAGCTTACCATCTCTACGTCATGTCCCTGCAGGAAACCCATTTTGCGCCTCTAAAAGCGTACGCCCCTGAAAGAGTATAAAATCTGCGAAAGGACGTTCAGACAGTCAGATGTAGCGGAGAGTGCGGAGAAGTCAATATCGCCACTCCTCCCGATCTAGAAACTGTCCAACCTATAGACAAGAAAACTATTCCAAAAGTTAAAGTTTGTGAAAACTTACCATATCCGGGAAGCAAAAAAGGAAGTGATCAGTTTGAAACCTAAACCAGAGGTTTATCTATGCGAAAAGCGACCACCGCTAGTCCTAAACAAGTCACAGATATTTACAATGACATCGCCAATTAGCTCTACCGTTTGTGAAGAAGATTGTCCGAGAGGAGTTAAAATCAGCCAAATCGGTTGCAATGTTTATCGCCCTGAGTTAAATTGATTGATAGAATTGATACTTCACGGAGCTTAACTGTCGATCTGCATAGTTAACTTCTGCCGACAAGTGGAAAAATCCGCTCTGAAACCTTCGGTACTCGTGACAGATACATTCAGCGTTAAAAATTCCCTACAACAATGTTATATCAACGATCCCTTAACTATTTAAAAAACAAAGACTTACAGTGAATGGCAAAACAGGAATGGAATCAGACAAATACTACCCATACCATTTTTTTTTCATCTTGCAAGTGAATAAGTCATTCAGATCCATAGATTGAAAGTGGAACACACACACCACCCATCGGCATTTACCCAAGGGCACCCGGAACCCCGATGTGCAGAATGCTCGGTAACATAAAAGGCAAAATTCTAAATAGCCAAAGCGATATTGATCAAAAATGTTAATCTGTACAACAAAGTATAAGAAAAAAAATATTTACGATAAAGAAGTCAATGACCTCTGCAGTGAACGCTCATTAAAAAAAAATAATACCTCTGTGGGTCCGGAGTAGCACTCCTACTGACATACTTATCTGTAATCTTTCCCAATCCCTGGTCCGCGTTAATCCAAGGTGTCATACGTACCGTGTCGATAAATGAGTGGCTCCATGTTACGAAGTCGTGAACGGTGTCCT
This sequence comes from Abscondita cerata, assembly GCA_030710515.1. NCBI lineage: Eukaryota > Metazoa > Arthropoda > Insecta > Coleoptera > Lampyridae > Abscondita > Abscondita cerata. The sequence goes on from JALBCR010001208.1 coordinate 20,853, forward strand.
GAAGGTACCTGGCGATCCCTTCCTGTAGATAGCCTCGGTGTGGTAAAAGCGCACTTTCGCACTTGACTTCTAGTTCGTCTCTTCTCGTGGGAATAAAATAAGTACTACTATTTTTCAATCCTAAAGGGCACCCACTTCTTTAAATCCGAGTGAAGGTAAGAGCCATGCTTTGCTGTCGTTCTGGATCGTATCTAAAGAACAAGGGGATTTCTTTAAAGAAAGCTCGTTTGCATATAAACAAATGTAAAACCGCCAGAAAAATTTTTTTTTCGATCGAGCCGTGTCTATCAAAGTTGCATTAAAACATTTTTTTTTGAGTAACGCAAGTCAGTGTACGCGAGTTTGCTGATGATCTGATGATATTTAACTGTATCGAAGATCGAAAAGAGACATCTCGTCACCGGTAAGTCGCCACGGCCGAGTAGCTGCTGTGCTAACCCATCGTGGTCCGACTCGACGCGGACCGATTCGCCGTGATTGTTTACTGCGTGTTCAAAACAATAAGACAATGACTTCATCATCTTCATCTTCTTTCTGCATGTATTGGGCTCGTTACCTATTACACCTTTTAATTGGTCTCCCTACTGATCTTCTTTCTTGTGCTCTGGAGTTCCATCATCTTGGGGTATTCTGTGTTCGTTTATTCTCTCAATATTTTTTTATGATTCTCGATATTCGATATTCTTTTTAACCTCAAATTTTGAAAGAAGATCTGTTTTTGTGTTTAGAACGGTGTATTAATCTTGGTATGTCACATATAATAATATTTTTGAGAAAAATGATCTGGAATTCAACATAGCCAGTATTCAAACATTAAAAACATTAAAAGATTGACTAAAGTACCTAAAGTTAAGTGTTCAAAGGTTGGTCGTTTACCACAAGACAGTATAACCTAAACAATTTTCGAATGCTGGTTAGTATTTTGCAGAAAAACGTCTTGAACATTGTGAATTTCATCAATTATTCTTTCTCGAACAAGAAAATTTTCGGCCTATTTATTTGTTAACGTTATAAATTAATAAAATGCAGGGTGTTCCATTTAAACAAGACTCATATTACATAACATATTGAATGACCTTATAATTAACCTGTGAATTCTAAACACCCTGTAAAGAGATGTTTAATATTCAATCATGGAATACATTCAGCTAATACCCAAGTATTTAGATGTAAGGGTAAATTATATTTTATATGATTTGTTGGATTAGAAGATAATGACTTTTTATAATACTTCATATTTTAAGAAAAATGGACATAACTCAGAACATTCTGTAAATACAGAGTATGCCTAAACCTTTATAATAGTATACTTCATTTTTATGCCCAATCAAAAAACGCAGTAATATACATAGCGTCCCATAAGATAAAAATATAATTTGATGCGTTAAACTTTTTGGGGCATACTCTGTATATTTCAAAATAATTTTAAAGTAATATTTATCAACGTGCATGCTACTAAAATTACAAAACTTGTAAAACTTTTAATGTTTTGCTATAAACCTCCGTCCCGTTAATCGTGATTCATCCTCTATAGGTAGTCATATTTTATTGGAAATCTGCTTAAAATTGCATTATTGTAATTTAGTTGCGCTTTAATGAATTTTATTTTTTTAATGCATAATTTTAATGATTTAATTCCACCATTCAAATGAATTTAAATGTTTAATGTACGACTGTAAACCAATTTTTTTACTCAACGACTCAACCTTCAATTGAAATGAAAAAATAAAAAGCAATTTGTATTAATTAATACATGTATCTAATTGAACGTTGATAAATATTTAAATTAAAATAATTAGCGAAAAATTCGTAGATATTGCCGGTTATCATTATCCTTTTATCTATGGCTTTGGAAATTACGAAATAACTAACCCATGCCAACCATTAAAAGAGAAATTCCACTAAATATAATACGTGAGTGTTTTGGCAATGGTTCTGTCAAATTTTAATTAATAATGTTTTGGCGTAGTTTCGTTAACATAAAAATTCATTTATTAGGAATGTCTGATTTGTTCAAATTCCACTCGGACTTAATATGATGCTTAGATTTTATAATAATTATTAAAAAATATGGATTGGTTACGCAACAATTCATTACGAAGTTTAACTCGCCAACAACCTAGAGGAGTAATAAATACAGACGAAGAATGCGACTTGACTGCTTGCTACGACAGTTTCAAAGAACATTGGCTGCAAGCTTTTAAATTATACAAAGGAGCCAAGTATGTTCCTTGTGTTGTTGGTTGTTTTATTTAAATTTATTCGCAATGTTGTTTTAGGAACTACCTACTCAAGATGAGGTTTTGGAAGTCGTCAATCATTTGGAACAAATGGTTACTTTGTTACTTTATAATATTAAAAAAATGGACCAAACGCAATTGCCTTTATCTACCGCTTCACATTGTTTAGAACACCTTATCAATGAGAATATTTTGGAGAAGCTGTTTGAATGGGGCATACGAACTGGAAAGTAAGTAATCAATCATTTTATACATTGCAAATGTTAAGAAGAACTAATGAATGAAAGAATTATTAGGTTATGTTAGAGTTGGGTTGAAATATATAATATGTAGGATCTTAAAAACAGTTTCGAGTGACCACATTGTGTCGACTGTTTTTGTACTTCTAACAAAGTACTTTGTCTTCTGTTGCACTTCGAATATAGATGGCACATTTAAATGTCGGAATGAAATCCTTTACACTACATCTTCAAACTTTGAGTTTATTTAATTAAATATGATTACTGTAAGCATATAAATGTGATATCAATTATTCAAAGGGAGTAAAATACTTATTTATGTATGAAGGTACTAAAGTTCGATTTTTCATTATGAATGTGTGTCAGTTGCAGAGGCGATAGCCGAGGTAAATAAAACATGTGTCATGAAATAGAACCTGTGCCGAGGTACATATTATCTTATTTCATAAAATTTGAATAAAATCTTAAATTTTTTAACGTTCTTCAAGAGGTTAATAGGCGTATTCTTTCAAACTGATCTAACTGATCTGATCGATCTCAACTGAACTTCCATATTCTTTTCAAATGAATTCGGTTACCTCCACTCTGTCCCTAAGTGATCCCAATGAGAACCAAGTGAACTGGTTTGAACTGATTCAGTTTGAAAAATACAACAATATGATCAGCTGTTTTCATTTTTTTCGACAAACTAAAATTCCAGATAGTTTCAAAAAATTCCAGATATTAATGAAGTCTACGATTCTTTTTAAAGCTAAAAGCATGCTTTGTGTTTTTATATCTCGTAAGATTCTTAATTGGATTAGACCGAGCGATCAATTTATTTATTTTATATGCTATATATAAAACATAGATAGATACTGGTATTGCAGAAATAAGACAAAACATTCAAGGAAAATATACTTTATATATAAACTTAAAAAAACTGAACACTAACAAATAAGTGCAAAATATTATCCAAATTGATGACAGTATAAAACTTTTGAAAATTCATGTAAAAATAAGTATAAAACAAAACATAAATCTTATAATTTTATATAAGTAACAAAAACCATTAACACTGTCTAAGTGATGTCGCAAAGTGATGACCTGTAATACTTTTAAAAACTCTTTTCGGACTCTTTTATTTTTGTATTTTTTGACAATATTAATTCTATCACTTCTCTTGATGATACTAAATGGATGAGCTCCTAGTATTAGATCCCAGGGGCCCATAAAGTATAGATCGTCATTAAATGTAGATTCACTAGGTAGTTCAATCATCACAGTATCACTATAATCGTCAATGCGATTGTGCGTTAGGTTCTAAACCTTCATTTTTTCTTTAACTTCTAGTCCTAATGTAGTTTTCTCTTGAGTTCTCTATCAGTACTCACCTACCGCCTTATATCTGAAAGCCAGCACCACAAGTTATTTTTAAATTTTCTGTGCAGAAGAGAGCTAAGAAAGCATTTGTATCCAGGATAACCATTAATAATTGGCATTACAAATCCCATTGCATTGTTTGTTCTTTGGTCATGTTCAATTTAGAAATAACTAGCTGTCTCGGCACGCTTCGCTACGCCAAATAAAAAATTGTTAGCAGTTATCTGTTAGATCTGTGTCGATCACAAAAGTTGCCAGGTGCATACATTTGCATTCGATCAACGTCTCATTCATCTGATTTTAACCCATTTCCTCCCAAAGAGAAGCGAAAAGCATCACTGATTTTCAAAAATTTATCTCGAAAGTATGCGTCCGATCACAAATTTTTTGTTGGAAAGGTACATCTTTTGGCTACCTTCGCTCCATACATTTCGACCTCCTCAGAAACATGCACACCTACTGTGCGACGAAAAACGACTAAAAAGTGGTGAATTTCGCGGTTTTCGCGATTTCCGCGCAGAAACCGCGAAGGCAATCGTGAAAATCAAACGTTCGTGACCTATTCTGGATCGACCTGAAGAAGTTCATTTATATATATATAAATTCTGGTGCCATCCTCTGAAATCCATACAATTTTAGGTAGGTTTCTCTATTCCAAATATTGACTTAATCCTTTAAAATCAAATTTTCCTTCATCTAAAATCATCATTTTTTTGGTCTGAACCTTTGTAAAGTTGAAAAGGGAAGGTAGTGTGTTTTTTAGGTTTAATTGCAATGTACCATAAAGTCGTTTTCCTCCCAAGCAAAATAGATATAGACAGAATTTCTTGACATCTTCATAAAATGTATTATTTTTCAGTAGATTTTGAACAACTATCTCCAAGAATTTGAAGAAGTCTGCTTGAACTATGAGTTTGTGATTCCAAATTGATACCCGAGCTCGTACACACATTTTAAACTTATTTCTAACCTCTGTATGTAACTCTGGATTTCTCTCCATAAATTTTTAATAATGGGCAAAAATCAGTAATCAGTTTCTGATTTGAACTCTGTTTCTCCATCAGTCTTTTCTTCCTCCCCTCGTCTATATATCAGTATTGACCACTTAGTCTTCATTTCGGTCTTCATTGTCATTAAATTTGTTCTTCAATTTCTACCGAAGTTTCTCTGACTTTAAAATATTAACACAGTTCGACTCAGGTACTTTGTTACTACTACTACTTTAAGTATTTTCTCCTTGCTGAAAAAAGTCGGTTTTCGATTATATTGATTTTGAAATAATCAGCTATCGATGGTTGCGCTGAATCCACACACCTCAGGAAGTTTTGTTGAAGCATCCCTGTTTAGATGTTTATTGTTGAAGTGTGTATAGGAAATTAGAATATATCCATGTTTGTTTACCCCCTTCGCTAGTAAACTGTGCGATTGCTATCAGTTCTTTGCAGAAGCACGTAATTTTACCCTTCAGTTCGTTACCTGTCCTCCGGGTGTAGAATATTAAGTTGTCAAACTTGATGTCCATTCCGTTTTTCTTCTAGTCTTTTTCGCTATGTTTGTCTTTCGCCCAATTTTTAATGTTTGTACATATGATCTTGTTTTGTTTGCTTATATCTGGTGTGGCAGCTGGAGTGATTGGTACTATTTGACTCGATTGTTGAGTTTTTGTTTGTTCCTCCATAGTTTCAGTGTTTGTAGCTTTATCCACTTTCGTTTTAGAATTCTCTTTGTTGTTTTCCAGCCCCCTGTTCAAATGTGCTTTGATTCTCAGAATGAAAGCTTTGTGACCATATTTTGAATTGTTTCGGATTTTCAAGAAGATGTTCCCGTAATAGCTTTTCCCTACCTTTAGCTGGAACCAATGTATGCAGCTCATTTCTTGCAAAATTTTCAATGTTGCTGAAGTTTTTCTCACTGATTCCCATTGTCACAACCGGCAGCTGCTAATAGCATTTTTAAGCAAGGAATCTTGGAATTAATTTTGTTTCTATTGTCGTAAAATCTTCATCATCGTTGTCAAGATTATTGTCCATTTGCAAAGAAAAAATGCTATGCTAAACTATCTCACTGAGGTCGATTTTGGTGAAAGTTTAACGAAAATGTGTCTGACAGACTCGTGTAGAGAAGCTCATAATACTGTTTGCAATGAGAATTGTATAAACATTATATAATATGGAAGCTATATAATCAAACAAATCTTTTAGCTCTATCTAGTAGACCTGGCTTCTTTTAAGAGTGAGTGTTTATTATTTGCAAATTTTCATTACAATTTTTGCAATGAAAGTTATAAATTTGTACACAGGAAATCCCATAAGCAAAGCAACAATGTTATTATCAACCGAAAGCATGCAGGCGATAACAATAGGTCGTGCTGAGGTACGCAACGTCATTCCGGGCTGAACCTGGTGCACCTATCACTGTGTCGAATACGTGTGGAGCTAAAGCACACGCGGAAGGACCTCTGATCCCAGTACACTGTGCCAAGTACGCTTGGTGTAAATTGAGCGAAAGGGCCTTGTACACCGTTCCTATTCTCTTGCACCGTGCCGAGTACCGCTTATGCCAGCTGAGCGAAAGGGCCGTGAGATAAAGGTCTGTGCTGATTACGTTTAGCGTCTGCTGAGCGGAAGAGCCGTCTTTACATTGCTAAGACCGTAACGTAGGGTGTGAATTCTGCGGGGGCTTAGTAATCCCCTATCCTATATCTGCACCGTTCACCGCAAGTTTCGTTCGTAAGGTTTCTATCTAGCGAAAGAACTTTGCCTCCGTATTATCCGCTGGTTGCACAACCTCTCAAACTGTAGTAGTAGCCATACAGAGACCGTATCCTCCGCTAAATAAAACCGATCCGCGTAATTCAAGTGTGTTTATCCATCCTGCAAAGTTAACCTCACTAAAGACACTCGCTAAAATTCAACCGATAAACTCACCGGATTCAGTATCCAAATAAAAATCATTATCAGGCTACTTGCATCCTCCTGCGTTAACATTAAACCACAGTCGTCTGCATGCTTTTGGTTGATAATGACATTGTTGCTTTGCGTATGGGATTTCCTGTGTACAAATTTATAATTTTCATGCAAAAATTGTACGAAAATTTGCAAATAATTAAATTATTTTACGGATTCTTACAGATGTTCCATTAAAATGTGAAGTAAATGTGAAGTGAGAAATGTTAGGTTACGAAAGTTTTGTGAGGCTATGTTTTTCCGTGTTTAACTATATCTCTACAATAACACTTACCATTCTTCAGATTAATAGCTATCTTAGTAGCTAATACACTTGAACAAAATTCACTTAACAAAACTCGAAAAACCGCGTAGCAATCCTCATAAATTAGCTTTATTATATATCATGTGCGAGGCAACGCCAGCAACGGTTAATGCTAAAGTGTTAGATTAAGTCTAGAGTGCGGCCTCAAGCATACAAATAACATAATATTTAAAATAATTCCCAATAATTCCAAAATTTCAATTAGAATTCCAATAATTCAAAATAATTACAAAATTTCAAATAATTCCACCTAATTCCAAACATTGTATACTAAATTCAGGGTGAAATTCCCTCGTGTTACCAAAAGGTTACTGGTTTTAAAACAAAGAATAGAAAAACATGTAAATACAACAAAATAACTAATAAAACCTCAATGACACGAAAATGACAACAACAATAACGTACTGCACTGTAATATTCAGATTAGCCAATCAAAATTTCGTGTATTTTTGTAGAAATATTTGTAAAAAAAGAATTGCAAACTATTTTAACTTTATGATTTCAGTACACATCTCTACCGGCAAAAATCTGAACTTAATAATCGTCGTGTAATGATTACTTTACTGCCGATTTTTTGCTACTTGGTGACAGTTTCGGAAAAACTGTTTAATAAAGATTTCCAAAGAAAGTTTTCTTTAATATTAAACATTTTAAAAAGTAATCAGTTAAGTGTACAATTTTCAATGAAATTTTCTAATTAGAGACGAACTGCAATAACAAGAAACATACTTTTACCTAAAAACCGAAGATCATCATCTTCATTTATTTTATTCTGGAGGTTTGCATATTATCTAAAAGCTGTCTGTGGTTCTGACTCATCATCTCCGTCCTGCACTTTGTGTCCTCTGAGGTTAATCTCCTCCACCTGTAACTGTTACAATCTGTCCAAAAAAGTTACATATTATTACTTTTCAGGAGTACTATGTGTCAGCACTAGATGTCACAACTTCTTGTTGTTAATCATATCGTTATTGATAAGTAGTATCAATTTAACAACATACGTAACAGCTCATATTACTTTTACTATCATTATACATAGCCTCTTTAAAAATATTAACATTCACATCTTCCAATATTGACTCCGCTCCACTAAATTAAATACGTAGGTGTTGTAATTAACAATTTGATGAAATGGACTTACATTTGAGATATATTGAACTAGTGTGGTTTAGATCCGGGTCTAATGGCCGTTGTTGATTGGAATTTGTTTGTAACGTTTCACTAACGCGAGTGGTCAGCTTGTTCATCGGCCTGGTCAAATCAAGTTTAGCCTCAGAGTATCTTCCTTTCTGTTGAAGTTTTCCTGGGTGTTTATGGATCCTCGATGACCTCCTAACTAATCTCTTATGATAACTATTAGCCGCGGACTTTTCGGTCTGTCCCAGACGACAGTTTGCTCAATGTTCTTTAAGTCTAGTTTTCCATCGATCTCTTGGTGGTTCCAACATCAACATAGATCCCCAAGACATCCTTGTAAGCTTTTGACGTGTTTCTCGTTGTTTACAAAAGTGCCACTTTAGAGGAATGTCTTGATATCGTGACCAAAATCTTCCCTTCTGACATCAGCAGACTTTTCGAAGTCTGTCTCACCGGAAGATACTTCGTTTGGAAAGGAGAGTTCTTCGAACAAGTGGATGGAGTTGCAATGGAAAGTCGAGATCAGTCGCAGTGATAACCAATCTCTTCATGGAGAGTTTTGAGAAGAAATCCATCGAAATCCAAGGAATACAAGTCAGCTACCTTGTTCCAGTACGTAAATGACACTTGTGTCGTTTAGAGAAACACGACATAGAGATACTTAACCAATTTCTTCAACACCTGGACAGCTCCATATCCAGTTCACTATGGAGACAAACAATGAACAACTACTGGCCTTCTTAGATGTATAAAAGTACAAAAGATTATGACAAAACAGCGCTAATTACTAATACATTGAGATTGATCACGATCAGTTTCTAATACACAAGTAATTATAATCATGGGAGTTTTCAAACTATACGCATGAGAAAAAATAACTTAGTACTATGTCACCTGGCTATCGAATTCTTGTTACTTGTTGATTTGGTGGAGTGCGTCTTAGGCTTTAAATAGAATTTTCCTGGCTGATATCCAGAAGCAGATAGACGCTGTCAAGGAGATGGTCTCCCGCTTTTAATACTGTGCAGCAGCTCCATTGTAGGTGGATTGCGACAACTTCTGCCTTATAGAAGATACATCTAAGAGAGATATCGTCAGCAATAAGTATGGGAAGAATGGGAACGTAGCTCATATGCTAATTTTGCCTCAATTATTAATTAGCTGGCTTAATCTGAAGAAGCTGACCACTCGAATTAGCGAAACGTTAGAGTCGAATCTAGACCACACTACTTCACAAACAGACTGTGAAAGCTGAAACCAATTTCTTAACTATTTTCATTTTGCGAAATGATCTAGATTTAACTTGCCTGAGGTTCGATGACAGTATAACTCGAAAGAAGGCGAACAACAAACTCTGCGACTTTCGAATGTACATACCATCAAAAGAGGCTTAAAATGCAAAACACACACTGCATACATATGTGTATAATACTTATTTGAATTGTGTAAATGAAATGATAACTGTACTGATGCTATGTAAATCTGTATTTGGAGCTGGAAATGTTATATTGAAAACAAACTACGTTAGTCGTAAAAAAAAAAACGTTTCCAAATAATTCTATTCGTGCAAAAAGAAAAAATTTGGGCCTTTTTGTTTGATTTACTAAAAATCATACTATTGTTCCGTATCTCTAAAAAAGGAATGGGTAAAGTGGGAAACTAGAAATTTGGTAATCACGCAATTAGCCATATTATTTTTGACATGTCTGTTGTGAACGCTTGCATTATTCATAAGTCTCTACCTAGACAAAAGAGGTCTCAAGAAGGGCATTTAAGAAATTCCTTGCTAAAGAGGTCCGCTATACCATATATGATTAGTCGTTGTCTAAAGGCTATTTCCATAGAGCATAATTATAACTTCATCATCCTTTCTTTTTCTTTGACATGCACTAAATCTTCTCTTTGATAAACATCGCCATATTAGTGTTTTTTTGCAGGGTTAACTTTTTCCGTTTTTAAATAAGTTGGAGAGTTTTGCCACGGTTTACAAACCGAAAATATTGACACTCTTTTTTCCAGTTTATTGAAGCGAATTAGAGTTTAGTAAGTTGTTATTTATTTCTTTATTTATGTTATTAATTTAATACGCTTATCAAACAGCAATGTGTCATGCATGTATGTGGTGAATAGATAGAAAACAAAAACTATACATTATACATTTGAGACATTTAGAGAAAGGACCAAGAAGGAGGTAAAGACAGTGGTTGATCCATGTAAACTGGGAATTGGATTAGAAAAAGTGAAAGGCATTAGAGATGGTGGAATAAGTAGTGCGATGTGAAATTGATGAAGATGGTGATGACCTGAATGCAGGGAGGTGAGATGAAACTGGGTCAAAAATATAAGGTTAAAGAAGTGAATAAATTGAAACCAAGGTTGAAAGTGGTTGGAATCTGAAATGAATTATCTAAGTTAGTAACTGAAACGGTGCATAATTGAGCAAAACTCATATATAGGCAGTGATAGTGATTTGGATATTAAAGTAATTCAAAAAGGTGAAAATTGAATTCGTGGCTGTACTTGAGTTAGATGCTGAACTGTTTCAGAGGATAATGAACAGAGGAAACCTGAAAATAGGGTGAACATTTTTACAGTTTTTGACAGCGTGGATGTTTTACGTTGTTATAAATGTTTGGGATATAATCACAAGGCAACCGATTGTAGAAATGTGAGCGGAAATAAAACAGGTATGCTCAAATGTGGAAGAGACGATCATAGAGAAAGACTGCAGAAATGAAGTGAGGAAGTGCATAAACTGTGTTCTGGCCAATGAATCTCTAAATTTGAAATTAGATGTGGGGCACAATGCTTTTGATAAGGAGTGTGCGGTGTTAAAGCGATAACTAGAGAGAAGAAGAGAAAGAATACAATATAAAACTGACTAGGAGTAAAACAGAGGAACCAGAAAGGAAATATTTGTGTATTTAATGCACAGAGTGTAACAGCATATTATTGAGAGTTCTCATATTTTTGTGGAAAATAAAAACCCACACTTTTTGTTCAAAATAAGACACATTTAACAAAAGGATATTCAAGACAGTGACATTAAAATAAAGAACTATAGTGAGATTAGAGTAGATTTAAGTAGCAGATTCAAAAGAGGAGTGCTAGTTTATGTTTGTTCATATTTGAGGTGGCAGGTTGTGGAACCACATGCAGTGGATGAAAATTACTGGATAGCTGTTTTGAAACTGAGTGGTATGAGAGAGTCTTTTTTGCTAGTTGAAGTGTACTGTTCCCCAAGCTCTTTAAGGGCTTAGTTTTAAGAGTTATTTGGGGACCTTAGGAGAGGTTGATCATGTCAGGTTTAAAACTGGTGATTACGAGAGATTATAATATAGATTGGAAATCTAGCCAGGACACGTATACAAAGAAACTAAAACAGTGTATTGCTGAGTTGGGTATGATACAGAAGATCACATACTATACTCACATTACGAAAGACAGCAGAACAATAATAGATTTGGTTGTGACCTATGTTAGAGAACTATCAGTTAGCATAATGGATGAGCCGGGGTATACGAATCACAAGATTATAAGATTTGGTAATGTATTTGCAATGAAAGATAAATACATCAAAAAATGGTTAGAAAGCTGGTAGTTAGCGAAGAGCAAGCAAGAGAGGCTTTTGCTAATATTAGATGGGAGTATAATAAGAAGGATGAACAAAAAATTTGATGATATGATGGAAAAAATTGAAATGGTAAAAATGTGGTTATGCCTGACAAAGAAATAGTGGTAAGGGATAGCAGTTGCTGGTTTAATGATAAAATAAAGATGTCAATTAAGAATAGAAATGAGGCACATAGGCGTTGTTCTCTAACAGTTCTACAAGTAGATTGGGAGGAATATAGAAAATTGAGGAATGTAACGGTGCAGATGATAAAGAGAGAAAAAAGGAAATATTATGAGACAGAAATTGATGGAAATAGGTTCAACTCGAAAGATATGTGGAAAACACCAAAGAAGATATCAGGTAAAACTATGGATGATACTGTTGGAGTGGTGAAATTTGATGGAGTTGTGTATGATGATGCTGCAGTGATTGCAGATAAATTTAATAGATATTTTATAGACAGTATTGAAGAAATTGTGGGTTCGATAAGACAGACAGGAGGACAGACTGTATTACCCTTCCGAGGTTATAAATTAGAGGAGTTCAGAATGATAGAAGAGGAAGAATTGAAAAAAAATGTGTTTAGCTTAAACAATAAAAGCAGTCCAGATGGAATTACTATTGCTTTCATTAAAAAGTACTGGGAAGAAGTGAAAAAACCTTTAATTCAAACAATTAATACATCAATAGAAGAACATAAGGTGCCAGAAAAATTGAAGGTTTCAGTAGTGATACCAATTCGAAAGGTAACAAAAACCATACTCTGTGAGGAGTTCAGACCTGTGAATACACTGCCAGCTATTGAGAAGATTTTAGAAAAAGTGATTTATGCTCAATTTGAAGAATTTATTAGAGAAAATAATATCTTATCCAGTTTTCAATCGGGGTTTAGAGAAAAGTATAGCTGTGAAACTGCACTGCAGTGTGTTATTGCAGAATGGAAAGAATGCAGGGACAAGGGGGCTGCAGTTGTGGTTGTGTTTCTGGACCTGAAGAGAGCATTTGAAACAGTGGATAGAGACAGATTAATCGATAAACTAAATGCATATGGCGTAGAAAAAATTGTCTAAAATGGTTTAGGAATTATCTTGAACATAGGAAACAAAGAGTTAGAGTTGGAAGTCAAGAATCAACAGTAATGGAAGTCAATAGGGGAGTTCCACAGGGAAGTGTGTTAGGGCCCTTATTGTTCGCTCTTTACATAAATGATTTAGGCCAGCAATTGAGAAAATGTAGATATCATTGTTTTGCTGATGATACTATTATTTATTTGGAAGGTAACAACGTGAAAGAGCTAATCGATACTGTAAATGAGGAAATGGCGACCTTGGGCAAGTGGTTTGCTGTGAATAAGTTGAAATTAAATGTTGGTAAGACAAAGGCTATGTGCATCAGTAGTGAAAGTGATTACAAATATATAGTAGATAGACAACGATTTGTTAACATTGAGGGTGCAGATGTTCCATTTGTAGAGGTGCTGAAGTATCTAGGAGTGATGGTTGACAATAAACTAAATTTTAACGATCATATTGACTACATTACCGGAAAGATAGGAAAGAGGTTGGGTGTGATTTATAGATTAAAAGATGTGTTGTCAAGATATTCACGATATATGCTGTATAATGCACTGATTTTGCCAATGTATTATTGTTGTGGTACAGTGCTCTACTTAGGAAATAGTGGTGGAATAGACAGGCTTCAAAAATTGCAGAATAGAGGTATGAGAATGATATTGAACTGTGATAGATATGCTAGAGTTGGAGACATGTTAAAGTGTTTGGACTGGATGAATGTTAGACAACTATTAGAATACCAAACCTTGGTGTTTATACATAAGATTCATTTGGGCACTATGCCATCCTACTTTGGGAGATATAAGGTATATTGTAGGGATCTGCATGGATATGAAACACGAGGAAAAACAATTTTTATATTAAACCTGCATTTAAGGGAATGGGTTACAATTCTGTTTTTGTGAAGGGGTTAGTTAGGTATAATGAATTGAATGATAGCATTCGTAATGCAAGTGATATTAGAATATTCAAGATTAGATTAAGGGACATATACAGGTGTGAAACTTAGATAAATAGGTACAGATGCTAAAATTTCTTATGTTTTCACATTATAAAGATGTAAATATTAAAATAGAGATGTGGATGTAGGTAGCAAATTATGCTAAATAAAGTAGGGAGGGGGGGGGGGGGGGGGGGGAGGGGGAAAGGGGGGGGGGGGACAGTGCACTTAGCGATATTCAAGTTTAGCGTATTAGACTCGCATCATATGCAAAATCTATTAAAAGGTTCTCCTGTAAAATAAAACCATCAGATATGGAACGAGTCCGGAAATAGCTTTTCATATCATCTGGATACAACAAACTCTTAACCTAAAATACTGCACACATTCAAATTGAAAATAGCAACGGATCGAACACTGATCCCTTAGGAACACCCGAAGGAACCATGTAAGTACTAGATCTGTAGCCCGCAATCTGAATAAATTGACGACGATGACGTAAAGTGAATCTAGTCAGTAAGGAAATGATGTGCGTGGTTAAAATTTAGCAAAAAAATTCTTCACCAAGTCAGGCGACTTTTTTCATCACTATATCAAAAAAAATACTGGTCCGATTTTAATGAAACTTGGTACATAGATGATGATGTTTGTAATATCGGCGGTTTGATAGATGTTGAATTTGAATAGCAAAACGGGCACATAACTTAACAGTACTTTGTAGAATATTTTCAAAATAATGCCCGACTACGTGCGACTGCTTCTAATATACACAACTTGTTTAAATAATCGTAATTACCGAGTTGCGCTATCGTGGGCCTTGCAGCTTTTTATTGGAGAGTATTTTGTTCTAATGAATAATTTGTTTTTTCTCTTTTCGCAAAATTTTAAATCCAGAGAGCGCGCGCGCGTGTTGGTTTCAGTGAATTGGAAACATAAAGTTTATGCTTCGTTAAACAGCTAGGTATATTTTACAAATTACTTTGCTGTAATTTTAAATCAATCTAAACAAACAACTACTATTCGTTATTAATGAAAGCAAAAATTCGAGAGTTTCAACGCTAAAAAATTGACCTTCAACAGTAACACGAATAAATCCAAGTCTAAAAGAGCAAAAATATCTTCAGGATGGGACCGTGTCGAAATGGTAACGGTTGTTTATTTAACGTTTCGTAATGGTAAAGAGGGGTTTCATCGGGCGAGAAACTTGACACAAACAAGACTTGTTTCAGTCTAGAACCTGACTTGGTTATCAAGTTGATTATCTAACTTTTTGGTTTTTTTGTTTCAAGTTTTCACCACTTACGGTAGAACATCGCCAAACACAATTATTGACCTCGTCGTTATTGTTGTCACAGTTTTAGAAGCTCCAAGGTAAGTGTTACAATTATAAACAAAACTTTATTACATGTTAAGGAGGAATGAGCGTGTTATGTAGTTAATAAAACTATATAATTGTTCTATAAGTGAAATGTGTGTTTAACGACATCTCGTGTCAGCTTGTTAGAATATTAGTAGTTCTGTCATATAGTGTGTTTTATTTTGCGTTTAATCGAGGTGAAACAAGAAGAGGAACAAGGTCCCGAATTGCGACTGCTTTTGGAATGGAAGACGACAGATCGAATGCCAACCTGAGAAGAAGTGGGTGCTTTGAGGAGTAACGTGAAAACGTACTGGGCCCAGTAGGACTTCTTGGTAATAGAAGATGATCTCCTGAAGAACCCTGGAAAGTGGTACTGAGAAAAGGTAATAATTAGTAGTGCCTAAGAGTCGAGTGTCGGAAGTATGGCATCACCTGCAGGACTTCTAAAGGACACTTTGGTGTGAGAAAACACTTGGGAATGTAAGAGAACGGTTCTATTGGGGAACTGTAATGAAGACGTTAAGGAGTGCTGCCGCAAGTGTTTCCTGTGTGTATCAGGTAAGTGATGCTGGAAACAAATATATTTTGGTGGCAATGATTATTTCACCGAATGGACAGAAGCATATGCCATACCAAACCAAGAGGCACTAACAGTGCCAGACGTATTAGTGAATGAGTTTTTCTGCCGATTTAGAGTTCTCTTAGAATTACATTCCGAAACGTCTGCCGTTCAGGAGAGTTTAGGTCAAACAACTTGGTCATGAAATACGATTACCGTGCGATCTACAATTTGGATGTAGACCTGAAGAGGAAGTTGCAGGGAAGATTATATCCAGCAAACTCCGGAAGAGGTTCAATTACATATATAATACTGTTCGAAAGAACATCCAAATTGCGAACGATCGGTTGACGTAATTTACCGTATTAAAAACACCAGGGGAAAATAGAAAGTAATACATTGTGATCGTCTAAACTCCCTTCGCCGGTAACAACGATGCGACCATCAATCCCATTTAGACGAGAGTAATAACGAACAACACGAAACCATGAATGTGAAGAACACTTGCATGAATTTATGGCAAAGTACGGAGGTACGACCAAAGCAAGGTTGAAGTTACAACTGAGGTTCAACAAGACCTCTTCGATATACCGGAAGCACAGAAAAATAAACTATGCAGAAACATCAATCACAATATACATATATCCTTCATTTATTCGTTTTTATTGTATGCTAGTTTTATGCGTATTATGACTCATCAGTGTGTCAATCACCAGGAAAAAGGAAAAACTACAGTCTATCCTTCTTAAGAGAGACGTTGTTTTATTGACTGAGTGGGAATTCCAATAGATAACGTCCCTTTTGAAGACAGTTCACAGGTTCACAAAGTATAACACGTTAGTAATTGCAAATTTTCGTTATTGAAGGTGGAATTTGAGTTATAAATTGTTATACTTGCACCTTGCATTAGAAAATTGCGAGGAAAATTTCAGTGGCGTAACAGGAAGTTCTCCAGTTATTATTGTCACTTCATGAGTTAAAATGGTTTTCGGCGAGTTTGTATTTGGTTAATGTCATCTGAACAATCTGAATTTTAGAAATCCATGTGGGTAAAATTGTGTAGAGAACAAGATCGCTATGGCGGACTTAAATATCATTATACTTATTAAGTTGCGGCACGCACTTGGAAACCTCAAGTAAAAGCTAGGCGCTTTAAAGAGGGCTTGCGCGAGAGTTCATAGCTTTCAACCCAGCGAGCGTATCTGTGGTTTTCTTGAATTTTATCAATTCATATGTGATATCTCCACGAGGTAGCAATATGTACTCTATACCTTTCCCAATTAAATTAATGATTGTGACTTAATAAATAGTATGGAGTGTTAATTCATTATTTTCATCCAGTATAATTTTTCTATGCCGCTCTATTTAGTGTAAACTGTCAATGAGTTGTCAGTTTGAAGTAACCTCAACATGGATTTTAAGGCATACTTCTTGTGACAATTTTGATGGAGCGACGTTCTTTATTTTACATTAAATATTCTCCTGTCACTAGAACATCTTATATATGAAGAGCAAAAACACCCAATATTTAAATTAATGTTTACTTTCAGGTATTCGAATGCCGTACGTTTGGAGCAATTAAAACTCTACGAAATGGTAATAACACAATCCAGACATTTGCTGTTGGTGCACGAATCTTTTCTACGTCCAATGTTAAAGTTATTAAAATCGTATCAAGGCAACGTATTCACCAAGGAAACCGATAAAATTAGTCGCTCTCCTATATCGGCTATGTGTTACTTCTTATGCAGAATGTATCTCTTTTTGATTTGTTCTTTCTAACCGAAGAAGGAAATTCTAAGTAAGTTAATTTAATTTGTTATAATTAAATTTAAAAACAAGATACTTGTTATTGAGAAACTCCAGGTCTGACTTGAGATTAAAACACTATCAAAACCACTAACTATCTCCAGGCTTTCACCGAACTCCAGATTATCATCCTGTCTATCCTAAATCGGGAATAGTCGTTGGAAAGGACTCGTAAGCACAGGTTGGATTTTGCCACTCTGAGAACTCAATCTCGGCCGATAACGATTTCAAACTTTTCCATGGGCCAAATATGTCTTTGTTTATTGTCACATCCAATCAATATAACGTCACTAACATAAATACGGATCTGATTTTTTGTTTGACCGTTGTACAAGAATTAGGAGATGCTCTCTTGGAAAACAAAATGACACAAATAAGCGTTTGGTATATACAAAATGGCACACTTCTATTGTATACCTCATTGCAATTTTATTCTACCTATTTTACCTGTTTTATATTTGTTGCTTGGCTAAGTGTGTGTATCCCTCCCACTACATGGACTAGCGTCTTTTCACCATATCCTTTAGACGGAAGGTCAAAACGGTAGAAGAATCTGTCTAAAATACGACCCGTACCCTAAGAATATTCATCGCACTCCTCGTAACCTGGCCAACGAGTGCAAATTTCATAGGATATCAATTTCATAGCGTAAAATGTCACTGCGGCATATGCACTGTTACTGGCATCACAAAATATGTGGAATGTGTAGGATGAACTACTATACGCGTATCTCAGAATCCTAATCGATCTTATGTGATGTATTTGTGGTGGTAGCCACTGTCGGTACCTCTTTGCTACATCAGATCCAATAGGCTTTATATTTTGGTTTCAATCAATTTTAATTCCCATAAGGAATCCATAAATAATGTGGGGAGTTATGTGAACACGATATCAAACAAATTGGTCCGATTTTTATGAAACGTGTGCATGTAGGTGTTATGAAAAGCCGGAGATCTATTTAGATTTTGGGTATATTTCGTCGAACCAAAAGGGCTCTTAACCTACATAGATTTTTTTATTCTTGGAATATTTACGAATATATTAATTTTACATTAGGTACAACTTTTATTTGATTTATTCTTTTCTGCAACGCAATTTTTTTTTCACTTATACGTTTATTAGTGTCGGGGATGTAAAGTTCTGCGCATATTTGTTTTATCTTATACAAAATACCTCACTTCATTTTATCTGTAATTTCAGGTTCATCATATTCTCGTTGTTAATCGACTTCGTACATTACGAAAATTCCGTCCGGAATGCAAGCTAGAGACGCTCTTTTACTCTGCATGACTTTGTCAAAAAAAGTAAAACCGTCGGAAAGTTCATATCAGAAAAGTCGAACATATGTCCAATACTGGCGTCTGGCTTAAGCGGTTTGTACTCTCGTTTGCCGCAAGAGTTGGAAGACATCGTAGCTCCAGATTGGCACCGCCTAACTCCGGACGATGTCAACGATATTCAAGACTTATCCACATTTGTAACGTCTCTCGAATTTGCCAATGCGGTGGCGCAAGTTTCGCATCCCGTTATACGAAGACAACTTCAAGAGTTTCTGTACATAGGATTTCTAATTCCGGTGTTAGGTCCCGCGTTACTACAATCAACAGTTGGCGAAAAAATTGCGGCCACCGCTTATTTAGAACTTATTTTACGTACCGTGACACAACCTGGTCTGTTATATCCGTTGCTACAGTTTCTTATACAGCAAAAATACGACGGTCAACGATTACTGCACATTTTAATACAACGAATTAATTCGGAAGATAATTTGTGTTTAATAACGCTCGCTCTCTTCGAAACAATGGTTGAAATAAACTGCGAAGACTTAATGTTGGAGTTAGTTTTTCAATACCTGCAACCTTGCCTTCATCTTATGTTATCAGAGACAACAATTACTACCTCTAGATCCCCATTGTCAGAGCTTTGAAAAAGTTGTTAATGTTGGCACCGTCTTGTTGTGACGCTGCCGGAATTTCACCGAAGTTGGATGGGAGGAACACTCAAAGAAACCAGTACGGGAGTCAACAGACTTTGTACGGAATTATCACGCGTATTTGTGCGACGCTAAGTAAAATTGCCGCGTGCGCAGTAACGTGTTCTCATTGGAGTAATGCATATACCGGTTGTGATTCTCACTGCCTCAGGAAATCGAATTTATCTGGTGGGTAATAACTTAAGCGTAGTTTTATCGTTTAAGTTGATTTACGTATGGTTTTGATTCAACAGAGTGCAAATAGTTTGCCCTCGTTGGGTGAAAGCAGTGGATACGAAAGTTTAAAAATTAAACTCGACGATAGTACAGAAGATACACCCGTCTGGCAAATATCGCAAAACGACAGTTCTTCCAGTAAACAAAGCAATTTCAACGGTCAGTTACACGAAAGTTCGGAACAATTAGGCTCGGTCTGTACCGCTGGTCCATTTTTAACGACTGTATTAGGAAAGTTGAAAATCATGACTTCTAATTCATTGTATGTAAACCTTCACCTCACAGGTTTAATATCGCGGTTAGCAGTTTACTCACAACCTTTATTGCGAACTTATTTATTGGATAGCAGCGGTTCTTCAACCGGATGTGCCATCGTTATTTCAGGTAATTATTTTGATTTTGTATATAATCTTAGTCGAGGTTTCCTGACTTTTCTGTAATTTCGGGGGAAGCTCAGTGTTATATTCTAATTTTATCCACGTTCAGTCCTGAATTAATATTTTTAATATGCGTTAATTTTCACTATTACAACTGCAAGTTGATATATCATATGCGCGTAAAAAACCTGTTTTACACATATCCAGATTCGCGTCTGATTTAGGACGATAAATCTTAATGAAAATGATGTTACAGATTATAGGATCAATGAAACAAAAATCGACGAATACATGAAGCGACAGTCAGATAGTGTAAGTTTGTTGCGACAAGCGCGAACATTTCTGCAAGAACGAGAAACTCGATTGATGAACGCGCGCAGAAACATAATTGAAAACCGAAATTCGATCGCGTCAACGA
Organism: Abscondita cerata; assembly: GCA_030710515.1. Classification (NCBI taxonomy): domain Eukaryota; kingdom Metazoa; phylum Arthropoda; class Insecta; order Coleoptera; family Lampyridae; genus Abscondita; species Abscondita cerata. The sequence continues at coordinate 41,462 of JALBCR010001208.1, forward strand.
CCAGCACAGATTCTTACGATCCGTTTCAACGGAATGGCTCTAAACGGCGCAGTTTCACGTCGTCTTTGTCTTCGTTTTCAAATATGTTTACTCGAAAAGTTAGTCACGCCGAACCCAGTATACAGTTAATTTCACCTCCAGAAGACTCCGTCAATTTGTTATACCACCCTAGATTCAGCGAGACGCAGCATGTTGCTTTATGTGCTGTTATTTTGGACGAATGGGTGAAGGAACTGGCAGCATCTAGCTCAAGAACATACGATCGCCCAACTAACAGCATTATTTAAGTAATTTCAAATTTCATTTTGTTAAGAGGAATCTGTAAATGCTGTCGTCTATTTGAATTACTATTCAACTACTTGGCGAGTGCAATTCAACTTTTTTCTAAATAATCATTACTAACCCAATGTCCTGTTCTAAAATTATAGATTCCTCTTAGAAATTGGATGGGCAATTGTTCTAACATATCTTTACGTTAATTGTTATTAAATTGTTTTAAACTTAGCCAGTAAATTGTATATAAGTGATATCTGTGATGAACTTAGTAAAATTACCACCTTTTTATTTATAATGTATGTACAGTTCTCAAATTTTAATTTTTCTTTGTTTTGTTTACTATTGTTGTAAGAAATTTTTAAATATTGACCCACAAACCACGTAACGTTTTCTTGTTCTTCCTCAATGTACACGTACCATGTAGACCCCTTCCTTCCCTTTGCGATCATTTCGTTTCTCTCAAACTAATTACATCGACCAAATATCATACTAGCTATTCCTACACGAACAAGCAAATGAATATTCATAGGATCACATATGAATTTGGTGAGGAATTTCTACGACGACTATTAATAATTAACACATTCTCTCCATTGTGGCGCCATGTAAGGTCTAAAAGGTTTCTGGTGAACCTCTCCGAAATTTCACAAATTAGTCATAAAGTTTACAAGGTTGTAAAATAATGTATACTTATGTTGAGTTAAATAAATTATTTAATTATTTTTAATAATAACTCTCAAAATAAAAATTTTTTTTTTTTATTTTAATTTAAAAAAAATCTACTTTTTTTATTTTTTTTTTTTTTATTTTTTTTAATTTTTTTTTTTTTTATATTTTTTTTTTTATTTTTAATAAACAACAAAAAAAAAAAAAAAAAATTAAAAAAAATTTATTTTATTTTATAAAATTTAATTTTTTTTTTTTTATTAATTTAAATTTTTTTTTTTTTTTTTTTTTTTTTTATTTTATAATTCCTTTTTTATTATTATTTTTTTTTTATTTTATTTTATTATATAATATTAAATTATAAAAAATTTAAATTAAAATTTTTTTTTTTTTTTAAAATATATAATATTAAAAGGAAAACTTAAATTTATTAATTTTAAAATTTTAAAATTTTGAATAAATTTTTTTTTATTTTTTTTTTTTTTCTTTATTTAACTTTACAAAAAGAACAAAAAAAAAAAAAAAAAATATAATTTAAAAAACACATTTTTTTGAATTAACATTAATTTTTATTTTTTTTTTTTCTAAAAAACTAAAAAAAAAAAAGTTTTTAATTAAAAGAAATATCTTTTTCTATTTTTTTTTTTTATTTTTCTTTTTCTTTTAATTTTAATTTTACTACAAATTTAATTTTTTATAAAAAACAAAAAAAAATTTCATAACAAGAAGACGAAAACAAAAAATAAAAAAAAAATTAAAAAAATACTTTAAAAATTTAAAGTTTATAAAAAAAACTAATTTAAAAAAAAAATTCATTTAAAAAAGAAGAAAAATTAAAAGAAACAAAAATTTTTAAAAAAAAACTTACAATTTCCTACAAAAAAAAATACAAAAAAAAAACTTCAAAAAAAAAAACACTCTTTTTTATGAAAAAAAAAAAAAAAAAAAAAAAAAAAAAAACACTTAAAAAAAAAATTTTTATAATTGAAAAAAAAAAACGACATTTAATAAAAGATTTTTGAAAAAAAAACTTTTAACGACCGCTTCTTGTTTTTATTTATTTAAAAAGATCCATATTTAAATTCAAATATTACCCGCAATTTTTTTATAATCGGTTTAAAATATGTCGATATGCGCCGGTCAGATAGCACCGTTACAAAGTCCCGTTAAGGGGCTGCATTTTTTGTCGAGGGATGCGAAGGAAAGTTTTGGCATCTGGTCTCCGACTGTTAGAGTGTTAACAACGAAATTTTTCTTGCTACGTATTATTTTTGGTCTGTATAAAATTTGTACCTGTAATTTACTTTAAAAGCTTGGCAACTAAATGCGTAATGTTCGTAAATTTTGTTTTTACCAAATTTAATAATTTGCGTTTATTTTTTTGTAATTATTGCGTATTGTAACCTCGTGTTTCGTTGTGCAATTGGGGTAGAAAGCCATCTAACGTAGCATTCGCATTCCTTTTCTTGATTACGCAATTTCAACAATTTAAAGATACGCGCTTTTGATTGTAACTTATATTTAAAAAACTAATTATCGCGGCCTCGTGCTTTTGGTTTCAATTTTTATTTTAAGCGCGATGGTGACCTAACATTCGGATTGCATTTTTTTGTACAAATAATATTGGTATAATATTCGTGTTATGGCGTATTTCAATCTGTTTTATGTTATGTACACTGCGCTCGATTTCACGTTGTAAATAATTTAACCACGTGTCTTTGATTGGCGGAACCGTTATTTTGTTGGCGCTTCTCTTTGTTTGATCCCTATACTATTAAGAGAATGTAAGATGCTTGTTTTTGATCTTTTAATTTAAGATACATTTTAAAGCGCTCTGTTGATTAAGTATGATTCAGAATGAAGCAATACCAGTGTGTGAAAGAGCCTTGTTGTACAATTAATATTTTCTGTTCCGTGAGAGACGAAGGTCAGGGGGATGGCTCATAGTCACATTTATTTCTATTTATTTTAATATGTGTATTTTATTGTGTATATGTGATAATTGTAAAACTTAATATTGACTGCATTATGGCCATCTCAAAATTGACGCGATCTCGAAAATCCAACTGAATAGGCAGGTAGGAGCTTTCGCGACTGGTGAAACTCGCCTGTTACACACGGTGTTATACACTGTTAACTAATTTTCTTCAGTTTTAATTGAAAATGCATGTATAAATGAGCTGAATTGCTATATTCTGAATCGGAAATATTTTTGCATCTACATTCTAATAATGGTGGTTGTTCGGGTTTAAATATGAACTGATGAACGGTTCCCCAACAGGATACATGTATTATAATTGTCTTTATAATAATAATTGCCTACAATGAATGTTAATTATTTCGATACATACTTTGGTTATGTTGTGTTTGTTTAATTGTTAAGGCGGAACCTGAGGTTTTCTCTTACCCTTCTTTCCTCAGGCAGCCTAGGCAGAGGGGTACCTTTTGGCTTTAAATATTTACACAATTTTGTCAAAATTGACCATTTTATTTAAAATGAATTAACGTTCAATATAATTTACGTTATCACCATGCTTGTGTTTTATTTCATTGCTGATATTACTACATTTATCACTGCACTCTAGCGGTTGTTAGGGATTTTATCCTGGATTCAACGTAGATGTCTTTAGTTAGCTTTTCCCGCTTTTCGATCGGCCAAGTTCGCTTCGGGTTTAGTGGCGGACTATTCAAATCTTGCTTTTACAAGTGCCTGGGTTACGTTTGTTACATTACAATTACTTCGCACTAACAAATTCTCATCCTGGAACTGCACATCAGGGGAACTTCAATGTCTTCAAAACTTCAAATTCCTCGTCAACTTCCGGAATGTTACTTCGAAGCACTAACTATTTTATAAAAATTCGGCGCTGCAGCTTTGCGTGCATTCACGCCTACGACTATTCGAGGAAGGACGTTCAAATTGACAGTACACTTATTTATAATATTTCCATAGCCTGTTTGGATCCTTTATCCAATTTGCGCGTCTTTTGAAATTTATCCGCCTCTATCGGGCTTTTCTGCAACTAATTATAATTTTATTTTAATCTTCCTTATCATACGACGCCTCTTCCTCTTTGATTACAATGATAGCGGCACTTATACCCAATAATGTCACATAATTTTCATTATTTGCACTTTCCCTTAACCATAATTTTAAGGTTAAGTTGTAATCAATTTTTAGTGTTTTTAAATCGGCGCACTCATATTCAATCCTTTTAAGCTTACACACAGATTCCTTGGCCCAAACACACCTAATGTGCATGCTCACATAATTTGATTCTTTTTAATTTCAGGTCATCGAAACATCCTTCCCCATCTTGGACCAAACTTGTCTGACAGTGGGTGCTCATAAGCAGGACTACGATTTTACCTAGCTATTATAGCAATTACATCTTAATGACTATAAACAAAATGATATCCAGCTTGTCCTAAATGACAATTTTAACAACATTTCATCTAATTGGTAGGTTTTCCCTTTTTATGGTAAATATTCTTAAACACTAAATTCATTGCATTGTAATTTACAGGGTCGGTTGAGAACAAATATTGGGACTAATTCTTCTACATGAAGGCTCTAATTTACATCTTTTTGTCAACCGATCTGCTTCATCCAAGAATGCTGTACAAAGTATTCATCGCAATATATATATAAATATTTTTTTTTTTAATGTCTAATACTTTAGATTTACATTGCATTATATCTTACATCAATATTACAAAATCATATTACAAAATACATCAAAGTGATTCAATCTGCATTAAATTCTATGACCCGATCATATTATCAAGAACATGTGTCGCTAACGTTTCATATATGTAAACATGTGTTGCAAAAATTATGTTTGCAGGGGTACTTAACCTACTCAATACTCTGAACCATTGGAAGTAAATAAATAATTTTTTGTATTTTGATTTCTAGAGGTGCAGCCGATATTTTAAATTGTTGCTGACAGTTCTATCGTATCTCATTGGCCTACAATTATTTAAAGTTGACAATCAAAACTTAATTTCTTCTCCTTTCCAAGATGATCCAAGAAGTTTGTCATAGGTTTCGGTATAATAAGGAAGCCATTGCAGAAAATTGTGGTACATTGGTTACAAAATTATATACCTAGCCTTTATTCATCTTTCATTTCTTCATCAAATATAATGGTAACTGGCCTTATCTTTAACCTGCTCTCTTCTTAGGCTTAAAAGTTGTGTTTCGACTTCCCGCCTGCCCTCTTCAGGAATACAGTTATAATATAACCGTTAGTGAACTCCACACTTTCCGACTCCGCAATAAGAGATCATAGTCAGTTAAAGTTTTTCATGAACACAGGCCCACATTATGCAATTTTTGTTTATCCGTTTTCTGCCCACTTCTTTCAAAGTACTCTTTCTATCTATTCATCACTTCTGTCTCTTCCGTTAATGGTACCTACTCCTTCTTTGTTTGTTACTTTTCTTGTAAAACTTTTTGTTATTATTAGATCCTTTTAACATTTTATAGAAGCTTTTTGTGTTATTTTTGATTTCTAATTCTAATTTATCCCCATACTTTTTCCATGCATTTTCCTTTAATTTTCTTTTTTTTTATTCTGTTGTATTCCACATTAAATTTTCGTTTCCCCTTAATTGCCCCTTTGTCTTTTCTTCATAACCGGTTTTCCTGATATTCAGTTTTTGCCACCTACTTTTAACTAACCTTCTCTAAACTATATTTATAGGTCGATAGATTACACCCGCCCGAAATATAATCAAATCTCTTGTTTGGCTTGACGTTGTATAGTCAATGATGAAGTGAGCATACGCATAGTACACCACTAGGGGTATTCGACGACACAATCCAAGCGAACCTCCTCAGCATGAATACCTCTCATCTTTTTACTTTTTACCTTCTTCTTGGATTTAAATTTTGACCCAGTGGGCAAAGGATTACCAGTAAACTGGCCTCAAAGGAATGGAACCGTAAACTGTAGCATCTATCTGTAACAGAAAAAGAAAACGCCAAAAAATGCGTAAAAAAACTATTTGTACATGTGTTTCAATAGGTGACATCATCGCCGAACTCGCATCTAAAAACGTGTACGAATATAGTTATTTTGTGCAGTTTGTGGCGTTTTCTTTTTCTGTTAAGTACACCTGTGAAGGTTCTCCATTATGTCAGATATCAGCGAAACAGATGAGACCCAGGGATATTTCCTTGGGAGACGCTGTAGATACTTTACCAGGTTTTGATTGGGATTTAGAGTACTGAACGATCTTAATTTGGATTGTATTTCATATTCTTAAAGGATAATCTCAAATTAAAAAAAAAAAAGGTTACTAAATTTATTATTTAAAATTCTACAGCATAGAAATCTATGGAATGTTATAGACAGTCCAAACCTAAACTAACTTATAGACGTTTTTCACAGCCTCATAGATTGACATACTGTTAAATCGACTTTATAATATAATAATTATAAAACTCATGATATTAAGACTTTCGCTACTTAATAGCCGCATATGTAAAAAACAATAAAAACAAACAACAGCTTTAGCGCTGTAGTAATAAAATAGAACAATTAAAAAATTGCGGATTCGAAACATTTAGAACCAAAGTTGCTCAAACACCTATCGCAATTTTTCGCTAATAACAAACTATCTGCTATAATCAAATTCGATATAAACTAAATAAAATCTCGAAACTATAATGTAAGAGCACTTACAAAAATATTAACATTTATAAGTGCGGGATTCTTAAAAATTTATTCTACTTAATACCATCGTAAATAAAACTTTTACATTCAGTCAAATTCAAATATTGTACAATATCGTAACTTACAACTATTAGTGCCGCTTTTTTTATCGCGAAACGTAACACTTAACGTAGCATAAGCACTTTAACGTAATATTTAAAAATGCAGGTACTTGAAATATTTAATTTCTCTTTCAAATATAAGTCTTTTTATTTTTTGTAAAGTTCCGTCGCTAGCTATATTTAAATCTTTTGTTTCGAGATTGTCCTTTTTAGGTGGAGGTGAAGGCGGAACGTTCACTGCCAGATTCACTGTCTTGTTTGCTCTTGGAGTTAAAAAACCATTTGGAGTCCCACTTAATCTAACAAATTTAATTAATAATTATTATTGTTTATTTTTACCGATCGGTGTCTTAAGAATAACGATATGTACAATAATTATCACATTATATATAGACTAGAATTTCGTGCATTTCTTCATAAACTCCTGACAAGGGGATGTATTTACAAAAGAGTGGACTAAAATCTGAGGGTGCGGTGATGAAACCGCGCGTACAATACATGAAACGATTCCTCCTGCATCTAATCGGGAGGGATAGGTACGCTACTCCAGATTTATTGAACACTCTATTTTTTACCGCAATCGTTTAATCGAGTGAGAACGAAATAAGGGGAATCGTTTCTTACCTGTCTATATGATTATGTTGTTCAATAAACGGCGCATTGGGGTAATGAGAATGGGAATGAAATCTCCGAGAAAATAAATATCCGGCGATAAATCCGATGATTAGTGCAACAAGACTTGCGCACACTACAACCACGAAGAGTATTAGCCGTGTAAATGACCAATCGTTGACGTACAGCACATCCCGTTATACGATTACCAGTTAAGCCATCTTCACACTCGGCGTCTTCATCGCTAGTCTTAGACTACTGTCGTTTTTGTCTTCGATTTTTCTTCAAAAGTAAACTCATCATCTAAGTCGTTGTTGTTGTATTCTTTTAACGGCACCGTTTTGTTATCTGAAATAAGTAGGTACATTCAGTAAACAACTTGTTACCACCAAATTAAAGTGACGCGTTTAGTAGTGATATCGGAACATTTGGGCGGTTATCAATAGTTATCGAACATTCGTTTTTAAAAATTATTTAAGAAAAGAAATTTCAAACAAAATTTATTTGTTTATGTCGGAATCAAAAGGAACGGATAATGAGTCAAGGTACGGGAAGAAAGAACAAGAACTTGAGAAGATACAAACAGTTATTAGGTCGCCAAAGAAAGGTGAAGTTAAAGAAATAGAATTTTAAATTAAGCGGAGAAGTTAATAAAGAAGAGGGATTAAGAGATTTATATAAGATGTTAAAAAGAAATAAGGTTAATAAAGAGGGACAGGAAAAACCAATCATGAAATAAAGATTAGTAAGATAAAGTTTAGGAGATTGAATGTTATGGAAAAAGAGAGGAAAGAATGCAAGTAGAATGATAGGATTGGGGAAGGAGGTATGATGGTAAATGGAGAAATAACCAGGAGGGTATCTATTGACCACAAGTTAAACGGAAAGGGAAAAATTATTGGACATATGTAAAGAGAGGGGATGGATGATTTTGAATGGTAATGTAGAAGAGGAGAGAGAATAGACTTTACATGCGGAAGTGAGAGAGGGAACATGTTATTTACGCATTTTGCATTTATATCATGACTGGATTTTCTCCGTTCACAAGTCACAACATCATGAGACGACACTAGATTTCGCAACACTTATTGGTTATTGATTACGTGATTGTGAATAAGAGGCGGAAAAGAGTATCAAAATATATAAGAAGATCGCAGAAAACCCAGTTGAAAAAAAAAAGAAGTGGATAGAAGAATAAGTAGGCTAGTAGGAGGAATTGAAGACGCGGTGGAAAAAAAAGATACAGGATAAGGAAAAGGAAATGAGTTTCGAACAGAGAGTGTAAGTGGTAAAAAGGGAAATAAGAAGAGTAGAAGGAGATAGAAAAGAGGAAAATACGGTAGAGGAATATAAGAAAAAGAAGGAGTAATGTGGTGGTTTGTGAACAGAAGGTGAAGCAAGGAGATGGGCATGTTATAATAGAGCAAGAGAAGTGGAAAATCATTGTATGCATCTAATGGAAGGAGAGAAGGAGAAGCCTACAGAAGAAAAAAAGTCGAAGGAAGATATGATTACTAGAATAAATATAGAAACAAGAGATGGAAGAAGCGATGAAGAAAATAAAAATAGAAAAGAAGAAGGAACCATAGAATACAGGAAGAACAACGAAATACTAATTAGTGAAAACGACGAAAGCGATGAGGGGCTGTTCAGTATAATTTGGAGAGCGGAAGGATTCCTGAGGTATGGAGAGAGGTTAAGATATACCCGAATATAAGGATTGAGAAAAGTAAACAATTATAGGGTAGTGAACATTGCTGGATACAATTGTATAAGGAGGCTCCAAGGAATAGGTTACAGAGAGAAATAAAATAATAGAAATTAATACTAGATTGGCAAGTTAGATTTAGGGACAAAGAAGAAGGACAGATAACATTTACATCATAAGGTAGACAGTGAATAAAAAATTGGAAAAAAAAGGAGGCAGGATTTTGGGATTATTCTTGGGAGGAGGGGAGGTAATTTTCCATGATAATCCTGGCGGCGAGGTTTTTTTTAGGTTCGGTTCAAACCCTTGTTTATAATAATACATATAAAAAATCGTCAAAAAATTAGAAAAAAAACAGAAATTCTTTTTAATTTTTTTTTCAATACGTCAGCCAATTCTCGTTATCAGAAATCATCTTTAGTTCCGAACGCGTTCCTGTCCAAAAAGGAAGTGCCGGAACAACGTTCCCGCTCGACAACACCACTGATCTAGGGTTATATAAAAAAAGTGGATTTTAAAAGTTGAAGTTGGATGAAAAGTGAAATGGTGTATTGGGATATGGGGATGGAACGAATGGGAGCTATTAGACAATGTACAAGTGAAACATTGGAGATAGACACTGGGTTTGGATAGAGGCACCAGCGTGTATAATATAAGGGAAATAAAAATTAGATAAATTTAGAATAAGGTGGGGGAGAATGGCGATGAGATATGAAGAGACCATTAATAAGAGACAGAGCAATGGATTCTATATGGAGAGAGATCAAAAAGATAAAGTATGGACGGGAAGATATGAGATTATATTATGAAAGAGGAGGTTTTGCCAGAGACGAGGTGGGGAGAAGAAGGTATAAAGGATCGAGTATAGAGAAAGAGATGGTAAGAAAGGATAAAGATGTGCAGTCAGGAAAGGAGTGCAAAGATAATAGTATAATGAGAGATAGAGGTACAGAAAAAGAGTGAGGTACTTAATGGGTAATAAGAATTTAAAAGATAAAATAATAGTTGCGAGATATAGAATTGGAAACGAGAGGAAAATGAGAACAAGTACTGGAGGATGAGAAGAGAAACTATAGAATATGTGGGGATGAAAGAGAAATTATGGGGCATAAGATGTAAAAAATGTAAAATAATTCTAACATCGGAGATAGTATACTTATGTATCTGTAATTGTACGACTTTTAAGCAACCAGTGCAAAATCAGTTAAATGAAAGTTAGGTGCTTTAAGACTTTCATTTCAAATATATGTTGGTTTTTGATGAACAAGTACCTGTTGTAGACGTCCAACATTTTCGACCATCTCCACGTACGATGTCTTGTATTAAATATCTTCGTAGAGTAGAAACAGCGTCTATGCTCACGCAAGTTTGCTGTTGTTGTGTCCCAAGCGCAATGCGGATCTTGTAAACCGACACAATTCCTGAAAGCACAACGAATGTAAAACGATTTCACTAATAATAAGTCTAGCTTACTGGCAAGTCTCTATCGCCGAGCAGTGATTGAAAGTGGCCAATTTAACTTCGTTTCGGCTTACAACAACAACTCTGCCATAACCTGGTGCAGTTCTTACTTCCCTTATCAGAGTACCGGGTGGGGAAAATACTGTTTTCGGATATTACAACAGCTTTTGAAGTGTTTCCGTTAGGTATGTTGACAATTTTCAACACCTTGCCATCGTCTGCAAAAATTTATTTTTAAAAATTCGTTTATACGAGATTTTACTTACCAGTGCCAACGTAGAGCACGTCAAATTTCTCGTTATTGACCGCTTCCACTTGCGGATCAACAGCGATTACGGTAAACGATATTGGAAAGTAACGCGTACCAAAATTGGTTTACCAAACAATGCCGGCACAGGTTCTTCCATCAAAGTGTGAGTTTTGAACGAAGTTAACAACAGTCTCCGGTAGAATCCTACTGTCGTTCACGCACGTTCCCGGTCTCGGTTTAGGAACCTACGACATTATGGATTTTATCCCGACAGATCTTATTTCTGCACTCTTACCATATGTTCTGGAACCGGAAGCCAATTAGAGTTGATACTTTCTTGGTGTTTAAAACTGCCATCAAACACTCTGAGGATATCTTTCATACTATAGCACATATAGCAGATCCGGGCCTATTGCGTTGTTGGGAGTCGTTAAAGTTCCGTAAATAATTTGTTAACTCAGATTTGATCCGTATTTACCTGTTATTATCTCAGTGGTGGATTCTATAAATTTTATATAAAACAGAGTTAAAACGAGACGAGACTCTTACGGATTTCGTCAAAGTAGAACGGATACTCTCCAGGAATTGAACAGTTTTAGCCGGGCTTTCAAAAAGGATGTCCAACGGTTACTAAACTGATTGGGTCCTCGCTTTATCATTTCGACAAACTCGTCCGACCCAGAGTATATAATCTATTTAAAATAACAAATAGAGTCGACGCTTACTGGTCGCATAACTAATAAGTACCTTCCCGCAATTGAGATATTCTACGCCGTTTCTCTAAAGAAGAAGAATACGTAACTGTCATAAGCCATAGAACTAACAAAATTAGGTGCTGAAAAGAGAACAGTTAGGTCTCTTTAAATGCGAACATAAGTCAAGTTATACCATTTAATAGCTAGATCAGATAGTTCTGTTTGTTGAGGTGCGCGGTAAATAACAGGATTCTCTTTCGGAGAAATCTGGCTATAGTAGCTGAGAAAATTTGTTCGTTAACTTGTACAACAGTGGTATTATGTTCGGGATTGTACGGACATACGGCGACAGTTCCAGAAAATCTTTTTCCAGAATATAGTCAACGTTCTGAAATTGAATATTCAAATATATGCAACGAAAGAATAGATGTCGACTTACGCATTCGATGTAATATCTGCATTGCGGTTTCAGGGAAGAATTTGTTCCACATACTAGCCAAACTCCCCATCCCGTGGATAATCTCGCTAAAACTCTAATATAGTACTTGGCAATCGTCTTCGGATTTTCCTTTTAATTGGCAGATTTGCGTGTGGGCGTCTGAGGAGGCCACGTTAACCTCCTCTCTATTGGTTCGACCTGAAATCGTGTACACTTTAAAATTGTAAACGGTGTTTCTTCCAAACCAAGTATGATGGAATTTGAGTCTTGATTCAAGACTGTAAAGTAATTCGGTATTGTTTCCAAAAAAATTGTATAGTGGGTATTTTGTTTAATGTCGTTTATTAATTTGGTGGACGTGGTCAGGTACTTACGCGAGTCGTACTTCTCGAGAGGTGTATAGGAAATGTAAAAGGACGAAGACGACATTATGTAGTAAAGTGTAATTCAATTTTACTGCCCAGACCATATACTGACGAATTCTGCTCCAAATTCGAAGCGTGCTCAGAACATGGTCGCTTAGTACATTTTCCACCTGTAACACAAAAACTTCATTAAAGAAAGCTTTCTAGAGAAATGCTATGTCAAAAGGTCAATATCGTTAACAAAGAGAGAAATCTAATACAAATTAAATTTCCTTTTAAAACTCGTTTACTCCGTTGAAAACGTTTTCTCTCAGTCCATACAGTCCCTCAGAATTTATTCAAATGCAAAATACTATGGAAATCAATATTAGTGTTAAAATTGACCTTTGGCTGCAGAACCGATGCTCAGTTTGTAAATCCCTCGATTTTATTAAGCTCCTGTCGTTTTTTTTTTAATTCAACTCTTTATAAGTTAAAAAATAGCTTTAGTCCTTTAATTATTTTACATGACGCTTCTAACATAAATGACACAAACGGATAGCATAAAATTTAATGGATAATTTGTCACTGGCCGGTTTCACAAAACTACTTATACAAAAAACCGCAAGTCATAATAAAAAGTCATTTTGTTGTAAGAAGATTTTAAGCACCTCTGTGGTAGGCGGCCATTAACAGTGACAAATCCGGTATAACCAGCAATGCTATTAAAAAACGTGAGTCCAGATTTATTGCCTTCTTCACAATTTAGATCGAGGACGTAAAGCACAATCTGATTGCGCTATAAAAAAAATAAGAAAGTCGGTTTTAACCAGTGGTCGTAGTAAAAATAATATACCAGCTCGTTCGTTTGAATAAGATCGAAAAATTTGAATATTTATTATTAATTTATCCAAAAACTACTTATACGGGATTTTGGGTAAAGTTTTAAGATATTATTTGTTCTTAGATTTTGTAGCAAAATTGTTAAAAGCGGAAATGGATAATTGACACAAAAAACATTTTAGAATAAAATATAAGATCAAGAAAAGTTCGGTTTATTTAAATTGGGTACAAGTTTTGTGGCTTTTAAAAACAATAGAACAAAAATTAATTACAACTTTTTATTGAAAATTTAGTATATATTTTGCGTAACATTAAATTTTTGAAAGTACTGAATTATTTGCAAAACAATGGGTCGTTGAAAAGGAAATAGAGATTTTTGGGATGGTTAAACTTTAATTTTCAAAAAATGCGTGAGGCACTTCAAATTTGTTGTTTGATGGTGGCAGCGCAACTGACTGCTCCTGGACACCGATCGTCAAAAAAGCGCAGATCTATGGATTATTCAATTTCAATTTGTTAAAGCGTTGTTCTTCGTTTATGTGGTTGAAGAATTATTTGAATGTTTTTAAAAGTTCATCTTTTATCCGTTTCCTCTCTTTCCTTTTCAATGTCCTACCCTTGTATTTGGTATGTTGAGGTGTCTGTTAAGTAAACACGATACGCCAAAAACTACTCATACGATTTTTGAGTAAAGTTCGCTTAGATTTTAGGCAAAACGGTCAAAAGCAGAAAAGAATTATAACATAAAAAACACATTTAATTTGGCACTTTTGTTTCAATAGATTTTTTGTTAGGTATATAAATTCTTAGTGAGAAATGTTAAGTGACCTTTAAAGGGTTTTAAATAAAAACAATCAAAAAATTAAAGAAAATTTAGATGTAAAATTACATATTTGTGTGTAAAAGTTAAATTATAAAGGAGCTTGCATGCAATAAAAATTTAAAAAATATAAAATAACAAATGTATGGATTATTACCGATTGCTTAATTCACTTAAAGTTCTTTCTTGTATAGCAGTTGAGGATGGAATTGACCAATTAAAAAGTGGATGGATTTACCACAATGTATTTATGGAAAAAATAGATAAACGATTAAAGCCAGCATCCGACATGTGAAATATAATGATTGTCAAGGGTGTTGTTTCCATACTGATTCCTAAGAAGATTCTGGTCACTGAAAAATTACCCGCTTATAAACCTTCTTTTTAAATAATTTGATAAAGTGAGAATTTTGAAAGAATGTTAATTAGTAATCGAGGTCTAAAATTTCCCTATTAAAATATGCACACATGCTACCGAGGAAATTTTTAGTTTAGGTATTAATCATCTTAACAATTTGCAATTTTGGAGAAAGAAATCGACGACCCTAATCAATAGTCTAATTAATATGGTTGAATTTGGGCTGAAAGGTTTATTCAGATTAGGGAACGGACTTCGCTAAACTTATGTTAGTTAAGCAAATTGAAATTATGTACTTGTTGATTTATTCGTCTTGAACTCGTTTAGCTGGTCGTTTACCGCCACCTGCTTGTACAGTACTTACAAACTAAGGTATTATGAGTCATAACAACTGCGAAAACTAAAACTGCTTTGGTAAATAAGGAAACACGTTGTTAAAAAAAAAAATCTCAGACTCGATATTATGCATTTATTAATGAGAATTCACTTTTCCATACTATTTTAGAATGAAGTCTTCAAAAATCGTATTAATTTATTAAAACTGAGTAGTTGTGTATTATTTACCTTCAATAAGTTCCTATAAAGTAGAAAAACAATTATCTTCCGTATTAACACACAAACGCGTGATATCCATTCACACAATGGATATATTAATACTGCGCCACTTGTTTATCAAATTAATTACCATAATAGTCGTTAATTATGTAGTAATTTATTTAGGTGCACCCATACTTAGAAAGTAAAATACTAAGTATCAGCTGGATACCAGGGTTACCTTTTTTCAAATACGAATCAAGGTCTATGGTACACTGTTGAACGATTATTTGTCTTCATATCCAAATTTTTGATTCGCATTAGCACGTCTCACACAAACAATTTTTTTAATGATTTGACGCTTCGCTTCTACCAACTTGAACTTTGAAACAACCGATATAATTTATTTACAAACTCAATTTTTAATTAAATTGTTTAAAAAAACTGATTTCTTTAATTGCCGTCCTAAAAAATTAACGCATATAAACGTGACATAATAAGTTAAATATTGAGAAAATAGTGTACATATTAACCATGCACGCTCACAAGGACGCCCGCCAGCTTTTTGATGTAGCAAATTTGCTGTTGACCTCGTCGGCCTAACAAAGACCTAAAAATACGTCTCTTCTGACCAAATACGCACCATTCACAATGCACTAAAATATGCAGTTATAGAAGAAAACATAGTGTACATACACATTAATTGGAAGCCGACCACTATAGCCAAACTGCAAAATAAAAAGTAATATCAATATGGTCGAATCTACCATCCCACACCGTTTTGAAATTCAATATTAACATTTATTGCAAAGAGAAAGTTAATGAAGTAAGTCAGATAGGTAATGAGTGGTCTTTAAAAATAAGTTCAGTTTCATTGACCCTTCGCACTGAAATACGATCTCGCGAGGGTAGGGGTTGTTTTCTAGTAAAGAACATCTGTTCTTCAAAAACAAAACCCACCTTCACTCTATTGACAGTCCCAACAAACATTATATATTGTAGAAGCTTTTGATGCAGTTTACCCCACATTTTATAGTATGAATTGAGAATACTAAGGTCAGGAGTTATGTGACAGTTTCAAAATCGAAAACCACTTTTCGCAACGCATTCAACCGGAAAAGTTTAAAAAAAATCTAATTAAAGCTGTAGAAAGTGTAGTTTACAACAACTAAATTAAATGTTCTTAATCTCTCACTCTGTCTCACAAGGCACATAATTATAGATTTTGTCTCCGCGTTGTAAAAAGGTGTTAACAAGTTATCATTTTTGTTAGCTTGGTAAAATTTCAAATTCAAATCAGTCGAATTCCAAGTGTAACCTCAGGTGAATAAGGTTTGCAAATTTTTTTTCAATATGCAATTTTAATTTCTAAAAAGTAATACTATTTATATATATAGTATTGCCCTGAAAAACTATGCGAAGAGTTCTAACCACCCAAATCATATTTTGGGTACTCAAATAAAAAATCAAGAATGTCTATTTAACTTATTAGCATTCTCACATCCCTACATAAAACCAGTTGTGTATTGAAATTATTGGCCAGTCGAAATCAACCCAACCCAATAAAGTAATCAGTTTGCCCGTCTTTTGCGTAAATCAATCTTCAATCGTAAACAGAGTACCGTCAGGTGGATTGAGTAAGCGTATTACTTTGGATTCGGTCCTCCAGTGATATCCCCCAAAATACTACAACCGGTTCTGGAGAGAAAAGAAATATATTTCATTGATCCAGAAAAAGGAAAGTGATTCAAGTGGCTGGAACCCAAAATTGTTTTTGCGGGTTATCTTAATCTACTCGAGTGGTGCCTAAGAGCAAGGATTGGTAGAAATCCGGACAAAACAAAGTTGTGGGATTTTGTGTTTCGGCTTAACCACTACCGTTACCAGTCAAATTATTGTAAAATATCAAAACGGTACCTAAATAGTGAAATATGTTTCATCGCTAACAACATGCAAAATAACATGTATGGGTATAGTTTATTGAAGAAACAAGCAATTTTCAATCTTGTTTAATGAAATAAAAGAAACGTAAGAGATTGTGGAAGCATTCTAGAATGTTAGAATGATTGACAGCAGTGTATATCCTCCTATGTAAAAACAGGGTGTTCCTAAAAATGTGTGGACATCACTTAACCACAGGTACCTGGACTCAAAATAAGATGATTTTAACCCAACACTTATATCCAAAAGCTTCGTTTAGCCAGTATTCTGATTCAAAGTTCAAAAGAAATTTTTTTATTTTGCTTATAACAAAGAACGGTTTTGTCGATTTTGATGATATTTGGTATTGCACTTATAGATGTAAGTCATCTTTTAAGGTGATGTTAGTTATTATCATTGGACCATTACTGTACGAAACACGGGTAACCCGGCAAAAGCCACTCAAAAGTTTTTAATGTTAAGACCAATAACTTTTCAAAAATAGTTTCAGAAAGAGGCATTCAATAGTAAACTTTTTTCTTGCTTTGTTAATTGATGAGATCTTTTAAGGTTTAGACACAAAAAAATAAAATCTGAGGACCGCACTGCATTTCTTAAAACAGATATTATCTAACAGTCTGGTATTCTCAAAATTAAATGACGATAAGGCGTTTTGTTATGATATTTATTAGTGACAAGTAGGTATGTACTCTACTAGATCTACAGTAAATGCTCAATGTGACCACCACCTTCCTGGATGCAAGGTTGATTCGACGCAAAAATTGAACTGCACCTCGTTGTAACATTTCTGCATCATTCTTAATGGACTGTGAAGTGTTCTGTACTCTGGCCCAAAGTTCGTCCTGTGTGTTTATAGGACGAGAATACACTTTACTCTTTGAGCTCCCCACACAAAAGAATCGCTAAATATTTAAATCTGGGTGAACAGAAGTGCCCATTTTGCAGGAGCATTAGCTCCTCTGCCTATCCATTTGTTAGAAGCTGTACATGAAGACTGATTTTCATCTGCATACACATGTTCGTTGTGCAATTTGTCATACCCCTCCTCAGTGAAACATGCCTCATCAGTAAAGAGAAATATGCTATTAAAATTGACATCTTCAGCTCTTCTTTCTTGAATTAACCTACAAAACTCAAGACGCGCGATGGTATCAGCTGGCAAAAGCTCCTGGACGTTTTGTACATGATAAGGATATAACCAATTGTTCTTTAAGAACTCTATGAGCAACATTCTTTTGAAACGCCTGCTTGCAATGCTAAGCACCGAGCACTTACTTCTGGATTTTCTTCTACTATTTTCAGAATTTGTTCTTCAAACCTGGGTGTGCGAATTGTACGAGCACGTCCACGATCAACTGTGATCGATGTAAGGTTTCCTGTTTCGCAGAAGGCGTCTTTCAATGTTTGCAAAAGTTTGACGATTGGGCACGCGACGATTTGGAAATTTTCGTTGTACACCTAACACTTCTCCGACAATTTCCTTAGCAATATCCTAAAACCATCAACATATCCGTTTGCTCAGCATAAGTGTAGTTTACAGCCATCACTGCGAAGAATATTCACTGCAAAAGATCACTAGCTAATACCAACAGCAATTTGAGTCGCTTCGCAATTGATAACCAATACTATTATCATTTATTTTTAGAATACCAGACTGCTAGATAATATCTATTTAAGAAATGCAGTGCGCGGTCCCTCAGATTTTTTTTTTTGTGTCTAAACCTTAAATTCTGTTCGCTTTAAGAATATAAACATTAGTGCTGATTTAACTATAATGCAACAGAAATTATTCTTTTAATATCCGGAAAGAATTTTGAGAAAGAACGGCGAATGGTAAAACCGGCATTACAATCAAGTATTTCAACGGCATGCCAAAAATTTATAAAAAACTAATGAATTCACAGACTTCTAGCCTGTCCAATACTATTACTCAGTCACTGTCAACAATATATCAAATGTGGGGATTAAATACTAAGGTGGATCAATTTTACTCTAATGTTTTAGCTAATGATAACGATATTGTATTTGTCACAGAAACATGGCTGAAAGAAAATGTTTTGTCTACCGAGTACTTTCTAACAAATACTCTATATTTAGATACGATCAACAAACTTTTAAAAGGTGGAGGAGTATTAATTGCTTTGAAATCTTTATATAAAGCTGAAAAATTATTGATAAGTTCACCTTTGCAGGAAATAGATATTGTAGGGTATCATTTTTAAAGGAAGGTTTCAAAATTATGTTAGTTAATGTTTACGTTCCACCATCATTATCAAATACATCTTATGATATGCTATTTGATTTCTTAGAAAAATTGTGTATGCACAACTTTGTAATTATGTGTGAGGATTTTAACATACCGGCATTACAATCGCATTATGAAAATCAAAGGAACTCGCCAAAATGTGATTCACTCAATAAGTTTTTAAAATACTGCAACTTAAAACAAATTAATTTTATCAAGAACTCAAATTTAAGAATCTTAGATCTTATTATTTCCTCCGATTTGCAAGGAACAGTAGAAAGAGAAGTAAATACATTAGTGGATGAAGATTTACACCATCAGGACTAAGTGTGAATGTTACTTGGGAAGTTACAGAAGATATTTTTGTAGGTAATAAGGATTTTCCAAGGTACAATTATCGAAAAGTCAATTTGGTAGCAATGTACAATGAAATACACAACATCGATATAGTAGACTATATAATATAATTGATGAATTTACTCAAAAATCAGTGGCAATTTGAAAACTTTCCGTGTTGGTTTAGTAAGGAAACTATAACAAAAATTAAGTTAAAAAATCATTACCTGAAGAAGTATAAGAAATATGCTAGCTTACAATCCCTAGAAAATATTAAAAACATGCGTCGTGAAACTAAATACTTAATTCGTCAAGAATATAAGTTGTACTTAAACAAAATATAGAATAACATTAAACATAACACAAACAAATTATGGAATTTTATAAATGCAAAACGGAAACAATCAAGAATTCCAGGGAAAATGGTATATGATGGTATCTGCCTTTCTTCCCCACAAGAAATTGTCAATAATTTTGCAAACTTTTTTAACAGTGTCTTTTTGCCTTATGATAACATGACCACTGATATCATTGAAAACATGTGTGTAAATAGTAATGCGTTTCATAGTGTACGTATTAACGAAGAAGATATAGTTAAAGTTGCAAGAAAACTAAAATCTAATTTTACTATGGGATGTGACCAGATACCGGCATTTTTAGTAAAGGATTGTATTTCGTGCTTGTCAAAACCACTGTGTGCTATTTTTAATACAATAATTTTGAAGTGTACGTTCCCAGACATTTGGAAAACTACGAAAATCTGTCCCGTGTTGAAATCTGGTGACAATGCGGATATATCAAACTATAGACCAATAGCGATAATTTCTAACTTTGCCAAATTATTTGAATCTCTGTTAGCAGTTCACATTCAACATCATGTCAAATCTCAATTGTCAAACAAACATGGTTTTATTAAAGGTAGATCCACACTTACCAATCTCACTAATTTCACCCAGTTTCTTTCTAATCACTTAGACAATAAAAAACAGATTGACGTGTGTTATACTGACTTTAGTAAAGCCTTTGATAAAATTCATCATGGAATAATCATTAAAAAACTTTACAATTTTGGGTTTTGTTCACATTTTGTAAATTTAATTGCCTCATTAATATTTAATAGACCACAATACGTTGAATACAAAAGCATTAAGTCTCATGTGTATTATGCCACTAGCGGAGTTACGCAAGGGTCAAATTTAAGCCCTTTATTGTTTCTATTGTTTATTAATGATGTAAAAAACTGTGTAAATTTAAATTTAAACCTAGAAGTAATTTGTACGCTGACGATCTTAAAATTGCGCATGTGATCAACAGTTATGCAGATTGTATTACATTAAAAGATTGTCTTAGAAGTTTGTCAAAGTGGTGTATAGAAAATAAGTTAACACTAAACATTAGTAAATGTAGTATAATGAGTTATTTGCAAAGAAATTGTTATTTATAATTACCAAATATCGAACAGTATAGTAAACCGATGTGATGTTGTAAAGGATCTTGGCGTTTTGTTTGATTGTAAATTAACATTTGTTAAGCATTATGAATATGTTATATCGCAGTCACTAAAAATGCTTGGTTTTATTCGGCGTAACACAAAATCATTTAAAAAACATTGAAACCTTGAAGTTGCTTTATATTGCTTTTATAAGAAGTAAATTAGAATACTGTTCAATAATCTGGAGACCATACTACAATGTTCACAATAACAATATTGAGAAGGTACAGCGAAAGTTTTTAAATTTTTGTATTTTATAAAATATGGAGCGTACCCAGGAACAAAATTATCCATATAGTCAACTAACTGAAACTTTTGGGTTAGAATCTCTTAAGGTAAGACGTGACATTGCGTTGATGGTCTGCTTACACAAACTTTTGCACCATAATATCGATAATAGTGACTTTCTGTATATGGTAAATTTCAATGTACCTTCCAAATCTTTAAGAAATTGTAACACTTTTGTAATTAAAATGTCTCATACATTACAACATAAACATTCTCCACTGCTATCTATGACTGCATTATGTAACAAACTTAAGGTTGATATTTTAACAATAACTTTAAGGGATTTCTAAGTATGATTAAAAATAAAATATCATAAATATATAAAAATTTATAAAATACTGAAGAATGTGTCATTATATCATTATTACATTTATTTTCTTATAATTTTTGTTATACTTAAGTTATATATTACTTTTTTTGGTTTTATGCTTCTTCTTTGGACACTAGTTGTCTGTTGGAATAGTAAACGTATTATTATTATTATTAAAAGATCTCGTCAATTAACAAATAACAAAAAGATTACTATTGAATGCCTCTTTCTGAAACTATTTTTTGAAAAGTTATTGGCCTTAACATTAAAAAGTTTTTGAGTGGTTTTTGCCGGATATCCCGTGTTTTGTACACTAATGATCCACTGATAATAACTAACATAACCTTAAAAGATGACCTACATCTGTAAGGAGTGCAATACCAAATATCATCAAAATCGACAAAACCGTTCCTTCGTTATAAGCAAAACAAAACAATTCTTTTGAACTTTGAATCAGAATACTGGCTAAACGAAGCACTTTTGGATATAGGTAAGTTGGGTTAAATCATCTTATTTTGAGTCCAGGAAACTGTAGTTAAGGGATGTCCACACATTTTAGGGACACCCTGTATAAAAAAGAATATGATACACAAGATATTTCGAAAGAATAGTAAGATAATGTTCAAAAAAGCTACTCGAAAGAGAAAAAAAGAAAAAAGCAATTCACAATAAAGAAATGGTACAGTAATACCAGTCTCGATTATTCTTGCGGTAAAGGCGATTGACATGAATGTATGGTGTAAAAAAAAATCTATTATAAACAATAATAAGTACAACAAGTAGGGTGCAATTGAACAGATCCTCGAGCCGTGTTTGAAATAGGCAGCGTGGAGGTAAACAGCGCAATCATAGAATTCTATGAAGCAAGCTGCGTTGCTAGCACACCATCAGTGAATAGGAATGGTAATACGAATGTCTGCTCTAGATGCTAAATAGTAGCGTCACGGTGGCTGCCGAGCAGAGAACGGAAAGGCTGGTCGTCTTTACTGCCCAGAAAAAATGGTTAATAACTATATCAGAGCAGCAGCGGTCGCCCGTAGGGCCCAGGATCAACATGCGTACAGGGTGGACAGCTCTGCAGAGACTGCCCTGCATGGAGACGCATTCCAAGCAAACTCGACGGACAGCTAAGTTAGGAATTACGATCAATGGACGTAATAATACAATACAATAACGGTATTTGGCGTTATGATCAAATTCGGAGTTGGGGGTTATGACAAAAAACGTAGTTGGGAATTGTGAAAATAGTTGGAATTTGTAACAACTTGCAAAAGTTAAGTTATGATCAATTTTGGAGTTTGGCGTTGTGATAAGACCCCCCTTCTGGAGGTTGTAACAAGGCTGGAGGCTATACCACCAGGGATGATCCCCTAAAGCGGGATACCCTGTCAAGGATACGCTGACGGCATTGTTATACTTACAGGGCAAGTATAAGACATCCTTTGTGACACACAGGCAGGACTGGAATTAGCAGAGAGGTCTCCAACAAGATTGTACCAGAACAGACTCGAGAGTACAAAGACTCGCGTGCATGTGCATCATAGGAGCAATGCTTATTTGTTGCACGATATCGAGAATTTTTTTTTTCGATGTTTTAGTATCAATTCTATAACCATTTTATAACTGCGTACCGATAGCTGATACAAAATCCCTAATTTTCAATTACTTTTAGTATTTAGGGTTACATGTTGCTGCACTTGTTCGATCAGAATTCTTTCCGCTATAAAAGTATCCTTATTTTTTAGTGCAAATATTCTACTATGGACAAAATCGTTTTACTCATATTTTAGACACTATATCAGCATTACTTACAAAATTGATTAACTAAGAACTGACTGGAGATGGCGAATGAAGCTATTATTCATTAGAAAATATTGAAAAATAATTGCACTTAACGTACAGTGGGTCGGACAAGTACATTTTGGAGGTCTGTCAAGAGGTAAAGAATAGTTATTTACCTAACAAGTTCGGGAAATTTTTTCTCGAAAAAGTTAGGAATATTATTTTTGTAACGAGTCAACTGTAGTAATAATTCATAAATTAATAAATTCACAGCTGCTTAGTTTTTTGTGTTTACAAGAAATTTGAGTTGGTAGCACTGTCCCGCCGATTGCTTGACAATTTGCTTTGCGTTGTCAACTAATACCAACCCAACAAAAATTTCCCTATTCCCTCGGAAACTAAAAAACACCGCGGTGCGGGAAATGGAACTTCCGGTGCATCGAGAATAACCGGGAAATCTTAGGCTATCAGTACAAAAAATAATTAACAATGATATTGGTCAATAATAATCATTTCTAATGTCAGTAATAGACAAATTAACTTGTTCTATGAGTCAGTGGACATGACATTGCCTAGCTCCGAACTACATTTGAGGTACTTTAAGTATCCTCTACTCCTACTGGACATACAATAAACGTTAAATCATTTGAACCTAAAAATAAGATGCAATTTCTCCCTAATCCTGTCTATTAGATTTCAGTTGCTCTTGATTGATCAATCAATTCGTGAAAAGCGTTCAGCATCAAATTATTGTATTGTACTTGGAGTTCGCAAGTAAGTTCAAATCTTACCACTTTTAAATGTAAATGTAGAATCATAGATGAAATAGTGGTCTGAATTAAATAAACGTGGGATTGATTCCACTGGAAACAATCCAGAAATGAAGCTTACCAAAAATTCTTGCGGGACTACGCAATCACAATTACGTACATATGTGGAAGATTAAAAAATTTTCTTCAATTTATAAAAGCAGTCTTTAAATGCAATTACAAACGATTCGCTCATCGCCCAGAAGACAATAATCTTCTTTAATTACCACCTTCTAACGGGCGATTGTGAATCAAGTTTATTTTCGAGCTGTAAGCATGTGGGAAGTTTAATGCATTTTCATACAAAGCTTAGATACAGTACTCTGGTCTCTAACAACAAAAGGTTGATTTTATAAACAAACTCGAACAATTCCCAAGCTAGAAGTAATTACGTCACACAATTATATAAAAAGAAATGAAGGTATCAAACGAGAATGATCCGTGTGGGTAATTTGCTCTTATAGATGAAGAGAGAAATTTTATACCGGAAATAGAAACCTCTCTTATAATACTCGATTACCACAAAGACGACCGCGAACACACTAAACACGCGGATGAACTGATACCAGATCGCGACAAACTGGAAGAGTAAAAAAACATTTTTTTTTACAAAATACTGACAGGATAGGGCATCCTACGCTTTCCCCGAGCAAATAATTAAAACGCAATTGCTCGTAACGCTCTTTCGCCTATCGTTTTGTTATGTATATCAGTTCAATAGATCAATTCGTTGCCGGCGTCAATTGCATCTTCTCCAATATTAGCTATAATTTTCCGAAGCATGACGCAAGTTTCATCAACTGTGTCATCATTGTTTACGAGGGCCACTTGCATTGTTGTGCATTGAGCTTATGCTCGTATTTTTCCTAGCAACTCAAATACTTAAGACAACGTGTACTCATTGTTTCACTTCCTTTCTCATGCCAAAGCGAGTCAATTTAAAACAAATTAAAGAAAACACCGAAATAGGGTCGAACGACAGTGATTCGAAATTTTCCGAACTATTGGACACACTTTTCTATTGTAATTTATTGTAAAGAGAAAGTTCTTACATACATCATTGAAAATTAGCGATGGATGAACATGCAATTAGACGAGTTTATTATGCCTTTGCAACAGTTTAATCGTAAGTTTCGCTTAGTTTAATCTTAAATAGTACATAATAGTAAGTTTGTTCTCAAGTGAACATAAAATCTTTTATCACTTTCGCATGAAGTTTTAATTATGTCTCTTTAAATCGTTATGATTACGCATCGGGAACAATTTTAATTAGCACCCACAAATTTTCATAATATGCTCAATTTTGAACAGATGCTTTTTCATGAATTATTATTGTTTTGTAAATAATTGTTTAGAATTTTCAATTAAAATCTGTCAGATTTTTTTTTATCATTGGCGCTGAATACTAATATCCCATCTGTTAATAGCTTTAAAAATTAGAATTGATATCATAACCTAATAATCATTAATTGTCAGGCACAAACTTCATAACCAAATATGGACTGCTAACAGCAATAATTCTCACTTGGCTGGGTGCATCCATTTTGAAAGGTGCGTAACGCTTATTGGTACAGAACGCGTGGCGAAATTTAATTTCTAAAATTTGTGCAGCTGCAGGTTTACATTAGCAGTCTAATCCCTTCCGGTTCGGGTGCGTTTCGTTCATTTGAAATTAAAATTTCAAAAAACTCATCAACTATCGGATGAATTTTTAACGAAATGGTGACTTAAACAAAACAGTCACTTTTTATAGGGAACTTTTGAAGAAAAAAATATAAAATCTTAATTGGGAAGAAAGACGTCGATTGAAACTAAAAATTCAAAGGCTTTGGTTAAAGAGCAAATAGGTTGATGTGTATTGGTTTTTTAAGCCAAAATGGACCCCCTTCAACAAATTAAAATTCTTACAAGAGATGAGTCCGAAAATCCACATTTCCACCGATATGTTTTATAAAAAATTAAATTCAATTTAAAATAGCTTTTATTTCATAATTTTGGTTTCATATTATGCATTTTAGTAACACCCGACAATGATTTCACTACAAATGTAAAAATGGGAATCACTGACGTATGATATGCACCTAATTTAGAGCATAATTCTGCTTAAATGTATTTAGTGTAAAGATTTTATAATTTGTCATAGAATTTATTGTTGTAATATATAAAATCTGTTTTATATTTAATCCTTCCACCCATTGCCCTATTGAAATGGCCAACCTTCCATTGACCGCCAATACTCTTAATCAAAATGAGTTGCGATAAAGTTCTCACACGGGAGTGAAACGTCGACAATTTAAACCGTTCGAGTTGTTTTTATATACGATCTCCACTAAGAAGGGGTCCTAGACTAAATTCTAAATAAAATGTTTTTGAAGGAAATTTCAGTAGGGCGGTAGTATTTAATTGCATTCATACTAATTCCTTGCTATTCCCCGGTATTCGAAATTCGGTGTGTTATCCTCTCCCGCTTATTTATGACTAAGCTGATCTCAGGTCGTACTCTATATTCCCATTCTGAAATTGTCTGCCTTTAATCTTAACGCATTTTTCATAAACTTGTTTCTTTCCATGATCATTCTTCTAATTCATTGAAACCCTCTTTCTAACCTCTATTTGGATCATCATTCGTCCTTCTACTCCAATACTCTATCAAATCCTTATTAAAACTTCACAAATTAAAGGATTCAATAAACTTCATAATTCTCCATTCATTTTAAACTCCCGTTATGAATCCTCCCTTCCTTTCTTTATTCTTCCTCTGCAAAGTGGGCTTTCGTAATAACATTTCCCTTCACTCTACTCATTTTTTCTTCTTCAATCACGTCTCACCATGTCAAAACCCAGAAATATTTATCTTCCTCTTTATAAGTCGTATTATTATTTCGTTCAGTATCTGCTTCATTTCCTCCCTTCGAGAGGGACATTTTCAGTTTTTCAGAATATTTTGAATACAAGTTTTGTCTAAACAATTTCCTATCCGAGAAGTAGTAATTACAGAATATTTTAAATTGTGTTACTCTTATCAGTAATATAAACGCTTATTGAGGATTTCTATGAGTCTGATTGATTTATCAAAATAATAATAATTGCTGAAGTTTTACAATGTTTAACGCAAAATTCAGAGTTGAATACCAGCTCAATACTTTCACACTACTCGAGCAGTAAAAGTGTTGCTGTGTTTATGCTCTGTTACTTAATGCTCACATTATTTTTATGAACTTTTAAAATTAAATAATTTATAATAAAGCAGTTTAATTAAACACATTTTTTTAAGATTCGTTACATTTGTACATTGTCCAAAATTCATTTTTTTTTCAATTTAAAGCTTTGGAAAGTGAATATCGTCAAATAATGTTAAGGATTTTGATGTACCTAGTTACTTTACCACAGTAGGTAATGACATAATTAAATTGAATTTTCAGCTTGTTTTGTTTTATTTTTTAACATTATTTTACTCGGCGATTTATTTTAGTTTTGTATGGTGTAATTTATAAAACAAAATTTGGGGTTTATGATAGTCGCGACTACCAACATATATCTTAAAAATCAATAAAATATTTATTTGTAAATATTATGAAATTTTAGAGTTTCAGAAGTAAAAAGTGATTAGAATGATACCATCTGCTCGCTTTTGCATCATAACTCTTTTTTTTAACCTATCTTTGCGTCTCGCTCTCTCTCTCTCTCCCTCTCTCTCTTAAAAAAATAGATTCCATCACAGGATCAGATAAAACAAATTGAAGGAATTTGATCATAATTATTTTGGATTTATTAACTATAAATAAATAATGTTGGGTATAAATGAATGATCACATCAATTGGCAACTTAAAAATGAAAAGAATAGATTACATCATTTTCTCTCATTACCGGAATCAGGAAAATTATTGTTAAATGGACATCAGTTGTTTACAAAAAATTAGGATAATATTTTATCGATTATCAAGTACAAAATTTAGAAAAATTTATTCCATGGTTTTCGCATAATAAAATTAGTTGGTCAAGATAAGAAATATAAGGAAAACATAATAAATAACTTTGGGAAATGGGAAGAGGGAGGGCTAGAAGAATAAACATACGTAAGTGAAAGGGCAGAATCTGTAATAGATTATGCGATAGAGGAAGAAACGAAAATGAAATACATAAAACAAAAGAAAACACAATATTATATTAATTTTGGAGAGAGTACGGACAAGAAGAAAGAGAATGTATTATGAATAAGGGAGGTTTGCCAGGGAAGAAGTGGGAGAGAATAAGAATGAAAGCAAGAAACAGAAGAGATGATAATAAAAACATATAAAGATACTCAAAGAATCAAGAAAGAAGAGCAAGAATAAAGAAGACCTTCCTTCTCTTATTCCCCAACGAAAAAATATAAAGATATAATTTCATCTCTTCTCTAGAGTATCCAACTCTTTCGTAATAAAGTTTTTTTCCACTTCAGCATATTTGTTTTTCTGATCCTTCACTTCCTACCAACATTCCTTTAATATTTCATTACTTTCTCGTTTCTCATTCTTGTTTGTTAATTGTTCCTACAGTAACCTTATTTTATCAAATTTTACTTCCTCCTCTACGATATATCTTGGTGTTTCCTTCTCTAATCCTAACGTCCATTTCCAATACTTAATTTGTTTCTTTCCATCCCCACACCTCCGCCCCATAAAACAATACACTTTTTATTAACTTATTATACTGCTATCTTCGTTTTTTAAAGATGTTCTCTCGTATTCCCCACACTTGACGTGGTATCTATTTACTTTCTGCTCTAATTCTCTAATATTTACCTACCTCATCCTTATTGTTATAACTTAAATTATATCCCAGATATCTATATCTATCTACTAACTTTATTTCCTTTTCACCCCGCAACCATTTTATAATAAAATTTGGCATGGTCAGCTAGTGTTATTGTACGAATGTTTTAAGAAATTTTCTAAAAATACTAATACCGGAAGTGACCATTATGAAGATTAACATAATTTTTGCTGTTTGTAGTAGTGACACAAAATGTTAACTTTCATAATGCTTATGCATGTTCATTTCTCTTCCAGTATTAGTATTTTCTAGAAATTTTATCAAAACAGTCGTCCAATAACTACTAGGCTGACCATGCCAAATCTTATTAAAATCGCATAAGCCATTTTGAATTTATAATAAAAAACGATTTCAAAATTTTAACTTTAAGTCCGTTTAGCGCCTAAACTAAGCAACTTTGGGCTACGATAAGTTTACTTAAATCGGCTTATTTTGGACTAAGGAATATGTTGTAGGCATGTGTAAAGGTCCTTTACAGACACCCTGTATATTGAAAATAAGCTTAGGCTTAATGCACAACCCTGTCTAATACCCTTAGTTACCCAAAACTCCCTACCCAAAATACCCTTCACTTTCATTTTACACTTGGTTTCCATATATATTTCTTCTATTACTTCTACCCAATATTCGTTTATTCCTTTCTGTCTCATAATGTTTCATAATAACTGCCTATTCACAATGTCGAATGCTGCCTTGATATCTAAAAACAAAACATATACTTTTTCAGCTTTCCTCCTATTTAATTTATTTTAGGAAAAAAATCCACATTTAAGAATCAACAGTGCATCGCCAAGCTTTTGTAAAATGCCCAACAATAGTTAAATGTATCTAAGTGGTAAGCCATTACACGAACGCCACTTACTACGCTTCTATCAATCCTACATCGGGATAAACGAGGTATCGCGCGCCCTCGTTCCTTGGAAAACGAGTTGAAAATTCTAACTCTCACAAAACGAAAATGAAAATTACGTTTTAGAAAAAAATTGATCAAACAAAAGTTATAGACAATAAAATTTCCAGCAACTTTTTCTTATAACTTTTTTGTATAATTGATTTTGGTGGATATATTGTTATAACAATTAGTGTCACGTGATTGTCATATCCCAGTAAATTACTTATAGGATAAAAAAAAATTTAAACAAAGTTGTGTACAATTAAATTTTAAAAGCAAAAATGTATAAAATGAATATTTTTCTAAATATTTAAAAATCTAAAATCTAATCAGATCTGCAGTATTAAAACAAGATCCATGTACAAAGTTTAATAAAAATTAAGTATTAGGAGTTTCCTAACCGAAGTTGGGCCTTCACTGAGGGATAGAAGATACTTGAATATCATTATTGTAAACGGTTCCAAATATATGGTCTAACATATTCGAATTCGGATATAGTATACCTATTTAGATTTTTAGGCTTACTTTTTAAATTAAAGGTTAGAATTACGAGAGTAATATTAAAGTGACAATAAGTTCAAAATGCGTTTAGTCCCTTTGGAGCAACATGAATGTTCTGATGATATATACTTTTTAAATAATACCTAAATGAATTCTATTTAGACTCACAATTGTCTCTTTAACATCTTATTCATTTTGTGCTAAATTTTTATATTTTTAGAAAATTTACCGAGCGGTCCTCGATCTTCAAACATCCATTATTCTCATTTTCCCAATATTTGAGGTTAGGAACGAGATTTTGAAAAATGGTTTTCACTGGCCTATTTGGATGTTATTTGGCTACTTTATCATAAAGAAAAAGTCATATCATTCCATTTGATTTTTTTTTTAATTTGGGTCATGGTGTAAAACAAGCCTCCTGGCGGAGAAGGATTCAACTAAATTAACTATAAGGAATGCTCTTTTCAACGATACCAAATTTGTTAAAATCGGTCAAACCGTTAAGAAGTTAAAGCAGGTTATTGCAAAAACAATTGAACACACCCCGCCATCTTTGTTTTGAAATAACTGAACTTTGTTTTACGAAAATGATAGATAAACTGGTTCTCTTTACAAATGTGAAAAAAAAAATTTTGTTTATTAACTATGCGAAATTTACAGAAAATGCAATTTAAACATTTAAGATGGCAGTTACGCGCTCTGGTGGTCATTTTTAAAACTTGAAAATATTTTCCTGCGATTCTTCATGGCCGATTTACTCAATATATTTTACACCAAAGTCATACGACGAACGATTCCCGAGATATGGCCGAGGAACAGTCTTATTGGGTGACATTAAACAACGGTGTGCCTCAAGAGTAAGCACCCGGGGCAATATGACGCTAGAGTACTGACCACCTTCCGTATTTTTATGGTAGTTATAATGTAATTAATTAAAATGTAACTGCTGTTGTTACTTCGTAGAAATGGCACGTGCCAATACTTCATAAAATATATAGACACAGGTACTACGTTGAGCACGTAATTTACCTTACAACTAAGCTCCTTGTAGTAAAACAACGTATCAAATCAGATTGTTATAAACAGAAACTTGTGGTTATTGCAGATCATATTCTAACATACACAAATTCGCCCTATTAGCGCTTATTATTTGAAATTTGTTGTAAAATACATTTTCTACATTTTAAACGAAAATTTTATTGATCTAATCTAATCTTCAAGTCCATTGTGAATTTGGCAGAAGACCCACCGACATCGTTCTTTAGAGGAAAATTAGAATCAATGTGGAGGACAATCAGCTTTCTCTGTGTACATAAAAGCATTTTGAACACTAAGTAGCACTGCGCTTTCCCCAGATTGTACAACAATTAAATTACGGTGGCATTTATCAGAAGAATCGAATCACGAAATTTCTAATTGATCGATCACTTACTGAATTAAGTCACACACCCGGTTAATTACACAATTAAAGAGAAATTTAGGTGAAATTCGCGACCTTATATTCGGAAAAAAAATTTAAAATCTTGTAAAGCGTTTGACATTTTAAAATAATGTCGTAAAAAAAGTATTTATTTTATGCCGTAATTGTACAATTATAATTAGCTACGTGCTACGTAATGTAATGTTAATTTAAACATACTGTATAATCTATTCTAAATTGACGCAGAATAAAATTATTAGAAAAGAATTTGTGTTGCAAAACACCCATAACTGACTTGTAACGGGACCTCAATTTAATTTTATCGGTATTATGTGTACAGAACAAAAAATTGTATCGCAATTACAAGGTTTTAAAAAGGTTAATGGCATAAATTACTTAGACAATTGTCGCCCGCCACCGATAATTTTAAAATTATACAATTTATATTTAAAAAGTTGTAACTTTTAACAAAGTAGCCAAAACTTGTTCTGGGTTAACATTTTTACTTGTTTTCATTAATATTCAGCCTGAGTAAGTACTGTGTCTTAAGCGTCCCCAATTTCTGTTATTACGTGGAAGCGACACGCATCAGTGCCCGTAATTACATTATGTGGGTTACAAAGGCAAGCATTCAATATTTAATGTTTCTAAACTAATTGATTGGAATAGTTGTGGTGAAACTGAAGAACTCGCGATAATTGCGTAACAGCATTTGTCGCTTAAGAAAATACAGATAATGTCCTTCGCCAAAAAAACCTCGCATTTTTGTGTAACACCCAATTTCCTCAGTTAAATGCATTTATTAATTTAATTGACGGTATAAGAAAAAAAGTGTGCTAAATACAAAACTGATATATAGCATAATTGCGTTTGTTGTACGTAGGTAATAAGCATTGATTATAAAGTTGTTAATAGCCTTCGCTATGTTTAAAGAAAAACGTCCATTCCCAAAATCCTCGCATTTTTGTGTAATATCAATTTCCTCAGATAAATGCATTTATTTAAATTAAGACGTGACAGTGCCATCCAATCTTAATCATTGAAAGGTAACCTTTCGTCTTAATAAGAATATTGAAAGTGTTCGATTTTCAAATTACGTAAGCGCTTCATCATCTTCGTGACATTTTATTTGCCTTTGCGCAAAATTTAATTTACGTAAATGTCCCTGTTAATTAAAACTCGACGCCTTTGAAGATTCCTCTTCCGCGTTTTAAATTTAAAGAAATTATATAACTACGATTGTATTAATTTCATGCATATACTACTACAAACGCGTAGGAAACTACAAAAAAAAAGTTTACGACCATTTTTTATATTTACGTTTTGTAACTGTAAGTGTAACCAGTCAGCAATTTCCGGCAAAACCTGTTTCATTAGAGCTGAAGACGATGGTCATCCACACCATTATTAATCGATAAATCCGTGGTCGTTTTACTTAGCTCCTATTTAGACCAATAGATCTACTATTTATTTTTATGTTAATAATTTGCATTACACAGACGTCACGATTTCTTATGTCGATCCTTAATCAGATTAATCACCCCGAAACAGTAACATTTTCGCCTAAGTTTATGACTCATCCAATATTCCAAACTGAATCATTTTCAATTTCAAACGATTTGTTAAGTTGCTGTTGTAACATGCATAGGCTAAGCGCTGTCGTTACACATTATTGTAATGTGTCAGAAATCATGTTTACAACAATGTTTGAAACAACTTTTTACCCCACGTTTTAAGATTTTCATGTTATGATGATATTAGACCAAATCTAAAAATCTGACGGACATTTTCAACATTCTTAAAAAAAATATAAAGACTTGCTTGACTGATTACGACCAAAATTTAGTCAATTCGTGGTTTTTAACAAGTAGTTGTAAATGCAAATTGTGTTGTCATAACTAAATTCGCATTTTAATTTTGACTATCATGACAAATAACGATTTTTAAATTAAGAAACCAACTTTTATTGAACTAAATAAAATTGTTAAAATAGAGAAGATAACGAAAAAGTACCTACGTTAATTTTTCATACAGGTATGTATCGTGAACGTGAGAGAAGAAATAATTCGCAACACTTTTGGCAATTTGTATTGTATAATTAATTAAGGTATTGCTTAACAAAGAGCGAATACTACAAACAAAACTCAAAATCAAATTAGAAATCGTTTGAAGCAGTCATTCATTCAAAGTCAGTGAATTTAATAATTGAAGACACAGTGGATGACCATGTGAAGTTAGCAACCAAATTTAGTTCTCGATAGTTTAGAGTTCTGGCTTCCTTTTAAAGAGCATAACAGTTCTTGTATACTTATAAAAAGAGTTCCTACGATTAAAAAGTACTAAAACAGCAATTAAAAAATTGAATGCTAACTTCACACCTTAGTTTAAGATTGAATAGTTCTGAGTAGTTCATACAGAGGGGGCACTACCAACGAATTATTCTATAGCTATAAACGACAAATAATGTTAGAAATTTTAAGGCATACATATGTCAAGATTATTCGAAACCACATTTTAAAAATATTTTGGATTGTACAGGGTGCTCTTGAAACACGTACCATATCAAAGTAGGGTTATTTTAAATGGATCACCCTGTATTTTTTTGTATTTTTGAATTGTACTATAAAAAATAATGTATGTTCTTTAACATGTCCCTGTACCTACTTACTTCCGTTTCTGACATAAATCGATTTTACCTGATTTGCAGACCCTCCAAAAAAATGCAATAACTTCAAGATAAATAAGAACAAGCAACTTTAGTTTACACCACCTTACTAAGAGCCTTCAACACCTCTTTTGCAATATTTACTATTATGTTATGATGTACCGGGTGACCCAATAAGACTGTTCCTCGGCCATATCTCGGGAACCGTTCGTCGTATGACTTTGGTGTAAAAAATATTAGGTAAATCGGCCATGAAGAATCGCAGGAAAATATTTTCCAGTTTTAAAATGACCACCAGAGGGCGTAATTGCCATCTTAAATTATTAATTTGCATTTTCTATAAGTACTCAGTATACTATTGGCGCGGAGTAATAAACCTGTCAGAATTATCGAATCTCCCGTATTACAGTGGCGTAGGTACCTGATACGTTTGGAAAATCATATTTTTAGTAGGTAAATATATTATAATAGTAAAATCTACCTTGATATGAATTATTATGTGGTTTCTTTTACTGTTTCAATCCTTACTTTGTGGGATCTATTTTTCATAGTAAATAATTTAATTCAGCAATATTCCACCGTATCTTGGTATAATACCCACATCTACGGCTATGATTCTCGTTTCGTCAGTACCTGGGCTGATGGCAACGTGTTTACACAGATTAAACTATTGTTCTCAGACCCTAGATGGGTCGATATGCTGCAAAACGGCACAATGATCGTATTTTGGTTAGAATTTATTGGTTTTACTTAACCGTAGAAGTACCGCTTTCACAAGAAAATAAAGAATTATTTCAAGCAATTATGATTTATTACTCCGCGCCAATAGTATACAGACTTTATAAATTTCGCATAATAAACAAAAAATTTTTTTCACATTTGTAAAGAGAACCAGTTTATCTATCATTTTCGTAAAAAATTTTCAGTTATTTCAAAAACAAAGATGGCGGAGTGTGTTCAATTGTTTTTGCAATAACCTGCTTTAACTTCTTAACGGTTTGGCCGATTTTAACAAATTTGGTATCGTTGAAAAGAGCATCCCTTAAGCAATAAGAACCAACCAAAATATAGTTAATTTAGTTGTATCCAAAATGTGAGTAAAAATTAACCATGAAATCGGGAAAAGACGAATATTAATAGCATCTTAAAGTTATCTCCCCGTGTTAACTTAAAGTCACTTTGTAAGAATAGCTTTATAGCAACTTTATAGAATGGCTTTAGAACAATTTTTATTGGATAACTAAAAGTGAATTTAACAGAATAGCTTAAAGTTAACTTAAAAGTTAACTTATTATCAATTTTACAAAATAACTAGATGTCGGTTTATCAGATTAATTTAAAATTGTTTCTTAGTTGATCGATGAAGTTTAGCTTTAAAAGATGCTTCAGTGCCAATTTTACAGAATAAATTCTAGTCAGCTTCTAAAACTAGTTTAAAGGTAACTTAAAAAGTTAACTTATTATCAATTTTACAAAATAACTAGATGCCGACTTATCAGGTTAATTTTAATTTTTTCTTAGTTGACCACTGAAGTTTAGCTTTAAAGGATGCGTTTATGTCAATTTTGCAGAATAAATTCTAGTCGGCTTCAAATAATAGTATAAAAGTAACTTAACGAGTAAGTTAACGAGTAAAAATGCTCAAAATGTGTTTATTAATATTACATTTACCATTAATATTACATAATTTATAATTTATGCTTATCTAATAGTATTTTATTTTTCCTTTTCCTTTTGAAGGATATTCCCTGATGGAGTGTCAATTTCCCCAATTGGAGTCAAAGTTATATTAACTTCCTCTGTAATTGTTCAGAATAAAATTGATGACAGATAATTTTATTATATTACCTGTTTCTGGTAAATTTCTATCTGGCCCAAAGGCATTTACAGAAAACGACATTATGTCTGGGGACCGTGACTGTAAGTGTCCTCGTAGTACGCGGTACACTCTTCATCGGTGCTTAAGTCGGTAATAGCTTCAGCTTTGGACACTTTCTGTTCTGCTAAGCCCAGCGACTTTTTAAAAATTTAAATAAAACCTTATTAATTGGTAATAACATAAACAAGAATAAATATTACCATAATATTTTATTCTACCATAACGGTTTCACTTTAAATTGGTCCCAGTTTTGTTAAGGAACAGCTCTTTGCTTAATCAAGGGACCAATAATAGACTTCGGCCAATAGCAGTGACATTTCAATTTGATAGTTCAAAATGCGTTTAGTCCCTTTGGAGCAACATGAATGTTCTGATGATATATATTTTTTAAATAATACCTAAATGAATTCTATTTAGACTCACAATTGTCTCTTTAACATCTTATTCATTTTGTGCTAAATTTTTATAGTTTTAGAAAATTTTCCGAGCGGTCCTCGATCTTCAAATATTAATTATTCTCATTTTTCCAATATTTGAGGTTAGGAACGAGATTTTGAAAATGGTTTTCACTGGCCTATTTGGATGTTATTTGGCTACTTTATCATAAAGAAAAGTCATATCATTCCATTTTGATTTTTTTTGATTTTTTAAATTTGGGACATGGTGTCAAACTAGCCCCCTGGCGGAGAAAGGATTCAACTAAATTAACTATATTTTGGTTGATTCTTATTGCTTAAGGAATGTTTTTTCAACGATACCAAATTTGTTAAAATCAGTCAAACCGTTAATAAGTTAAAACGAGGTTGTTGCAAAAACAATTGACACCCCCGCCATTTTGTTTTTGAAATATCTGTATTTTTGTTTTTACAAAAATGATAGATAAACTGGTTCTCTTTACAAATGTGAAAAAAATTTTTATGCGAAATTTATAGAAAATGCAATTTAAAAAATTTAAGATGGCAGTTACGCCCTCTGGTGGTCATTTTAAAACTTGAAAATATTTTCCTGCGATTCTTCATGGCCGATTTACCTAATATTTTTTTACACCAAAGTCATACGACGAACGGTTCCCGAGATATGGCCGAGAACAATCTTATTGGGTCACCCGGTACAGGGTGTTTTTAATACTACTTTCATCATTATAATTTCTTTTAGAACAAGAGCTCTGATGACAGTTTAAGATAGTAATCTAAAATTTCGAAAGCAAATTAAAAGCGATCCGGCATATCGTTTAGATCTTGGTGAACTTTAAAGTTCCCGGAAGCAAAATTTTGAAGTACTGAGCGCAATTTCTCATAAGTTCTGATGGAAATTATAATGATCAAAAGCGACCGACCCGTCTAATAAGTAAAAAGTTGTTTACGTTAAATGTCAAGTTACGATTGAACGGTTAGTAATTATTTTTACACAATCTTATGGTTTTATTTTTTTAGGTATTAAGAACTCTAGAACTCATCGAAAGGCATTATTGGAACCATTGAGAACTACTTGAGTTTGATGTTAAATTTTTGAAATTTTAATTTTTTTATTTTAGAAAAAGTAAAAAATATATTTTCATGTATCAGAAACTACTCAAAACTATTCAATTTTAAACTAAAGTGTAAAGTTAGCACCCCATTTTTTAATTGCTATTTTGGTACTTCTACCGCCTCGCGAACTATAGAAGAACTGTTATACTCTTTAAAAGGAATCCAGAACTCTAATCAGATCTATCAAAAACTAAAGTTGGGTTCATAACCTTCACATACTCCAGTGGATGGAGGTGTTGTTACAAATTTCAAGTTTTGAGGAAATGAAGGTTAAAGTTTTTGTTTTGTATCTATTTCTATGCTATTATATAATTATTATTCGTAAATTAAAGCTATTATCTCTTAAATTGGTTTTTGAATTGTGCTATGTAATAAGCAGACATAGAAAACCTGCATTTACACAACACACACACATTTAGTAAAATGTTAGATAGAGTAAACCATCCAGTTGTTGGACATGTGTTAAGTTATTGGACAGTTGGTGTTCAATACTGTAAAATGAGAAGTTTCTTAATATTGTTTAATTTACTTCCTCATAGATGTGGCCCATAACAATTTAGTAACTGATTTTATTCGATTCCACAACCAGCAATGCATTACTTTGGCGCGAGATTGCGATTCTGATCAAAGTGTTCTGTGAAGTGTCGTTTACTTGATATTTCGCAAAGGTAAGTGCATTCTGGGAAAATAATATCATTTTTCTATAAATATGATATATAAATCAGTTTGAAGTTTGACGTGCGTATTATGGCAGGAACGATGATTTATGTCCAGTTTCAGAAATATATTTTGTTAGGTTAAGTTCATTGAAGATTGTCCATTTTTTTTATTTTTCACTTGTTGGATCGAATGACTAAATTAAATATGCTTTTTAAACTTACACAACTGTTTGAAATAAGTCCATATCTCTTAAGTGGTTAAAACTTTAAACAATTATTACATAATGTCAAACCCACTGATAAAAACTTTAATATTTAATAATAAAAACCCGACAATTGTTTCGGCCTAATAAACTTTGGCCATTATCAAGGCAATCGCTAATTTATACAAACAAACAATATATTTTATAAATAACGTTAAGTTAACAACTAGTGTAACAATCACACACTAACGTATACGCCGAATTTGGTGCGCCGTCATCCATCACAAGCTTCATCCGTTTACTCATACTACATTTAGTTATTAGACACCTGGAGGAAATTGGCCGAAAAGACCAATTGTTTACTAACATTTTATCTCTACATTGGAAGCATTTCAGAGAAAAGAAAATAAATGCGATGCGTTTGTAAAAAGGATGAGCTAATGCGAGGGTATTTTGCTTAAGGTCTAGTAGCCTGTGCTGAATGTCATTGCAATCATGAAAACAATTTTATGATTGTGTGTTGTAAGAAAACATTTATTATTTGCCAAGTTTTGTGTCCTTAGATTAATATACAGGTAAAATAAAAATAAAAACCTTTTTTTAATCTTCGGAGGAGGGTTTAACTTTCCAGGGAGAGGTTTTTCAAAAAAATTTTATACCAAATACCCACCTTAATTTTCATCACACAATCATCCCCGAAAATGTTTCAGGAAGTATTTAGATAGACTCTGCATGTTTAAAAATCTATGTACAGACCGTTTTCACAAACTTGAGGAATGAAAATCAAATGCCCCGTTAATTTTGCGGTTGAGTTTTTTATGGTATAAGAAATTTTATCCACAAAAAAGATAATGTTTTTTGAATGGATAAAAATGTCTTTACTTACGTGTATCACACAAATATGTTCACAATTTCTATTTTAATTTAATTTAAAAAAGAAAATCGAAAAATCAATAAAATGACGTTATAAGTGGAGTTTTAAAATTAGAAAATTCGGTCCTTGGTCAGTAGATGTCACTTCTCGACTAGTCGGCAGCTTAACTTTTGATGTGTATTTCAATTCCAGTATTACAAATTGATTGTTAATAAATAAAATTATTTCCACAACCACATTGTAATGTATCGCCTTCATGTAATACACTTCAAGCATTAGGATTTTTCTGAAGCATGTTTTTTAGGATTCACTAAACCTAGTCTCTGCTAACTACTGACCATATCCGAAACCTGCTCATTCAAAAAAATTTACTGCACAACTCGATCTTTCTACTGCACAAATATTTGTTTTATTAAACGTTCAAATGCATATTATTTCCAACTGCATAGTTATTTTTACAACACAATTACCAGGTAAAACATTTTTTCACATTATCAAATATTTTTCCAAGTGCACAATATATTCTATTTGTACAAACATTGTTAAACTGGTCAAATAAATTTACACTGGATTTTGACCACAGAAATCTATAGAAAACTAATTTTAAGTAAAAAACGTTTTATACTTTTTTTAAACTGATATTTTCGAGTTATTTATCACTACAACTATCAGTTTTTGATTAAAAAAACAACGTTTTTGATCAGTTGTTTGTGATGAACTCGAAAAGTATGCAATTTATCGAAAAAAAGTGGAAAGGAAAATTATAAGCATAAAAAAAATAAAGAAAATGATTGTTTATGAATTCTAATCAATATGAACCGTGCGATGACTTGTTAAAGGTTGGCTCTTGTTCGTCAAAAACCAAATTTAGAATATTCAAAAGTCAAACAGGAGAAAACTATCAATTTTTCGAGGAAAACTTATAGAATCTTCTTTTAAAGCATTTCAAGCGACCTTTATTTAAAAAAAAAAGTCTATAACATAAAAATTGAGTAAGTTATGGTGAAAATAATGTGGGTCCATACTTTTCAGTAATTACGTATAAAATGCACTTCTGTTCCAAATAACTTCAAAAACTACAGGAGATACCCAAAAATGTTACGAAGTTAAATTGTAACTTTTAAATTCCACACACATTTTGCTTTGCGTAAATTTTTTGTACGATAAATATTAAGTGAGATATGGCACTTTGAACCTGTATTTACGAGCGAACTCTACTTTATTTGAAACCTTTTTAAAATGATTTACTTCATATAGCTTTATAGTCCTCAAAAAAAACCCTACGAAATGGTATAGTTATAGGTGAACTTTTCTATCCTCAAAATGATTAAAAAACAATCAAATATTTTAGAAAAATTCGAAAAGCAACATATCGAAGTATAACGATCTACTACTTTACCGGTATACGTAGTTGTTAAGTATTTCGATGTTATAAGGTGTGATTTTTAAGTTGCAAACTGAAATTAATAATATTTTA
This sequence comes from Abscondita cerata, assembly GCA_030710515.1. NCBI lineage: Eukaryota > Metazoa > Arthropoda > Insecta > Coleoptera > Lampyridae > Abscondita > Abscondita cerata. Next base: position 82,371 of record JALBCR010001208.1, read on the forward strand.
AACAATAGCATTCTTAAATTAGGAATACTGTTATCAATTATTTAATTTTTTGAAAGTAAATTATTTTTCGTAAATTAAGCCATAATAGGGGTTAATTTTTAAGGGTTCAAAAAGTTGCAAAATAACATTAATAGTATTTTAAGGTATTAATAACACCTTGATAAATTATATTTTTTTAGATTGAGCCGCATAGTGGTTTAATTATTAAACGTTGAAAAAAATTGGAAAATGAAATTAGGATTGATTTTAAGTAATAAAATTTTTTTAATTGTAACACTGTAATAAATTATTGTAAATCATTCTTTTATTATGTCATAATGGGGGCTGATTTTTGAAATATTCTGAAATAATTTCCAAAGCATAAAACAATTATCTAAAACAAAATTTTATGTACCTATGTAGTTTACGCTATGTATCTTCAAATTCCACGTATTTACACAATAAACATTTCCCTCAAATTAATATTTTCCGTAAGTGAATGAATATTTAATTTTTAAAATTTCTATTAACATAATTTTTGTTTAAAAATGTTTTTGTATGTGGTATTCACATTTACCGAAATATGGGGGAAACGTGACTTTTAATTAAGATTATTCCAATTATAAAAAAATTATGATACAAAAATTGTTTTAAATTATAACTTACTTGGGCTATCATCCATTTAGATATGAACTTCTGTGACAAATCACTTTATAATTACATAGTAGTACGAAAACGTATGTTTTTAATTACCTACTGTTTTTTTTTTGTTTTTGAAGAACGCCTGCTATAAGATACACGAGTTTTTTTAACTCGCGCAAATGATGGCAATAAAATTTGTGTTGTAAGGGTTCAATTATTTACAAACGCAGATTTATTGCTATTTTTTATTGTACTCTGCAACGCGGTATGCAAATCAAAACCAAGCCCGTTCAATTACGTTCAATACCAAATATCTTTTAATTATCAATTTGCAATAGTAAACAAGCGATAAGTTTTACAAATAAAAACACCATTCGGCTAAATAAAGTACAATTAACGTTCACGCGATTTCATAATTTTCCCTGAAAATCTGAAACAAATGACATTTTTCAAAACCGAAAAATTATAATAAATTAATGTCCGTTTTTTTTTACTTTGTAAACGTTCGCGCTTTTAATTTTGTCTATTAGCGTAAAAACAGGATATTTGAACAAATATGCGAGTGCATTATCATCTCTTCATGGTTGAGCTACAAAGAGGAACGTACTGTGTTATTTAACCGAAAAATTTGTTGAAATTTTGTTTAATGCGAATTTTCGTCTGGAAATTGTGGGCGGAGGTTTGTTGTACATAAACATTATAGGGTAATTATCGACGGCGGATTGACTAAGACTATTGTTACGTACCTACAAATTTATATGATACAGTTTCGTCATAATCTCAATACGCATTGTTCCTTTCGCTAAAAAAAATAGTTATTCTGGTCTATGATTATGCTAAATTACATTTAGCTACAGCCATTATTATAGTATAAAAGATTGAAAGGTTGAAAATTTTTAACAATCAATATTTTTGTAGATATTTATATGTACTGAGGCTGCAAACCAATTTTTTTTAAATGTTTTATAACTTTGCATCAGATTTTCTTCCTCTCAGAAATGAGATGTTGATGGGCTAGTCGTGTGTCCTTCCTGTTTCTCACTAAACTTTTGTGACATAACATTTCTAGTCTCAATTCTATATTTCATCCCTATAGGTTTTAGAGTCCGTTTTCAGAATATGCGCCAATCAGTTGTTGTTTCTCGAATTTCCCATTTGATTTCCCTACCAGATTTCTGAAGTGCAGGGTCGACACAAGTTTTTGCGGAACTGGTTCAAAAATTATTCAGGCTTTACGAAACATTTTTGCCGAAACCTACAGCTTTCGGAACTAGCACTAAACCAGACTAGTTTTCGATTTTAGAATCTCTGTTCCCAAGAGTGTAGGCTAAGTCAGTGTATGTTGGTCATATTCATTTGTATAGTATACTCAGATTCACCCCTGCTATTTGAGCACCCATTTCTAGGTAATATGTACTTAAAAGTGCTGTATGCATTTTTGTACGACTGCGATTACCGCATAGTCTACCATTTCAAGACTTTAGCAGCAATCACATTTTAGATTTGTTTTATTCAGAATTTGTCAGTTATGTCGTCATGACCGCGTTCAAAAGGAGTGTTCTGTGTGTTAAATTTGAGAAGTTTCAAGACTTCAGATTATTGTGTTTAGACATCCTCTTCTATCGTGAAGTTTGTGCTAATCCCAAACACCTGCAATTAATATGTGGGTAGACATTGAGTAAGCTGTAAACAATTGAAAAATTAACTATCTTTTTTCTTTATTGAAAAACAATATGTATTTGAACAACTATGTACCAAGTACTTGTTAATAACACAGCCACATTTATATTCTCTGAATATAGTTACTTCGATAGATTTTAAAGAAACAGGCATTAAAACATTATTATAAAATACCTACTAGAGTGTCGATTGTTTAATACTCACGCTCGATTGTATTCGTTTTACCAATTTAATTTTATGAACAAACTCGAATATGAATGATAGTTGTTAAATAATTATGCAATAACATAACATTGTTCCTGGTTTTTGAAATAATTGTTTTGGAAACATAGAACAACATTTAATGTTAGAAATATTTTATTTATGTTTGATGTTTGTCATAGAAACATTTTAAAATTTTTCTTATAGTGTTTGCAGTCTGTCTAGTTATTTTTCCAATATTTTTGGAATATATACAAACATTCAAACATTTCTTAATAAATTTTATTATAAAAGTTATATGTTATAAAGAATGTATCTACAAACAGTGTTTCAATCTCCAAATTCTATGCTTTTTTACTACCCATACGGAGCCAATTTTTGTCGCCAAGCGTACTTTGGAATTAAAAAACTAATTGCGTGCTTATAGAAAACATGTAAAAATTATTTCAATGCCAACTTAAAGAAATATTTTTTTAATTTTGGAAGTTATTTTTAAACAATTATCTTCAGTCACATTTGCTTTTTAGGAGCACTGTACCCACGTGTGGTAAAATGGTTATACTAAATCGCTAAAAACACATTATTTTTTTTTGTAGAAAACATGTTATTAAAATCCAAGTCACGAACACGTTTGTTAAACTAGTTTCAGATTTTACCGTTTCGTGGCGGTATTTTACACTATACAGGTTTATACTGATCTTCTGAGGCACCATACATAACACTTACATCACAATACAATATTTGTATAACGTACCATAGGAATAAATAAATAAATAACAGGGAGAAATTACATGTAATTGAAGCGCCAAAGTAACACCCCTTTGTTAAGTGCTTTTGAAATTTATAAATATGAAGTATTGTAAATAAGGATTTGATTTATCTTTAAGTAGTCACCTACAGTGTGCGACGTGATGGGCGCCAGCTTAGTCAAGCCACGACATTTTAGACAAAAACTTTGTTTTTGCAGGTGCACTAATCTCTGCTTCCAAGAAGCGTCTTGTAATATGCTTTTTGGTATTGTCCCAACTAGATTTTGTATTGGTCATCGCTTACGTTGAGGGCGGTTTCTACCCTCACCAACTACTCACCTTCTACATTTTTTCCCCTCCAAAAAATACACTTCTTTAAAATAAATACGAAAAGTAGTTGCGCAAAAATCACCTACGAAGTTTTGTCAGCATTTGCAATATTTACTTCTTATGTTTTGATGTACAGGGTGTTTTTAATATTACTGTATAACACTAACCACTTAAAATGTCAATAATCTCTTGCTTAACTTAAATGGAACACTTTGTATTTGTGTAGCCTGTTGCTGGAACCATTACTTTTCAGTCGGTAATAGGTTACCACCTGAACTCTCATAGTTTTCAAGATATTCAAAATTTGCCAGTTTAGCTAACCTAAGTGATTTACTGGAATCTAAGTTACTTCGAGATATCCGTAAAATTAACATGATCTTGCTGCTATTTTTAATGAAAGGTATAAATCAGCTTTAAATATCAACCTTAAAAATATTTTTTTTAGTACAAAAATAATAGAAATGTGCTCATGACTTATCCCAGGGTCTCTAAGAGTCAGTCAGGTGTAAACATCGGCAACTTTGTTAAAAAAAATTCTAAAAATAATAGTTTTACAAATTATCGTACCACTATGAGAGCGATTTGTATCACAGTCTTAGTTAACAGGTTAAAGTTTGTCGATGTTTACAGTGTGATCGATTTTTGATGTACCAAATAACGGTTAAACATCAGTAAATTGTGACCGGTCAGCGTGATTTGACTGAATAGAGCACACATGATACTCTCCTCTATTTATTTTTTTTCAAAAAATAAATTTTTTTAAAGTAAATATTTAAAAACTAATTGGCCATACATTAAAAGTAGTTGTAACATAATCGTTTATTTTACGGATATTCGGCCAACTAGATTCCAGTAAATCGCAAATTGTTAAAACTAGTAAATTTTAAAATATCTTGAAAACTATCAGAGTTAGGGGGTTAGTAACCCTAATATCAACTGAAAGGTACTAGTTCCAGCTTTCCAATAGGCAACAGAAATACTGAGTGTTTCATTTAAGTTAAGCAAGTTATTTAAGTTTTAAGTCGTTAGTGTTATGCGTTAGAATTAAAAACCACCCCTGTACATAATAACATAATAGTAAATATTGGAAAAGGATGTTGGAAATTTTTGTAAGATGGTGTAAGTGAAAGTTGCTTGTTCTTTCTTATCTTGAAGTTATTGTAGTTTTTGAGGCCGGCAAATCAGGTGAATCTGATTTATCTCCGAAACGTAAGTAAATAGATATAGGGACATGTCAAAAAAACATACATTATTTTATCGTGACAATTCAACAAATGGAAAAAATATAGGGTGTTCTATTTAAAATAACCTAACTTTAATATGGTATGTGTTTCTGGAGCACCCTGTACAATCCAAAATATTTTTGAAATGTGGTCTCTAATAAACTTGATACATGTATGCCTCAAGATGTTTAATATTATTTGTTGTTATAATGCTACAGAATAATCTCGTCGGTAGTGCCCCACTCTGTATAAAATTATCTTCTATTTCGTCGGGTTTTTGCAGTTCAAACCAAATTGTTTAAACATGAGTTCACATTTTTAAGTTGAAATTTTTTACCGACGTTTCGTTTTCGAATTGTTTAGAATCCCGCTGCGCATCTACATGGAGATCAAAAGCCACCAGATCTTGAACTTATAATATGTTTGTTGCCATGCTGATTAAGAATAAGGAGATGAAAAGTTTGAATGTGTAATACCATATAAGGTCTATATATTCTTGTCTCAGTCTTGCATTTGGACCATCTCTAAGATAGAGTGATTTCCAAAGTTTATAGTAAGAATGCAAGGGTTATGAAAGATTCCATATGCAACATCAACGTTATAGATAAAATCTAGACTAAAATGTGCAATACCAAAACAAAGACTTAATATAAAATTCCTGTCACTGTGACTTAGAGTGATACCCAAGTTTCTAACCGTTCGTGGAAAAATGTTGAATGCGTTTGCATCATCCACGGATAAACTCAAGCTTTGGAATCATTAAACGTCACTATTTAGTGGGAGAAACGTTCACAGCTACCCAAAGGTTGTAGGAATATATGGAACCATATGTGAATGTGAATGAAAGGTATAAAGTACAGAATCACAAAAGTGTAATATATTATTCAACGAGCGCGTATGTCATTACTCATGAGAGTTCAGTTCGAAAACATCCCAGTTTTAAAAGGTTCATGAACTATGCAAAAATTATGTAAAAAAAGTTTCGCGCAGAACTCCACATCGTCCCAAGATCGTATAGAAAGTGGGCCACGAAAAAATGAAAAAATAATTGCATTGTAGAAAAAGTAATTTAAATAAAAGTTGTGGATAATGTAATTTAGAACAACTTTCCTCTTATAACTTTTTTGTATAATTAATATTCTTGAAGATATTGTTATAACAATTAGTGTCACGCGATGGGCACAAATTGCTTTTCAAAACGTAGGGCCCCACCGTCACAGAGGACCTTCAAAGCTATAAATCTTGATTTAATAACGCAGATTGATGTAGATTTTGACGCAAACCGGTCCATTTTCAATTTCATTTCACTGCGGATGTGGTGTTTTGAGAATACACAGTTTTTTTTTAACTTTCCGATTGGTAACATACAGACTAATCCTATAAGGATTTAAACATGTAGCGAGAAAGTTTTAAATCAAAATTGTGCTTTCGCCTTACTTCTGAAGGTAAATTTCGCAATTAACGTACATTTTAATGCAGTTGTTGATACTCGAAGTTCAGCATTCAAATCACAAATCGAGTCTGACTAGCCTTAGAATGTAAAATTCACGTATCTACGACAATTGCATTATTTAAGAAATTATGCAAACACGCTGCGTGAGCAAATTCTCAATCATTTTAAGCGCTTGCCTGCAGAAGTGTGAAGTAAAAGTTTCACGGCTATAGGCTAATTTTTGGTGTTGCCGAAATTAAAGGCCCATTAATTCGGCCGTTATTTCTTTCAACGACAGATGTTTATTAAAAACACAATTAAGCAAAAAGTAATTGATAGTTTTAATTAATAGATGTAATTATCAGACTTGCCTGTACGATAATAGCTGGGCCTTTGGCGGGCTTAAAATGGAAAGAATAATACTTCATTTTACGCCTGAAAACACGCGTTTACAGCTTAATAAAGCGCATTAATTTTTAAACAAGTAGAGTGAAAAAACTTGTTCATTTGCTGCGAGTACAACGCTACAAATATGGCACCGCTGAAGACTAGTTTCAGGCGCGAATACACTTTCTGGATATAAATCGATTAGTATTTAATAAAAAATGGAAACTGATTAAATATTAACTGACGCTTAATGCGTGTTTTATTAGCAAGAGCGACAACATAAAAGATTTGTTATGTAATCACGCACATGACTAGTAATATTGATAGAGATTGTTGAACTTGGACAAGTTGTTGAGAGCAAACAGATCTAGAGGAAGACTATGAATGATAATGTGTCCGAGGTAGTTTAGAGCATCAGAGAACAGGTCGTGGACATCCGATTGCAGCCACTGACCCCGCACTGATACAAATAAAAATAAACATTTAATTCCCAAAATATTAATTTACGTTTTTCTACAGCTCCCAAAAAGAGACAATTCCAACTACGTAAAACTTTGTACTATTCAGTCCACGCCCATATTCAAAACCTTGAAATTATAAAAATAAAAATATCGAGAGACGTAATTTATTTATACACACTTAGTAAGCGAAACTCGATTAAGTTCAAGGAGATTAAGTAATTGCAATTATTGTTACTTTATTCCATTAAAAGTACACCTGCATTATACATCATAAAATGGTTAATGAAACATCCCCTTCGTTGCTTCACAAATTTCCATATTGGAATTACAGTCCACTCATCATATTTTCAATTGCAGCAGTAAACACATAAAAGAAATAAACTTGAAAGTCCGTGAATCAAGATTACTTTGAGTATCCATAAGTAAATTTAGAAATAGAACCAATTATTTGGTGACAAGATTACCGCCTGCAACCACAGTAGTAATCAGTAAACGAAAACAGCGATTTTATTGTTATGGGAAGCAAATTAGCAAGCAGGCCGATTATAAGGATAAACTAACTCTGAAACGAGCTCCTAGTTATAGAAGAAGTTTACGAGAAACGCCAGTCTTTGCATTGTCGTGGGTATATGGCGCCCTGGGTCAATCCATTATTAGTTGTGTCCTATTATGTGCTACAATTAATTAATAAAATTGAAAAAATCATATATAAACGTACCATGTACTCTAATTGCCTAGGTTATATTTGGAACCCTGTTTGTTTCACAAATACTAACTTTTTTAGTTTTTATTACTTTGTTTTTTTTTTTTCAAATTTTTTATGCTTTATTGTTTATTTTGGATTTGTCAAATAGTTTTACTTTCGTAAATAATTACATATGTTTTATTTTTGTGTCCCCTAAATCAATACAGCTCATCTCATCACACACTTTGTGTGTGCCTGGTGTCCGACCAAAATTCTTCTTCAGAGCCAATCACACACCATGTGTGATCGCCTTTTAGCAGTTATTGTACTAAAGTTACGTCAAAAGTAGTTTTGATTATTTTGAACAAAAAATAAACTGTTTTTCTATATATAAATCAAATCCCAAGACTTGCAAAAAAGTTGGATTATTCTCTCTAAAAGACGGATTCGTCGCAGACTGTCCACCATTTGCCCGATTGGGCGATTTTTTGTTTTTTTTTCGATTTTTATGTTTTTTTCTGTAAGTTTTTCACAAAAATGTTTAAATTTAAACTTTAAGAAGAACCTTTGTAAATACAAATCTTTTTCTAAAGGTAAAATAACTTGTAGGGTTCGCCAACAATATAAAATGTGTCAATTTTTAGCTTTTTTCAGTTTTTTATATATAAATTTGATCTTCCAATGAATAACTGACAAAAAAGGGCATTGGTAGTGAATGTGTTTTCTTTTTACAGAAACATTTTTGAACTGCCTCAACTCAAAGCAATTATTAGAATTTAAAGTAGGTACTGGAACATCCTATAATCTGATTAACATTTTTTGCTTTTTAATAAATAAAGGAAATTCTTAGAAACATTGGTGAGTACTTGCCTGTGTACTGTAGTAATAAGAAGTATTATAATCGGTTTAACCGTTATAGTGGGTAAAGTAAAGGCAGGTATATAATTCTAATAACTGGTGCTTGGGTAAAATTTTGTACGAAAATTATCATACTATTAATAAATGTAGTTTGAATATGTCGCGGCTTAACGCAGCGCCACTAAAGGATTGCGCCCTAGACACATAAAAAAATCGGTGGTGCCATTTGAAAAAGTCAAGTTATCCATGAATTTTAAGGAGTTCAATTTAAATAACTGATTACTCAAATCCAAGCGATGTTGGAAAGGTGAACAACCAGCTGTAGTTAGCACATGTAATGCACATTAAAGCTGCCAAATCGCAGTTAGATAAATTCCAAGATAACTGAGTTAATTAATTTAAATACAGGCGTACGGCAACCACACACCATATTTGTACGGGTGTCCCATTTTCGTTGTAATTGGCGGGGTATCTCAGTTATTAGTGAAGGTGGAGGGATGCGATTTTGGCAACACGAAAGATGCCGTAAGTAGAATTGTTGTAGCCCCTTCGATTTTCAGATACAGGGCGTTTTTGAATATTTTTTTTCTCGGAAATATCGTTTTTTGAGATATGACCCAATCTTATAATTTTTAAACGGGACCCTGTATATTTTAATGTGATTAAATTGTATATTTTGTCTTCTTCAAAACTATATATAATAGTTGATATTTTTATTTTTAAATATGTCAAAATTTTTAAGCAATGACATTAACATCCCATTTTTGTGGTTGGCTAAAAGGTTTTAGTTAAAAAATAAAAAGAATGTTTTTTTACCCTTATGCAAATTTTAATAAGAAGACAAAAAAATAAAATAAATTTTACATATTAAAAATATTGTCCAGAATGATTACTGTTTTCCAGCAAACAGAATTCACAAACTTTTTGTAATTCTGTTTAAAGCATTTAAAATTACAATATTTCGTCCCTCTAAATCTTGGTAAACTTAACGGGTTGCGTTTCGCAGTTCTAGGACGTCGTTATGTCGATTGGCATAATCTTACTTTCTAAGTGGCCCCACACAAAGAAGTCTAAAATTGACAAGTTATCAAAATAAATCCTAACAATTAACGCATTATGAGCAGCTCAGTCTTCTTGAAATATTATGTTATTTTGGTTGGTCAATGGAACTTCATCCAGAATTTCAGGCAGAATATTTTCAAGAATTTGTAGACACCGATTGGCTGTTAGACTACCCTCATAAATGAAATATTGAATTGTGGTTCCTAGGATGAAACTAGAAACCCCAAATCCAAATCGCCCTTGTTGTTGATGTTCAAAAATAGTTGTTTTCTTGAGACCAATGCCGGTATTGGGCCGATTTAAAATTCCTACACTGCGTGAAGCGACTTAAATTGCCGTTGGTGTTAGCTAGTGATCTTTAGCAGTGAATATTCTTCGTTATTTACGTATTTACGTAGTGATGGCTGTAAACTACACTTATGCTGAGCAAACGGATATGTTGATGGTTTTAGAATATTGCGAAGGAAATTGTCGGAGAAGTGTTAGAGTGTACAACGAAAAATTTCCAAGTCGTCGCGTGCCCAATCGTCAAACTTTGCAAACATTGAAAGACGCCTTCGCGAAACAGGAAACCTTGCATCGATCACAGCTGATCGTGGACGTGCTCGTACAATTCGCACACCCAGGTTAGAAGAACAAATTCTGGAAATAGTAGAAGAAAATCCAGAAGTAAGTGCTCGATGCTTAGCATTGCAAGCAGGCGTTTCAAAGAATGTTGCTCACAGAGTTCTTAAAGAACAATTGCTATATCCTTATCATGTACAAAACGTCCAGGAGCTTTTGCCAGCTGATACCATCGCGCGTCTTGAGTTTTGTAGGTTCATTCAAGAAAGAAGAGCTGAAGATGTCAATTTTAATAGCAAAATTCTCTTTACTGATGAGGCATGTTTCACGAGGAGGGGTATGACAAATTTGCACAACGAACATGTGTATGCAGATGAAAATCCACATGTCATCAAGCAACGCCACTTTCAACATGAGTTTCGAATTAATGTATGGGTAGAGATAATCGGCAGTTTCATCATACCTGTCATTTTACCAAATCGTTTAAATGGAGAGAATTATTTACACTTCCTTGTAAATACCTTACCCGATTTATTAGAACACTTGCCGTTAAATCTTAGACGCGACATGTGGTTTCTACATGATGGAGCACCACCACATTTTACATTGAACGTTCGGAATCATCTTCATGTACAGTTTCCTAACAAATGGATAGGCAGAGGAGCTGATGCTCTTGCAAAATGGGCACCTCGTTCACCAGATTTAAATATTTGCGATTCTTTTGTGTGGGGAGCTCTAAAAGAGTAAAGTGTATTCTCGTCCTATAAACACACAGGACGAACTTTGGGCCAGAGTACAGAACACTTCACAGTCCATTAAGAATGATGCAGAAATGTTACAACGAGTACAGTTCAATTTTTGCGTCGAATCAACCTTTGCATCCAGGAAGGTGGTGGTCACATTGAGCATTTACTGTAGATCTAGTAAAGTACATACCTACTTGTCAATAATAAATATCATAACAAATAATATCTGTTTTAAGAAATGCAGTGCGCGGTCCCTCAGATTTTATTTTTGTGTCTAAACCTTAAAAGATCTCATCAATTAACAAGTAACAAAAAAGTTTACTATTGAATGTCTCTTTCTGAAACTATTTTTGAAAAGTTATTGGTCTTAACATTAAAAAGTTTTGAGTGGTTTTGCCGGGTTACCCGTGTTTCGTACACTAATGGTCCACTGATAATAACTAACATCACCTTAAAAGATGACCTACATCTGTAAGAAGTGCAATACCAAATATCATCAAAATCGACAAAACCGTTCTTTTGTTATAAGCAAAATAAAAAATTCTTTTGAACTTTGAATCAGAATACTGGCTAAACGAAGCACTTTGGATATAGGTAAGTTGGGTTAAATCATCTTATTTTGAGCCCAGGAATCTGTGGTTAAGTGATGTCCACACATTTTAGGGACACCCTGTGTATACTACAATTTTGATATTTACTTTGTTTGGATAAAGCTAATATATCTTTAGACTATTTTTGTCTGAATTAGGTATTTTCTTGAAATTTTTAGTAAAACCGTTTAACCAACTTTGATCATGGGATTTCGTTATTTTAAAAAGTTTTGACATATTTGAAAATAGAAAATATCAACTATATATTTTTTTAAAGAGAAAAGAAAATGCAATTTAATGACATTAATATATACAGGGTGTTCCATTTAAAAAATTATCAGTTTGGGTCATATCTTAAAAACGATACCTCCAAGAAAAATTTCAAGCACGCCATTGAATTCTACCCAAACAGTTCAACAAGAATCAATATTTACTTTTCTGATAAGTCAACAGATAGTCGAGCTACAAGGGGTGCTTAGAATTGATACATTTTAAAAATCGCACTGTATCTGAAAATCGAAGAGGGCTACGACAATTCTACTTACAGCATCTTTCGATTCATAAAAAAGTGGCACGGTATTGCGAAAACCGCTTTCTTCTGCCTTCACTAATAACCGAGATACCCTACAATTACAACGAAAATGGGACACCCCTGTACTTCGTCAATTTTCCCACCGAATGAATATACCAATATAGAAAATCGCGAGTGAAAAACGAATAGTATAGTTGTTCCAATTCTTGACGCATAAATGTGTAGTTTCTAATATAATTGTTGGCAATTCAGTGGTTCCAACTGTTTGCAACTTTTCAGAAAATCACTAAGTTTTGTTTTATTTGTGTCCACACCGAGTTACCAACAATTTGCGAAACATCTCAGCTGACAACAAGCTGTCGCCACTAGGTAAAACATCGTAGATTGACGATGATATTATGCAGGCAGCCGCAGTACTTATTATTTTCTTTTTCTCTGAAAAATTGTGTCGTCAATTTTTTATTTTACTTTGTATTTCAAGTTCGTGCAGACCTACAGCATCACCGATAAGCTTTCCATGCATCCTTTTTATTGTTACCAACTGTAACCGTATCCACAGAGGGAATAAATATCTGCAACAAACGTATTCTTTGATGTTACCGTCAAAAATGGAAACGCGGCGGCCAACATTATTATAATTACAGCAACTTTTGACACCAACACGTGTTGACAAATAGAAGTTGACAATTTTTGTTCAGTGGAGACTCAGCTTAATACGCAGCGTATTTCCACGTATTTCACGCCGTGTAATTAGCCCTAGTACTTTCGCCCTTAGGCCTCATCTAATGATATGTTAATTTTATTACTATCAATTCAATATACCTTGTTTTTTAAGACACTTTTAATATAAATTTGCATTTTCTGCTAGATTAACTTTTATTCTGCATTTCTACTAATCAGCATAATAATGCCATAATTAACAACGGGTGTTCAATTGCCGCATTGAAAATAATGCAGAAAGAAAATGCTACACTTGTCACTTTAACATTATCACTCCATACGCAATTATAAAATGCTGAATGTTAATGTCATGTCTTTGCCCTTTTTTTACAATATTAGATAACCATTTTATGAAAAACCCATTTTTTATTGTTCTAGATTGCTCTAGGTCTTCTAAGTATCGTTTGAAATTATTAATTCTCTAAAATGTGTTTTTTACAAAGATTCAGAAAAGTACCTACATAAAAACTTTATAAAATGATTTGTTTTATCTTTATGGCTTTAATTTACTATAATATTTATGTTACAATTTGAAGAACAAACATTTTTTATTCTGTCAAAGCATTTTGTTTTATAGCAGTATATTATAAAGCATAATACACAGGGTGTAAATAATTAAATGCGAAAAAATATAAGTGGTGAATCGTTCGACAAAAAATAATGTGGGTCTTTCGTATGATATTATATATCATATATTTCTTGTTATAGAAAAATGAATAAATAATTATTTTTGTGGTATTCTCGTATACTTTCAACAGAGAGTAAAAGCCGGGGTGGCTATTTGTTATTTTTTACCTTTTTTTTGTTTCACATTTCATTATTTAAAAATTCATTTGAGATACCGTGATTCTTTCTAAACAAATAAGGTTTCTTATATTTAGGTTTAAGCATTTTTGAGAAAAAAATGTTTTATTAAGTACATCGTATGAATCATGTAGGTGGGAATTTTAGTCGAATTTATCTAGTAGGCGGCTGTCATGTTAATATTTTTATTGGAAACGTTATTTAACCAAAATTATTTATCATCAATTACACTAGGTGACATGATTTTTTGACAAGCAACATTTTCATCACTAATCTTAAAACACACATGTTGTGAAAAGTCACATCAGTGTTTGAAATGGAGCATCGTGTGTGTCTTAATTCTTTCACCAAACAGTGTCTGTTATATATGTGGAAAGTACACCATCAAAACACAAAGAAGAGTGGTAACAAATACACTCGAGTTAGCGTATCATCAGTATTTTGGATATAAGATCGGTGAACAAACTAAAGTTGTTGTAATTCATGCTATGTTAATTTGATACCATGATATCGAGGCAAAAATATTTATATGTCATTTGGTATTCCGGTTTCATACATTTTTTTAGTTCAGTCTATATCTTTAATATGAGTGATTACTTCGAATTACAAAAACCTTACGTGATGGACAATTTTGGTGATTAGTTTTAGATTCTCTCAAATTAAATGGAATACGGGTATTTCACATAGTGTTATTAAATAAAATCAAATCAAATGTTGAAAATGACCCTTCAGCCATTATACATGACTGTAAACGGCGGCGTATGTAAATTCTAACATATGTATACATGATTCATATGATGTATTTGATAAAACATTTGTTTCTCTCCAAAATGGTTGATCCTGTGAGAAAAATACGAGACACCTCATTTGTTTAGAAAGTATCAACCTATCTGAAATGAATTTTATATAATGAAATACAAAAATCCCCATTTAATTTTTTATCCGTTTTTGTTTTCAAGAAAAAAAATTAAAAAACTATTTTTTGCACCATCTTTAAGGGGTTGTAACTAAGCAGAGGTTGCTCATGTTTTTTTTATATGAAAGACTCACATTATTTTTCGACAAAGAATCGCCACTTACATTTTTCGCACTTATTTATTTACACCCTGTATACTTTAAATTAGCAAAAGGATACATTATTACTGTTTTTTGCTAATCGTTACAATATACAGGGTGTCCCAGAAATCACTCTGCAGGTTTGTATTTCCGTTATTTTTTAATTTTCGTAAATGAGACTAAATTCTCTATAAGATAAGTAAATACAATTTTCAAATTCTGCACTTGTATAATGGTAGCGACATTCTATTTTTTTTGAAATAGCATATTTTTTTTAATATTTCGTATAGTACCTTTTATTCTCTTTACAACCATATAAAAATATGGGTCTTACATAAGAATTTTTTTAGAAAAATACGATTATTGGCCGAGTTTGCCATGGAAATAACTGATTTTTGTCATTTTATCTAGGAGCCTATAAAAACAATGCGTAAAGTTAGTTGTCAAATTGATTTCCCTAATTTTTAGTGTTCCGTTTATCATAATAAATATGAATTATACCAATTCGAAATGTGCGACATGATGCTAATGTGATTATTATTATTTTTGTGATTATGTCATAATAGAAAATTGTATTTACTTATCTTATAGAGAATTTAATTTCATTTACGAAAATAAAAAAAATAATTTTTCTAACAAAACTCTTATGTAGGACCCATATTTTTTTATATGGTTGTAAAAGAGAATCAAAGGTACTATCCAAAATAATAAAAAAAGTAAATTATGCCACTTGAAAAAAAAATTTAATTATCGCTACCATTATACAAGTGCAGAATCTGAAAATTGTATTTACTTATTTTATAGAGAATTTAATCTCATTTACAAATATTTAAAAAAAAATAATAAAAAATAAAAAATAACGGAAATACAAGTCTGGGGAGTGAGACATAGACATATCTCATAGATACTACATTTTTTTACAATATATGTATTGGAATTCTGTCTGCTCGTAAAACGCTACAAGTTATCAGTATTGTCTTAAAAATTACGATAACAACAATCTTGCAACCAATGGCTAATTATGGTTTACTAAGGGCACCAAAACCACGGTTGCATGATTGTTGTTATTTTTGCTTCTTTCTATTATCTACCGCAATAGTTGTCTGGCTACGTCTACACACAATTATTATTTTGTTATTTGTTTTTGTTCAAGGTTCTTCAAACATAAAAAAATAGGAACAATGTGTAGAACATCTAATTCTAACACAATTCAGAACAATAAAAAAAATGTTTTTCAAAAAATCCAAATTTTATCCACATAATTTCTTATACCAATAGTATTGCGATTAGTTCGATTGAAAAATTTAAAAAAAACCTCACCTACCTCACCTCCTACGTTTGCAGTAAAAAATCATTGGTGGTTTAAGGACCTGAAAAATAAAACAAAAAAATATAGAACGGCAATTTCCAAAAATTTGAATCATTAATAGACGTTTTATAATCGCGATTATCAGTTTTTAACCTATTTATCGAGTTATGTAACGAAAATTTGAAATTTCGCCCTAAGAACTGTTTACAATACAATAAGTTCATATGATTGCCTGAATAAAGAAATCAATAATAACTGATTATAGGGTCTGCTAATTAAAATTTGTTTTTTTAAATAATTAAAAAAAATTATTTAAGCAAAAATTTATATTTATATACGTTCAGTTCTGAAACAATCTAGACTACTTTCATTTGCAATTATATTAAATCCTTGATTAGGTCGAGATTATTTATAAAAGTAAAAAAAAAAACAAACATCATTATTACACATACACACAACCATATTGCAATCATTTTTCTTTATCTGTTGCATTCGCAATCAGAAAGTTTAATTAACGCGGACTATAATTCAATAATCTACGGATTGTTTTTGTTTTACAGTCTTAGTAACAATTACTGGCACTTATATTTCTTCTTAGCATAAACTTAAATACATACTCTCGCATATAGAACACAAAAATGTGAAAGTATTTGCATCGAAGAAAAGTAAATAATCAAACAATTCGTTGCGCTAGTGGTTATTATGATCATAATTATTATAATGATGAATGTTTTTAAATTAAAAAATAAATAAATAAACGCTTTTAAAACATTGCAACTTTCATCGAAGACTGCTTACGGGTTTTGGAAAGCGTCTTCAAAGCTCACACTCGAGAAAAAATCAGACAAGTTGCGAGATAAAATATAAATTGTAAGGTCATCGAGCAATACGTATATATGTTGGTGTTGGGTTTTGCAATCAACAGGAAATGAAAAAAAAAACTAGCATATGCAATGTTTTGCAACTATGAATGACACAAATTTTTCCTATTTTTGAAATTGTACATTAAGGTAAGCTATAATTATGATTTCACGACTACTAAGTACTTTGTGCAGTCGACAGTTAATGAAACAATTAAATGATGTACGATTGTGTCAATATAACATTTACATTTGCTCGTAGGCATTTCCGAATCCGCCAACGTCACTACAATAAAATTGTGACCAATTAATCCAAATCGTTTAGCAATCTAGCTGATGCCAATTGGAATTGATCTAAATTTATTTGTTGCCGGAGGTGAAACTGTGATTGGCCTAGTTTAAACCAATGCGACTTTAAAAAGTAGAATTATTAAAAACTCTTTGTCAAATTTGGCATTTGAAGTAAATTTAATTTGCTTTATGCATTCGACCTACACCAAACTGAGATAAAGCGAGAAAAGTTTTTCCCACATTGTGTTTTCACGTCACCGGAATTTGATAATTTTGCTTTTAACGGCGATAAAGAAATGTACGAACATAATAAACCATACTGAAAAGTTAAGGAAAAGAAACTTCCCAATTTTTTAGTGATTTTAGAAAGGCTCAGTGCAAAAACTTATCGTATGGAAAGTATCTAACTATAAATGAAAAGGTTTTTTTTCACGATTCACATTGATTTAAAAAAATTATAAATTTATCCATCCGACCTTTTTCCTCCTCTGTTCTACATGACACTTAGTTGGCTATAATAATCGAAGAATCGACCTATGTAACTGCTTACACATCTGTCGACAAAGTTGCTTTAATGTAAATTAATTTTCAGACGTGTTACGATAGCACGAGGCGATACTAGATGTTGCTACATCTATTTGCCGTTTATTACTTCATTTTACTTTTGCCACATTTTTAGTAACATATTCTTTTATTCTAAATAAAGAATTAAATGATTTTGTTCCTAAAAATATGTCCAAGTTAAAATACGAAAATGTTTATTATTGTATTTTAATCAATGTTTAATCAACAACTAAGGTAATTTTTAAAGTGTGGCCAATAAAGTTCGCATAACAAATTAGTAATTTTAAAAAGTGGAACATTTTATTATTGATTAAGTTGGTTAGAAATGTACACGGTGTCTCCAAGATAAGACTGGGATAGCATTGAAACCTTGGAAAAACCAGTTATAATGTTGCTTGAATTAGGAAAAACTTGCATATTTTATATAATGTAATAATCTTTGAACAATTGCTGTATTAGTTTTTATTTAATATTACGTTTTAGCAGAAATTTTTTTTAAAAAATCTATATTGTCACCTTTTCACCTGAACAAACTAGCGTTTACATATATGACGTTTTTGGGTTTGTTTTTTTAAATAAAGTTTTTATTTAAACGTCATTTTTTTTATCTTTGAAGTCAGATTTCTAGTACCCTATTGGACTATTTTTTAAGAGGATTTAATGCATTTTAAGAGACTTAAATGGTGCCCTTTCTGCTGGTGTTTATTTGGAATTTTTATTTGGTAGAGGAAAGTACGTTTTTTGAAAACGTCATCACCCCACAGACTTTTTACTCCCCTTTGCCGGCGTGATTCAATCATGGATGAAGCCTTTTCATTTTCTTGTTGTAATCAATTTATTGCTGAAGGAGGGATATATTCTAATGGATGCATTGCGACCATCGTAACGAGCAGTGATTCTGCATCTCTACATCGAAGTCTACTCAGGATGAAACTGAATGTTATTTTTTTTTGTCCTTACGAGGTGTAAGAATAAAATGGACTGTCAATTCACGTGGGTTGTTGCCACATAGACAAGAAATTCTCGGGTGGGGATATAAGAGATACTCTCTCTAATGATGAACTGTTTACTCAAGATAAGAGGATTTTTAGTTTATTGTTAGAGAAACATCTAGCTCCTTCTAGAAGTTTAATATATACTTCTCGTCCAGATAAAGAGTAGTAACGGATTTGCAGCTACTGATCTTCTTACATCAATTTACTGGTCTATATAATGTAATGCTTAGTGGAAAAGTTAATACTTCGATTCTTCCAATGTTGTAAGGAGCCAACCTGTGTGCCCTGACTATGAAGGAAGGAGACATTCGCCCAATTGCTGTAGGCAATACGTTCCGAAGATTAATCGTCAAAATTGGATGCAAGTCATACTCCAAGGAAATGGGAAATTACCTTTGTCCAAAACAAAGGCTTTGCTACTTAAACGAGGGTGCAAATCTGTACTTCACACTGTGCAATTCTGCATAGGCGTCAACAAGAGAAGCTCAAAAGTCCTCTCTAAGATTGACTACAAGAATGCATTTAACAGTGTCAAGGATTCTCTCTTTGATTGCTGATAAAGACGGATCTCTGTTTTGGCGAGGGAGTAATTAAATCTCATGTGGAGTGACAGCAAGAGGACCCATTAGGACCTCATACGGTTTGCAAGTTTTTAATGGTAACATTGTATTTATTAACGCGAAGTTTACCCAAAATCGAGATTATACGGTTGACTTTAAAAAATGCAACTTTCATTCTTGAACATATTGGTTTGAATTATTTACCCTACATATTGATGAAATGACATAAAGTCTAGATTGTGGTGTCGTAGAGCTACGTTAAATTAATAACCTTTTTTTAATTAACCCAAGCAGCACATACTGATCTAAATATCGTTTACTAGATATCTAAAGCCGTCTACGAACGTCTACATTAAACAATGAGAGGAAATAGATTTTTTCTTTTACTGGTTTTAGCTAGACGTTAAAAATACTAAGTTAGACGTACCATAACTATGCATATCTAATGGACATTATAAATTTTACATAAAATAAATTAAGTTACTGTATTTCTAATAGACATTATATTTTACAGTATTTTAACAAATTTTTTTAAAAATATGAAAATTACGAAAAAAGTAAATTTTTAGTTGGAGAGACAAATGATCTAAAAGTGACATCCTATGGATGTATTTTTATTTAATGTCTATTCTAAGTCTACTATTTCTACTTATGTGACATTA
Source organism: Abscondita cerata (assembly GCA_030710515.1). Classification (NCBI taxonomy): domain Eukaryota; kingdom Metazoa; phylum Arthropoda; class Insecta; order Coleoptera; family Lampyridae; genus Abscondita; species Abscondita cerata. The sequence continues at coordinate 102,313 of JALBCR010001208.1, forward strand.
TACAGGGTGAATTACTACCGACAGGACGGAAATTTATAGCGAAACAGTCAAAGTTTTACAAGCTTTATCATCTTAGTAGTTGGCAGGTTAATAAATTTTACATTTTAACATTATTTGGAAATATCAGTATGTCCCAAAAAATGTGGCGGATCAAAGTTATATTTTTATGGAACACCCTCTATTTTATTGCGTTTTTGATTGCCCGTAAAAAAATAAGGTATACTTTCATAAAGGTTCCCTATACCTAAACACAGAGTGTTCTGAATTTCTTTTCTTAAAATACGGAGTATTAAAAGAAATTTAATATCTTCTAATCCAACAAATCATAACAAATTTACTCTTATGTCTAAATAGATGGATACTAGATGAATGTATTCCATGTTTAAATATTAAAGTGTTACAGTTTTGGTTTAATCTATCTATTGGCCAAATTCCATAAAAATTTATCCACGCGAACATTGTGAAAATCGAGATTGAAGAGAGCGCTTGATGAGTCGTCAAGCTACTTCCATAAATTAATAACTTTTTTTTTAAAGTGTAACTTTTTATTTTTAATATGTTGTTTAGAATTGTTTAATCTATCTATTGGAAAAATTCCATAAAAATTTATCCACGCGAACATTATTAAAATATAGATTGAAAATAGTGCTTGATGAGTGCGGCGAGGACCTCGAGCCAATTCCATAAATTAATAACTTTAAAAAAAAAGCGTACCTTTTTATTCTTTAATATGTTGTTTAGAATTGTTTAATCTATCTATTGGCAAAATCCATACAAATTTATTCACACGAAGTTTTTCAAAAAGGAAATTAAAGACAGCGACGGTTAATGTATACCTACTTTAAAAATTAATTATTTTTTTACAAAAAAAGTGTAACCTTTTATTTTTAAAATGTTGTTGAGAATTGTTTAATCTATCTGAAGGCAAAATTCCATACAAATTTTTTCACATCAAGTTTGTCAAAATTGAGATTAAAGACAGGACCTGATTGTAGCAACGGTTAACGTAAACCTACCTTAATAAATTAATTATTTTTAAAGTAAAAGCATAACTTTTATCCTTTAATATGTTGTTTACATTTGGCGAAATTTCATACAAATTTATTCACGCGAAGTTTATCAAAATGGAGATATATAATCACTGATATAACTATAGAGATCGTTATATGTGTGAATTTGTTATTAACTATTACCTTAATTGTTAATTAATCATTGGTCAAAATACAATATTAAACATTATATGAAGATATAAACATTAGTGCATTGATTTGTTGTACTTTAAATTATTTTTAACAACCACAAATCGTTATGTCCACCCCAAAGTAATCTCAGACCAAATTCTAAACTATTAATTAAAAAAAAATTGGAGAAAACCTCACCTGCAATAAATCATATTGTAACTCTACATGGAAAATGTTTAAATGTTTATTACTTGCATTGAAATGAAAACAAATTTTATTTCAAAACCGATTAGTGGATTATTTGTGCAAGATGAAATGATATTTTGAATCCTGTCAGCATACGAAGATTATTTGTTTAAAATGAAAGCAAAAATGCAATCGCCGATTAAATTAAATAAAAAGTCGAGAATGCTAAAAATACCTCAGTACGATTTCTATGTCAACGACAATGTTTATGTAATTTTGATAAATAATTTATAATTAACGGAACTTTGCATCCGGCGAAATTTACGTAATTGCAAAGAGCTTCACGTTTTTTGAAAACTACATCCTATAATATGTGTTCTTATTAATCGATTGCGTTTTGATTGTGTGGTAGAAACCCTTCAACACAAATTTTGTTTGTCTCGTTTGTAATTACAATTAGTACAATGTTCTTGTGATCTATAATAGTCTTAAACAAATCGACCACCTACAAACGGGCATTTTTAGCAAAATTTTGTTATTTAAACACGCATGCAATAAATTTAGGTAGTTTCCTTGATACGCAAATTGTGCAAATTGTTCATTTCCCATAAAGCTTTACATTTTGTTACATCAAGGTTGTGTCCCACGAGTGAGATATTAATCAGCCCCCGAGGATTATTTAAAGAAAATGTGGTACACGTAAATTTTCTGGAAATTGTGTTAAAATTTGTTTACAATAGCGGTGAAATAAATTAGTTTAGTTTATTTTTTCATAAATAAACTCGACATATGCTTTTGTAAGTGTTGTGTATAACAATCCGTCTATTTTAACTTTAAACCGAAATAAACAACCGAAATTAACGTTTTCCTTGTTGCACAATTATTTACGAAACGCCAAATATAACATTAAATGATCACGTTCCCATTTATTTTTATAAATGTTACATTTTAGTTGATAATACTGAGACTGGACCACTCTTTAGTAATTCTTGAAACGTAACACTTTACGACACTTAAAAATGGGTTAAGTGTTAATTGCTTTCTTGAAAAGGTCGTCTATTTTTAGTTGCCTTTTTGGTTTGAATTTTACTTTGTTGACGTCTTCAAACATTTACGGAAGTAAATATATGACGATTAGTTATAGCTTCGTTTGCTTAAAATAAGAGGGTTGATCTTATCTGAAACACCAAGTTGAAAAGTCCTCGAAATGAGAAAAAATGGGCCTGGTGTTTATATTATAGATTCTACGGGCTTTATTCAAACTGTCCTTCAGAATGTTACAATCAACGCTATTAGTATAATATCATTGATAATATCTTTTGTTTTGATTCGAAAAATTACTAAAAACAAAATAATAACATTCGAGTCCATAAAAGTTGAAAGTATGAGATTACATTTCAAGATGCGCCAAGTGGGAAATCCGATAATAAAATTTCGTTAACGTATTCTTTTATTATCACCCCACATTCCCACGAATGTAATGCTGACTTACGATTATTTATAACGCAGTTGACATTGCTGTAAACAAAAACATTTGTGTTGTTAGTTGGCAAAAATATTATACTACGAGTCACTCAGAAGGCATTTCTCTGATGAATAAACAATGGTGAAATGGAATGTTGTCAACCAACTGCAACTTCAAAAATCAAATCTAATAAATAATAATTTTCATCAGACCTTTAACTTTTTATTTTGAAGTAGGACTGTATTAAGTTTCAATTGTAACTTTAATGGCATATAACCTGATTTTAATTCTACTTTTTTTCTTTGCCTTGACTTTATCTAAATGATTCTACTTTTGTGCTAACAAATACCAGTGTTTAGACCACCGTCGTAGTTTTAAATAAGTTTCATTTATACATTATTTCCTCGTCGTACATTTTATTCATATTACTATCCAAACACCTCTATTTTTTTTAAATATGTATTTCGGATCTTATGTTCATAAAGAACTTTTTTGGTTTTCTGGATTATGTACTATTTAAGACGATACGATACGAATGTTGTTATAATATTAGAATTGTCGGTAGAATTAATAATAAGAAAAATTTTAAACGTCAGAGAATTGTAATTAAATAATTTATTATCTAATAAAATAAAAAGATTTGTAAAAATGTTGATAACTGTAACCCTTGGACATGCATGCTACATATTCTTACACATATATTAATTATTAGGTATTTAAGAGTTATGTGTCTGCACTCCACAGTGTTACCCTATTTAAAAAATAAACTCATGATGAGCGATATTCCAACAGTAAGTAACATTACAAATGGCACCCATAAATGTGCTGCAATTTTTATAAGAATACCATGAATCGCATGAACCCAGTTAATGGAGAGGAAGATTAAATAAGAACTAGGTCGAAGATCAAGAAAGAATTTAAGGAAATTAATTCAATTAAATTTGTAATGATACTGTCTGTGAGAACGGTCTAGGACGTTTTGGCCCCGCTGTTTTGGAGCCAAGACGTTTTGGCGTGTGGATATCTTGACGCCAACCGATTCACATAAACAACGCAATTTTGTGTGTGTGTGTGTGTTTCTTCACTTTCATAAGTAAGTATCGGGGAGATGTAGACTCATGTTACAATATTGAGGTACTAACAGAGGTCCGTGAAGTTGGCCGTACCCACCAGTTGACAAATTTAAAATATTTTATCTAGAAATTTTGTGCTATTTAATGCTGATAATTAAAAATTTTGTGCTGCTATATTTAAAAAGTTTTTGACAAAAACAAACGAGTATGGCCGATTTTACGTGATCGTAGCCACTTGATCAATTCGAAATTTTTATCATGGTATAATTTTGTGCTATTTATTGTTGATAGTTAAAAATTTTGTGCTAGTAGTTTTAAAAACTTATTAACAAAAACAAATACGTGGCCGTACCCACTAGATCAATTTGGCATTTTTATTACAGTATCATTTTGTACTATTGACTGTTGATAATACTAATATACTGATAATAATATGATACAATATTATCCAATCAAAGTGTCAATTTTAAAAAGGATTAAGAAAATGACTTGGATTTGCAAATACTCCACCAGAGATATGAAACATTAATATTAATTAATCATTATTTAAATTAAAATTTATCAGAATTTATAGCTTTGTACTTATTATTTAATTCAATAAAGAATTTTTTACATTATTCGTTCGTTATGGGACAATAGAAAAAGTATAGTGTTGAATTCACGAAAACATTTCTTTAAGCTCTTGAACATTATCAAAGTCGGCTTCATTTGATAAATATTTTATTGTTTGAGATTAATCTGAGTAAAAATGACATATATTAGTCGATTATACAGATTTCCATTAATTCTATGTAACAATTCAAAAAAGAAAGTAACTTTCACTTCTAGAGATGAAAATGACACTTTTACGATACGACAACCTCTACAAAATATTTATTTATGATACAAATTTGTGAAGTAAGGCTTTTATAAAAAGCACTTCACACACGTGTCTCATACAATATTTTATCGACGTCAGAACTAATTTTTGCAAATAAAAACAGTTACTACACCAGATAAACGCATTCGGTTTCACTTTTGTTTATTTCGAGTCTACGTTGCCAGGCAACTTTGACAACAAAAATCGTTTAATAATGAAACTCTAATTTAAATTACATTGCACTTTTACACACGATATTATTTTTTTAGGCACAATTTATTTAAAAGTAGCATTTCACACACAATTATTTAGTAATTAATGTACTGATTATAGATTAGACGTAGATAAATCCTATTTTTATATCTATAAGTAGAAAATGTAGTTATACTTATACCCACGAATGTAGGTTTTTATAGTGATTATCATAATGTATGATTATTTTATAATTTCTGATTTTCATTATTTTATTCGTAGTTAATAACTTTATAAATACACCAGTCAACATTTTTAGTTATCAGCAATAAATAGCACAAAGCTAGCACTAAATTATACCTTGATAAAAATGTCGAATTGATTAAGTGGGTACGGCCATGTGAAGCCTGCCGTACTCATTTGTTCTTTTTCATAACATTTTAAATAAACTAGCACAACATTTTTTATTTTCAGCAATAAACAGCACAAAATTATAGCGTGATGATGAAGTGGGTACGGCCACCTGAAGTCGGCTGTACCCATTTGTTTTTGTTAATAACTTTTAAATATCCTAGCACAAAATTTTTAATTATCAGCAATAAATAGCACAAAATTCGCACAAAATTTCTAGATCAATAATTTTAAATTCGTCAACTCGGTACGGCCAACTTCACGGACCTAACTAATGGATCCGATTAAGTAGTGGAACAGGGTTTGCAGTAGGCTTTTGTTTGAAATAAAAATATACACGGAGCGGTAAAATAACATCTTTGTAAAATTGCAATTTATTATTTTTGGTTCCCGGTTCCTCGCCAAATATGATCCGTATTTTCAAAACGTCCGTAGGAAATAATAATTTATTATTCCAGTATTATAAATTGTTGAACCTAAATTTAATAATTTTAAAATTACTCATCATTTACATTTTTATACTGCATTTTTACAGCTTCCTAGTTCCTTAAGGGTTAAAATAATCTTCGATTGTTATGATTGTACCAAAAATTAAACAACAAAGTTGTCGTAAATTAAATTATATTTAAGTTACAACCTTTTACTCCGAATCCTTTATGAAAAAGTAGAAAGTCGAAAATTTCAACGTGTTAAGAGCAGTCCATCTGTACACGATATCTCAAAAACTGCTTAGGACGAGCCAAAATAGCATTTTAGAGAAATATTTTTTTTTGGAGATTGATAGTCACTTAATCTTATGAGTTTGTTCAATTGTTATTATTCAATTACAATTTTGCTTTATACAACTTTTTTATTATTATTTTTTAATTTTCCAAGGTAAATTTTCTTTCTTAAGAAAAACTACACCATGTTAAATATGATTATATCAGATTAATTGACCATTTTAATAAAACTTCGTATTTAGCGTTTTTGTCCATGTGTCTGTCCGGAACTATCTACAAAACGGATGAATTGATTTGAAAATTCTTTTCAAAAACGCATAGTACTTGTTGAGTCGAACGAAGAAGGTGTGTTTTAAAAACTTATAAGACTTGAGTTTTGAAAGCATAAATGGGTTGTGGTGCCAGGGTCGGTTACAAGCGACTTCAAGTATGCAAAAATAGTATAGAAGTGGATTGTAAATAGTATAAAAAAAATTATTAAAAATTCATAGCCGACATCCCACAATGTTCTACAAATTTGATATTCAATTTCATACATGTTAACGGCTACCTCTTGCAGATTATGAAAATACACGATATGTTCAAAGTTGAAGCAATTATGACCCTTAATAAGGCAAAACATGGGTACGTCGGTCCATATTTAAAATTTAATTTTAGAATTTTTAAATTTATTTTAAAGGTTATTAATAAACGTTTGTTTAATATTAAATCTCCAATGGTGTCTATATGACAAGAATTTACTTGTTTTGTAGGATTTACATGAAACTTAGAATGCAGAGTTTATTCCGTTATATTGTCGAGGATTTTACTGGTTTTAGAAAACATCCCGTGACAATTTTAAGAATATGTTTAATTATTAGATATAATTAAGTTTAATTATAAAGAAAAAGTTGTTGAAATATAATTTTTCCAACATGGAGACGCGTCCTTTTCATACGTTTCACAAAAATCTACGTTCAAATAAAAATTGTAGAAAAGCTTTAAACCAACTTCCGTTTAATTCGCTCAGGCGCTTTGCGAAGAATATAGCGTTTAATAAGGACGGTCAAGACAAATTTTTGTGCTTCGGTGGTCGAGAACAGTCAAAGGGATGTCTGCTGTTCGTCGGTACGTCAAACAGTAAACTAAGATTTTAATGAAGCTTGGTATTTTTGTGTTTGAAAGGTTTGTACCAACATTGACCACTGAAATTGGCACTTTCGATAAGGTTTTAACTTAGTTTTTCTTTGAATTACTTTTTTGTGCGATAAGTAATTGCTATATATGCAAACAAATGAAAGAAAGTTATACATTTTTTTTATAAATTATAATTTTGAGTCACCGATCAGAAGGTGGTGCTAAGAGCGTTCGTTTCTAACCTATCCAGGGGCGCCTTGTACACAATACTAGATGTTTTGTAATTTCATTCGGACGACGTGTGCTTTGGATTGTTCACTATGGAAAATACATATTTACATGATGTAATTGCTTAATTAAATACCTACTTGAACGGTTAATGTTATTCACACCATAACCCAAATTATTAACGGTTTAACACGTACACGTAGCGTATTTTTATTCTAAATTTAGCTAGGGTCCGATTTTTCTGTTAGAAATGCATAGGCGGGGAACAGCTATCGACCAATAATTAAAACTAATGGATAATAGTATCGAAAACAGGTGCATCGAACGGAAGTTTTTGTTATTAACTGAAAGTAGTTTTAGCTTAGGTAGTTAACTGCCTGGTCCGCTAGAAAAGTTGTCACAGCCTGCGGTTGTGTGTAGTTAATAACCGGTCGTATCTATCGAATCTTATTTCCAATGCTACACGTACATAAAATAACTTTAGGCTTCTGGTACATTAAATAGGAAATTTTAATAGTCCTTACTTTCTATCTGTGTATTGGGTAAATCGTGACGTGACGTTTACAATCGACATTTAAATATGCCGTAATACGACATCGTCAAAATCTAAATAACTCTTCGTCACCAACTACTTAAATCCGTTCATGCGGGAGGTAAGTAAAAGGGAGATATAATGTCAATCGTTGTTATTTAACCCGTTTTATGATAGTAAGAGGCATTGAAGACGATGGCCAACAAATCGAGTACCTTCCCAAGTCGTGATCGTGATGCAACATCTTCTCCTTCAGGCTATTTCATCTTTTTCACTCTCCGTCTTTTTAATAATTGAATCAGCTAACAATAAGTTAAATGTCGTCCGTGAGTCTAATAAGTGGATGTGGGTTTGGCAGCGTAGGATACAAAGGTGGGACCGAGAACAAGTGTCTTGTCATTTAGTCAAGGTGTGACTGCATATGACTGTCTTTTACTTGTTTTTTTTTCTATAACAAAATATCAAGGACATGGTGCTTTTATTACATCTTGTAACACCTTCTATTTGTTGTTATTTAAATTGACGAAGAAGCACTTTGTTAGTTTTTTTTCTTTCGGCGCCAAGAGAGATATAACATTTGTACATTTTCTAGAAGGGGTAGTTCAATGAATACCAATCGGTTTAATTATTACACACTCGTGCCATTGATGACGTGAATTGTAAATCTTCAGTATACACGATTGCGGCTACCTATAGTAGTAAAACTATTCTTCGTCGGACGTCACGAAACCATGATCTTCATCTATGAATTCAAATCAGTTTGAATAACCAATCAGTGATTTAGTTCCACAAAGTACAGTCGTACTTACATAAAACGAGAACCGCATCCTGTGCGGAGAAAGAAACGAACATAGTTTATCTTTTTAATTTCATCTAGTTTACAAAAACGCTCTAAAGTATATGGTCGGACTTTGATCTGCATAAATATAAAGCGGAAGTGACAAAAAAAACTTGTTAATTGGCGAATCTAATTTTTCACTTTTTTGAAAGAATCTTTCGGTTCATTACACCGTCAACAATATCAATTTGACAGGATATTCGATATTGCCATTATACGTTTTTATTCGTAGGTAATTGTCCGGCGCACCGTGTTAATAAACTCATTCTACTACTTATTATTATTATTTATTTACAATAGACAGTCGAGATCACGTTAAACGTTAGCAAAATTAAAATTGTATCGTTAGTGAAAAAAATCATATAAGAACAATAATCAGGAATTAATGTGTCTTTCTTGTTGTATATTGTACATATTTACCAATATAATAATATTCTCGTTACATCCTAGTTTTACTGTAGCTTTAAAACGAATACATTAATTTACGCAAACGCGTAACAAGAGATAAGAAGCAAATAAAATTTCCGTGCTGAGGTCGTCAGTGCACCGATTTTGATATTTACTCAATGGGTTTTAAATAAAATGCGAGTTATGAGACAGTTTCAAAATAGAAAATTTTAACAATAATATGTGTAACGATTAAGTTTGGTTTTGATGAAACTTGGTACGTAGAGGTATTTATAAATGTTCAATTAGTATGTGCTTCCTCCTTATAGTACACTTGATAATACCTGTTAAATGAAGGTGTCCCAATATAGGAGGTTTTTTTTTTTTTTTAAATTAATTAATTATCGTGTTCGTAATTAACTGAAATGGCGACGTTTCGCTTTCTTGTAGTGGGAAAGATTCCTCAGGGCAACTATTTATTTTGAGAAAAACACAATTACAATCATGCACTTATGTTAAATTAAGTGTAAAAATGTATACAGGGTGTTGTTCTACCTCAAAGAGGTCACGTAAATTGGTGAATTTTGATATAGGAACTTGAACCCTTAAACGGCTTAGTTGCTGAGATACAAGATGTTGAAAGTTTAAAATAAAAATTAAAAATTTGCACCCTTTATCTCAGCAACTAAGTCGTTTAAGGGTTCATGTTCCTATATCAAAAATTCACCAATTTACAAGAGACCTCTGGAGTAGAGCGTTGTGGGTCGAATGTAGCAACACCCTGTATAATTAAAATATTTAAAATATATTAGTTACAATTATAAATATGTGAATATTATAAATAAAATTATTAATTGTGCAAAAACCGTTAATAATTTAAAAAAACAAATGATTTGCAAACTTACATTTAATGGGTCGTGATTTACACGTAATTCAACAAATTATTTGTTTTTTAATTTTTAACGGTAAGTTTTTGCACAATTAATAACTTTATTTATAATATTCACATATTTATAACTATCACTAATATATTTTATATATTTATAATTATATACATTTTACACTTAATTTAACATAAGCGCATGATTATAATTGTATTTATGTTTTTCTCAAAATAAATAGTTGGCCTGAAGAAGCTTCCAACTACAAGGAAGAGAAACGTCGCCATTTGAGTTAATTACGAACAAAATAATAAATTAATTAAAAAAACCTCCTATACTGAGACACCTTTATTTAACAAGCATTATCAAGTTATTTATAAATGCGGTGATCCGATTAGATTTTGGGTATAATTCGTCAAGAGAAAAGGGTACTTTATCTTACTAAAATATTTACATAAAAATTCATTCCCAACATCTTATTTTTTAAATACAAGTTTCTAATTTAATTATGCGCAACTTTTGTTTAAACAATTTTTTGATGTGTAGCAGACTCTATACGCTCTCAACACGTTTATTTAGTATCAGGGCGATGTAGAGTGTTGTGAGAATCGTTTGTTTTATAATAACTACTGAAGCAGGTCCATCGTGACACGGGCATCAGCAAGCAAGCAAGGTGATGAATGTCACTGTCAAGTTTTTCTCCAGACAATTCTGGTGATGGTGATTATCGGCCCAAAAAAAAATCCTCAAAATTGCCTTTTTGAAGATTGGAGAGTCACAAATAGAGATTTTGCTGAAGCTGGCCCTTCGACTATAAAAAACCAAATGACATAGTTGACACTTCCTTTTATGAAATTCATTAGCTTCAAATTCTAATGCGTGTTGTAACATTTGCATTCGTCACTTCAATACTAGAACAGGATTAAATATTCATGTTACTCGTAAACACTAAAAACTTCTTTTTCTCAAAATAATTTCTCGCAAAAAATGATGACTCTTTCACAAATACGTCTGATCTCCCAAGTAATCAAATTGACACTGTGTGTGTAACAAAAATACTCTCTAGTTTCAAACAGAATATACGGATTTTAAAGCAGATTCCTAAAAACGCCCGAATTAGTATTAGTCTTTATCTTCACACATGCTGCAATTCGTATTCCTCGTGATGGTAATGGTGTTTGTAAATTTTTGACAAGAGAAAAATGAAGTTTTAGATAATTCAGTCATATTGGATAAGCGTTCTTTATCGTGTAAACAGGAGAATCGCAAAAAGAAATTTAAAGTTAACAAGTTTAAAAAGGTTGATACCAAATTGTCTGATGGATATATAAGAGGTGCAATTAGTCTGCTTTGTTCTGAGAATTCTCTGGCTTAATTTAACAGTAACACTCTTGTGAAACTGATAGAAAAGCATCCAGCAGCTTTAAATGATTTTTTCGATATCCACCTGAAGAAAGCAGTGAATTACTAAACATCTCCCAATGTGAAAGTGTTCCATTTCCACCAGCATTTCCGAAGCACTTGAAAAGAAAATTAAAGAGATTTTTTAACTAATTTAAAAGAACTTAGTTCCCACTAAGCTTTCTTTTACTTAAGAACTCATTTGCGATTTATCGACTGACACATTTACTCCGCCGCGGCCCTTGCCTATTCGTTTGAGAAGATTAGGAATTAGAGATGCTACGAGTTTATCGTATTCAGGTTTTTGAGTTCTTGTGCCGGTGATTGAATGAAAAATGTTCTTCCTAAATTAATCATTGATTCCCCTAACAGTACTTATGCTGAAGCTTTGTTGACATGGTTTACTCTATTTGAACAAGATGTTGACAGTGCTATCCCATCAAGTCAGAGAGATTCAATCAAAAAATGATCTTAGCAACGTATCTTCCGGACACATTGATTCTCATCCGTGTAAATATTGTTTTTTACAGTTTTTACAAAGACATTTGGTCAATCAGAAAAAAAACTATTGATCACAAAACGGGCAAAATGAAAATATGTCCCACGGTTGCCAATACATCCCTCGGGCTTCTCCCTTATGAAGTTACACACATGCAAACTCGGAAAATATTTTATTCATATAGCTCTAGTTATAATAATAGCTATTATACAATGTACGCTAAATTTATGATTCTTCATTCTTTGATTTAGTGTTGCACACACAAATTTTCGTACTATATGATTTTCAATATTTCCAACAGCAATTGGATCAATAAATTACTATCTTCTCGCCAATGTTCTCAGTTACAAATGCAAAACGACCGTAGGTAGGTATAAATCAATTTTTAACTGATTTAATGAAAACTGCGCGAAAGTAATAGTTCGCCGAAATTTATGGATACGATATATGAGAAAGTAACAAGCTTAAATTATTACATAATGCTTCGATTTAAATATTTTCATGCGGCTATCCCATAAAACATTACGTCGTGTTTTTTCCGCATAAATATTTTAATTACGGAAAACAGTCGTATACGGACAAACTTTGAATTTCGGATTGAAATGCAATTCGAATACAACATGTTCTCATGGGATAGTATTGGATGTGTTAACTGTTAAGTAACAACATAAATTACGCAGATTTTTGCTTTATTAACCTTCCTCGTCATCATTGTAAAGTGTAAATAACTGTTGATTTTGTAATCACTCATCAAAAAACAAGTTGAAATAAATTATTTGATCTTCATATCAATCCCATCAAGATAACGAAATTAGAAAAAATATATACATATGTATGTTGTATGTAAATAATTCTTCTACAAGTAAAAATGTTAATCACATTTTTAAATAATACGAATTTAAATTGTATGCGAGGTTTACCCCAGCAATCTAATTTCGAAAATGTATGACTCACACAAAGTGCAAAGTGAATGTTACAACATGCATTTGTACTTCAGCGAGCTAATTTCCTATTATTTTTAGACAAATACCTAATTATGTATTTTAATGGAAGCCTATTTTTATTAACACGTACAAGGGTTGCGTAGTAGTTTTTCCGGGCTGATGATATTTTACTTCGGCAAATTAAATTTATTTTTAATTTAAAAGGCAGAACACTTAAACATCTGTAATTGAAAAACTTAGATAAGTACGCGATTTTAAATCAGACGTAATGTTCAGTTTATTTTGAATCATCATCGGCATCAATTGCACTTGGACGAAAATAACAGCGACGGCTGCCAAAATTCTGGATCGTCTGGGTACAACACTAGACTTCTTGTAACCCAGACACCACTGCTCCTATTTAAATTTATGTGAGTCGAGTAAAAAAAAAACAGTTATGATTAAGATCCGCGTAATATTCAATTATGGCTTCCACATTCAGTGGATAAACGAAAAAAAATTGTTGAGGATCCCAAAATTAGGATAGGTTAAGTGCCATTCAAATACAGTCCAGATCATACTAAAGAGAGGTGTTGGCTGGATTCGTTTCTATTTTTATAGTAGACATATCTTATCCTCAAAGACAAACAGTTTCCCGATTTATTGTTCATAAAAAAAAACTTTTGGAAAACTTCCAATAGTATTTTCGATTCGGTAAATCCATTGACGCAAATTACCGTAGAGTTAAAGTAGTCAAGTTTCATACATCTAGCAAAATTCGCAACTATATTTCAACTATTTATTTTTAAGTTGTTCAAAATATTGAGAAGAGCTAGCGAAGTAGTTAAACATCCCAAGATTTATTACATATAAAAAAACAAGTTTTACCTCACTGATCTCCCGAATAAAAGTTGGCAAAAACGTAATTTACAATTTTGTTTTATACATATTTGTTGTACAATTAATTTCATAGACGATAGTTAGCATGTTAACATTTTTGTATTCCCGGAAGTTGATGATGTAAGTACAACAAAGAAATAACGGCGTATTGTCAAAATTTAATGCGTAAATTTTATTAAAATATAATTTCACTTTACCCTGCTCGATTGCTTATCAACAATCGTTCAGTGACACTAATAATAATGTTCATGCCAGAAAAACCCCGACAATAAAAATTACATTTTTATACTTTACTTTCATTTTAGCAGCAAAGCTATTTGGGAACAAATTCAGTGGATGAAGTTAGCCCCATTTTTAAAATGAAATAAATTACAAGTTATTTCAGATTGTTTATTCTGTATTGTTCCAAAATTATAAGACCTAAACAAAAAAAAAACACACAAAAACTAAAAAAACATCTCTTTTAGCGGCCTTCCATTTTTTGAAAAACCATTTTTTTGTTATTGGTCTGAATGTTCCTGGTGTTTTGAACATTGTTCAAAAAACTTTCATTTCCCCACAATAATTTTCACAAAGATACAGCCAAATACGCTTTATCGCTTTTATTTATTGTCTCTTCAGAACGGTTTCTATTTTTGCAGACTGATTAGTTCTGTCTACACGCAAAACTTGAGCAAACATAAGGAAAGGTGACGCCATGCCATTATGTCACAACATAAACCACTGACACGGTATTCAGTAACATTATACTGTACCATAATCATAAGAATACATTGTTTATAATGCACTGGGAAGTACAAAAAGATGCTTGCTTATTAAGAATGGTATTGAACACTTCTAAAGTAAGCGGGATTGATTATCTAACACGACACATTTGAGGGTGTATGGTGGGATAACAAAATACACGATACTAGTGATGACATCGCCATTTTGCTGAGCGTAGTCAGTGCTGTGAATCTAAACAAGAGACATTTTACATTTAAGATTCAGAGTTTTTACGTCTTAATGCTTTTTATTTACGACTTTCGTCTTTAATTTTGAAGTTTTATTTATTGTGTGTGAAAGAACATTGGTACTATAATAGTAATTTGTATATCAATGCCAAAAGTGTGTCTTTTTGGGATGAGTTTAAATAAGGTTCTTTGGAAATTTATTTTCAAATATTTATGATGATTGTAGGTAACTCTAGTAACTATGACAGAAAAAATTGACATTAGCAGTCAAGTAAGTTAAGAAATTATTAATAGATGGAGCCACCCAAGAGCGGTAAAATTGAAGCGGCCAGAAAAAACATATTTTTCGGGTGCTTTTGAGTACTAAATTTGTTATTTGTGTATCAAGGCTGTTATTTTTTTCAATTTTTCGACCGTTTTGATTGTTGATGATATCAGAAAAGTCGAAAAAACCTTTGTAACCGCGGCGCACACAAAATTCTTTAGGCATTCACTTTCTGTTTGTAAAAATAAATTTTTAAATTGTGAAAATAGTAAATATTAATTGAAACAAAGTTATGTAATGTAACATTTATTCGAAGGGTATTTTATTATGTATTTATTTGCTTTTTTATATTACAAATGATTCGTATTTACACCATAACCTCTCTTTACATAATAAAAACAAAAAATAAAACCTACTTTTTTTTACTTCTTTTTCATTCACTCTCCTTTCACCTTCCTTCTTCTTTGCAGTATCTGCTCCATCCACTTCGTTCCTTCTCCTTTCTCTGACCATATTACCCTTCTTTCTTCATCTCTTCTCTCAATTCAGGCACCTCAAGCTCATGTGTTCCACATTTTCCACTCCTCCCCACATAGCCTCACATTCTTCTACCGTCCTCCCACCAGTATTTGTTTTCCCACTCTTCGTTCCCACATCTAAATCTTGCTATCATCTTTTTTCTTTCAACTTCCTGTCTTCCTTTAAATATTTGGGCATCCCTTCTGTCATAATTTCCATGTATTTAGTGTTGTATCTTCCCTCCCTTATTTTTGTCATTCTTTCTTGTTTTATTTATTCTAAGGGTTGGCCACTTGATAAATGTGGTGTACAAACATATGAAATGTTCTGTAAATGTATTAAATAATATTAAATGATTTGGAAATGTAGTACCTAAATGTTCTAAATAAGTTGTAAATGCAGTAGAAGTTCGGCAAATATTTTGGAAATGTCCTGAATAGAAATCGGTGGTCCGTGGTTTATGGATAATTGAATACGCATTTTTCTAAATACCTTTAAATGAAATAAGCGTTTGGTTACTACATTTATAGACCGTTCAATAAATTTATACCCGTCTCGGAGAAATTTGTTTTGTTTACATTAAGCTGATGTGACGTCGTAAACTTAGTGGAAACGTCCATTCCACCACAGTGACTGATTTAATAATTGCATCTTAATTGTCTTAATGTTATAAACGTAGTTTATATTATACAGTGTGTTTCAAAAGTCTTGAATAATGAGCGTAAATTTTAAATATGGAAAATATAAAAAATAGTTTTAATAAAAGTTGTTGGGTGGTTTACTTCAAATTTTGGAGCCCGCAAAGTGACCAACCTTTTTTTTAAATAACTTCCTTTTTGAACTCCAATTTGAAAGAGGCTCTTTGTGGTTAAATGGTGTATTAATTTTGGTATGTTATATAACTAAAGGCAAAACATGAGATAGATATTTCCGAGCAGGTAGATTTGTAGACGGGAGTAGAGTGGCCTGCTGGTCCCCAGATCTAACAATTATTTTTATTTTTATGGAGTCATTTGAAGTCAGTGGTCTACAAAAATACACGGAAGAATTTTCATGTTCTTAGAGAAAGAATAAAATTGATGAAATTCACAATGTTCAAGACGTTTGGCAGCAAACTGCTACCCAAGTATTCAAAAATCGTTTAAGCCATCGTATTGTTGTTAACTGTGAATATTTTGAAACTTACTTTAGGTACTTTAGTCAATTTTTAATGTTTTCAACAATTTTGATTGATTGATTGATTGAATAAAGGTATCATTACGTAACATACCAAAAGTAATATACCGTTGTAACCACAAAAATTGCTTCTTTCAAATATTTTAGAACAAAAAGGAGGATTTCTGTTAAAAAAAAAAAGGTTGACCCCTGTGGTGTTCGATGTCACCGTAAAATTTGAAGTAAACTACCAAACATCCTTTATTAAAACTATTTTTATGTTTTCCATATTATAAACGTGAGAGGTGTAAATAATTGAATACACTTATGTATAAAATATTTATTTTTTACTTATTTTTTTGGTCGGTCTCTCACAGTACAACTCGCAACTATGTATATATTATAGATTGATACAGGTCCATCGATATAAAATAAAATTGTGAAAGAAATTAAACCAAAACCGTAAAAAAAATTCGGAAGTACAAACAAATTATATATTTTTAATTAATATTTAGTTTTGTTAAGAAATTAATTATCAAGGGATCTGCAGGCAAGGTTGTACAACAATCATAATTCAGAAATTTATCCACAAATCCACACTTGTTAGTAACCGTCTCTGTTGAACTTGTCTCGGGTGTTTATGATGTAAACAATCTTGAGATTGCATGTTTATACCAAAAATTTTGACTTTATCAAATTAAAAATACATACCGGCCATCCGTCCGTATGTAAACACGATACCAAGCAAACCACCGGTCCGATTTTTATGAAATATCCAAAAAGTTATGGGGAAAAAGTTGTTGTTGGAACTTCTTTTTTTCGAGCAAATTTTTCAATTTGAATTAAAATACGTGAACCCGTCATAAGAGTTATCCTTGAAATAGTAAGTTTTGTAAGTTGCGACGCACTTTCTATACGCTGTTTGTCTAATTTTAAGCAAAATGTTACCGTACTCTTTCGACACTGTTTTACACGTTGGTTGATATATGAACGATGTGGATTTCTGCGCAAAAGGCTTGTTTCATGTGTAAACAGTTTATGGGTGATTGTGAAGTTGTATTTATTATACAATTCATGCAATAACACAGTTTACTGTTAACTGTTCATTGCGTTCGAAAGTGATTGTAAGTGACTATTTGTGAAATGGAAAATAAAAGAACACACATACAAAATAAAAAACTGACTACAAAACTTAAAACTTAAACGTACTTTTAAATGAATATGTTTGATTGAACTTAATTATTTGGATTTTTATTGAAATTTTAACACACCCGTGATTTACAAACATTTTGCGCATTTAATTTAAATAACTGTTCAAGTTTTAGTACAACTATTTATACAATATAGCCTTTGACGAGGCCTTTGATAAAACTACTTACATCACTGAAATCTGGTTACAAAGTTAAAACCGGTTAAATTTTAAAAACTTTACGAATATTTTTGCTTATTCATTCATGTTATCAAATAGAGTTGAAAAAATTAGTAGTAATTGGGTAATCATAGGCAAATCTCTTGGAAATGTTAAAAGCTGTGTAAATGCGTATCTTAAAATTTGATTAAATGTGTGAAAATGTCTCATAAATGTGATTAATGTAGTAACACATGAGGTAAATGTTTGTAAATGAGGTAAATGTTTTGTAAATGAGGTAAATATTTTGTAAATGAAGTAAATGTCACTTTTCGAAAATCGTGCAAATCGTTTTGTGATTTTAAGGAAACGGCCGTTTACGATTTTTACAGTTGAGTACAAAGTGCTACTTTACGGCCGCAAATGACTACGTAAACTGTCTCTTTTAGGATGAGCGCGTAAAAATATGTAGTGTTGAAATTTCGGTAAGTTTCATTAAGTAATCGTGTTTTTAAGGCTGTTCTCTCAGGGAGCTATAAAGTTTATGTAAATTTATCTCGCTTATTTTTAGAAATGTTTTCCTGATTTTGCACAAACATATAGCTAACATTATTATTTATGTCGTGCAGGAGCTATTTTTTTTTATTTTCGTCTTCGTTGTATTTAATTTAATTAAAACGTAAAATAATAGAAAAATGGATTTCCTTATAAGCCCAAATTTCGACTCCTGCGCGACATAGATAATAATTTTCTGACAACCCTACTTTTTTTTAATTTTTACTTAAAAATTCAATGAGAAAAATTAACATTAAGTAAACGATAAATACTGAAAACTCTTGGAGAATTGTGAAATGAATGTACTGCGGGCGAATTTTTCTGAGCGCAACAGGCCAGACTTGGAAGCCGATTAATATTAATAGATAAATAATATATTGTTGAATTGTTGATGTCAATTTTTTTGTACATGACGTGCATTTTAAACAGTTTTAGAAACAGAAAAAACAACAAATAGCTATTTATGTAACAAGAAATAAAAATAGTGAACCGCCTACTAGAAATCTGAAATTGTCCCGAGTGATAAAACAGCCTTAAGGTTCTAACCATTTCATCTTACAGTTTTTCAACGACTGTTATATGCATTTATTCAGGGGTGAAAATACATGCACAAGTGGGTCTGGGTTTCCTGTTCGGCCAATTTATTTTATTTTATTTAGAAGTGTACGGTATGTAGTACTTTGAAAAATAAATAAAGACAGATTCTTTGCTACTGTAATAATTATTGTATGTTGCGGGGTCCAAATCACAAAAATAACAGCTCTCATGATCATCTTAATACATTTTGTCTTGCAGCACTTCGATAAGGTTGCTACCTTCAATATTTGTACGGGCATTGGAACTTGCTACTAAGACTATTTATTTGGTATTTGGTCTTATAACTTTGGAACAGTATAAGAACCTTTTTTTCATTTTTATTTGCTTACACGGGCAAGCACCCTTACATGCAAGTTCATTTTACATAGTATAACACAACTAAAAAGAAAATTTAAATAACTATAATATCAGAGTATTACTGTTTATAAAGTTAAAATTTGGACTGGAAGATAAGAAGTATTTCCAAGACTTATTACATTATAGAGAGAGCTATAATACATATAAAAATATAATATATATAAAAAAACTTGTAAGTTTTCTGGTTAATGCGAGTGAATGTTGAAACAAAAACATTTAAATATTTAAATTTAAAAAATGATTTCTAGAATTTGTTGATGTATTTTGCCGTGTATTGGTAAAACTTATTTTAAAGAAATCATAATTTGGAATAATGTTCAGAACTTTAGAACAATCCAGAGCAGTAACATAAAATTGATTTCAAAACGTGGGAGGCGCTAAAAAAATGAGTTTATTGTGTTGCAGAACAAACATAGAACAACTAATAATTTATTTAATTTGAAAAAATTAGGGTTAACTTTATCCACAGCCAACAAATTCTAATTTTTTAGGTACAAATCAGTGCCAGAAAATTGTCATCCGTGGTTTTTTCAATTTGCACAAAGTCCCTCACTTTGTCCCAACTTTACTGACGTGCTAAACTTTACATTTAAGACCTTAAAAATAGTAATTGCGTTTTTGTAAACAGGAGAGGTCTCATTAAGTTAATTAATATATTCTCGTTAAAATTTCCAGGATGTCGATGTTATACAAATCTTAGTAATACCATTGATTATATAGTTATACTTTTCTCTTCTTGTAGATAGGCTTTGTTTATGTTTTAAATACTTCACGGCATGTGTAGGATTCATTGTGCGTCATTCATAGAGATTTGCATTTTGTATATATATAAAACTTGATAACAATAACAATTGTTGTATTGAAAAACTTTATCAAATCAAAGATCCAAACGTAGGAGGGTACAGTTTTGGATTTATTTTGGAAGAATTCATTAGAAATGTTACCTTTTCAATGATTTTCTTGTGCAAGCAAAAAGTGTTTGATTTGATACTGAATAAAAATTTAACGATTCCAATAGTTCTTTTGGTTCAGACAGTTTTTGAAATCTAAGTACATTGCTTTCGGTATAATACCCTTTCTAGTTCGAATAATTTTATAAGGTTAGCGAAACTAACTTCGAAAATAAGTATGTAAATTTTTGTCTCCGAAAATTTGTAGGATGGATACAGTTTTTGATATAAAAAGAGTAAATTTTGCTCGCTTCTCGAAACGATTTAAATTCGACAAAGTTCAATAGGTTTGCGAAATTGGTGTACGAATCGTTTTTTGGGTCCAACAAGTGGTTGGAGTCGACTATTTGGCGTTTATGTGTTGGAAAGTGATTTACACAATTAGTCAAATATGTATGTACGTACGCGTTTCAAAACATTAACGTCGGTCCGTAATTCAAAGGTAAACTTTTGGGAAGCTTGATACAATAAATATTGATTTCCACAATAATAATTATATGCAATAAATATGACGCAAATAATAAGTCATAAGTGGATTTGTAAAAAACGTAAAAAAGCCTATCTACAGAAGTGAAAGAAGAAGCAAGATAAAAATATTACTAAGATGCGACAATAAAAATAAAAACAAGACTGAAATTTTAAATAGAATATATCAACGTAATGAGACCTCCGCTGTTTTACAGAAATGGCAATCTTTTCCGAAAAACTAATGTTTCGCGACGAAAGTGCGTTTTACTACACGCGTAAGATTTTTCGTGGGGTCGTGATGACAATAATTATGTAACAAAACGTATGAACTTCTCTTTTATAAGTTAATTGACGCACACGAGTTGTGATAATAGCAAATTATTTATTAACAAATGAAATTGAATTAAGGAATAATTGAGCACAAACGTGGGTTAACCCACGTTAGTTTTAAGTAAGTACTTTTAAAATATATCAATAAACTCAAACCAGTTTAAAAGTTATTATTTACCCGATTTTTTCCCCGTGCAGGTGTGTGTATACAAAAAGTTGGGGTCTATGTACTGCTTCAGTGGTTTTTCATCTTCCAGTCTTAAAGACAATCCAATGGCACGACGCTCACTCACAACAAATATTAGAAAAGTAAAAATTTTGTTAAAGGCACTTTGTTGCATAATAATACACACGTGTAAACTTTAATAAACACAACGCTACGCGCAAGAACTTAACACAACGCCAACGTTACGATTCTGAATCGGTACTGTTAGGTGCCCTCAAACTTTGCTCGTACTCACTCGGCAAACTTTCTAAAAGCCGACCCATAATATGCATACAATCCAGTGGCCATGACAACTTTCCTACTTAGTATATTCTACCTGTCGGTTCAGTTTTTCAATAGTAGATTTAAAAAAAATACAACCAAGCTCCAGTCAACAATCTTTGTAATCAGCATCCGTACGCACGGTACCCAATGGCTGTCATCTTTACAACTGTCCAACCCTCCAAGAATGCTCCCCAGTCATTTTAAATATTGTTGACCGAGGCGAGAATTGTTGATTAGGGTGCGTTCATAACTTCCTTTATAAAAAATTAAGCGTCTTTTATGATCGTCGATATCTGATAACACAGAAGCGTTATGACAGGATAAATAATTTTATTAATTAATGTTCATCAAAGATCAATGGTCGACTACAACCGTTTAACAATTAATGATTGTTTTCTACTCAAGTCTTATTTCAAGATTTCAGGCGCTTAATTTCATTATTCACACATGACACAAGAAATGCGACACAAAACTGAACTTAAAAAGTAAAAAAAAAAACGTAAAGTCGCTTGAATGCCATATTTCGGTAATTACACAAAAATCCCACTATATTTTTAAAAAAGGGTACAAATTAAATGTAATTTGTTAATCCGATTACCTGTACTATTTTGAATAATAAATTAATTATTTCAATAGTTTAAATCACTTTTAGTTTTTAAAGCAATACTTTTTCCTGAAGCAACTTTATTGGATAATTCTGATTTTTCAGTAACAGAAACACTTATCATGTTAAATAAGTAATAACTCAATGGATGTGGTTAATGATTTTTCAAAACTCAATTATAATTATTTTGGCGAGGAACGCAATGTTCATATGCAATTCCCCAAACTAAAACCAAGCACAACAAATATTAGTAGGTATATGTATTCGCGATTTTTTTTGCTTTGGATCTGAATGTATACAAGTACCGCTTGCTTCGGTACTTCTCAACAGAAGCTGCAATAACAAATCCAATATGACACCGGGCTTATACGTAGTATTTTAGTCAGATGTGTCGTAAATGTATTACTTCTTTATTAAGTCAAACGAAAATGATATATTTAGTGTTTTAGTACGTAAGAGCATTTTATTTGGGCACCCTACAATACTCTAACGACACGTCAAATTTAAGTACTGTTGATTTTTTATTTAGCCAATAAACAAAAAAAATTCTCAACTCGTTGTCCGTAAGAGGACGTTTCATGTCATTTCTTTTTGTTTGACATTTTGTATTCACTAATAATAATAATAATATTAATAATAAATTTTATTGTTCTATCGTACAGCACTAGCACATAAACAAGGAGTCTAGACACAAAACTACATTACTCAACTTATAAACAGTATTGAAATAGAGTAAAATAGAATTGTGAATAACAACAATACAGGGTCACAGGGTAACTTTCTTATTTCAAATCAAACATGCTATTTTTTATTTCATTTTGTGATTCTACGTAAAATTTAAGGTGTAGTTTAATTAATATGCCATATCCAAAAAATGACTGTTTTTTTGTTATATTGATATCTTTGAAAAAAAAATTTAAATCATGTTGAATTGTTTTCCTTCATATCTCAAGATGATATCAATATTTTACTTCCGAATTTGTTGGGACAATTGTCGATATGTTACAGTAGCCCACATATGAATGGAAGCTTGAATTTCATGTACAGGGTGATGAAAATTCTCGTGCCAATATGAACAACTTTCGACCTCAAGAACTTGCTTAATTCAAATGGGACACCCTGTGTTTTAATCATTTGTATTAAGCAAGTTTTTGAGATAGAAAGTTGTTCATATTACACGAGAATTTTCATCACCCTGTACATGTAATTGGAGTTTCCATTCATATGTGATTACTGTAAGATATCGACAGTTGTCACAACTAATTGGAAACTAAAAGATTGGTATCAACTTGAGATACGAAGGAAAACAATTCAACATGATTTTAATTTTTTTTTCAAAGAAATCAATACAACAAAAAACAGTCCTATTTTTGGGTATGGTATATTAATTAAACTACACCTTTCAATTTTACGTAGAATCTGAAAATTAAATAAAAATAGCATGTTCCATTTGAAATAAGAAAGTTGACAGCTCACTTCCGGTACAACCGGAAGAGCTGTATGAACGAATATATTTTGTATGAGTTCAGTGGTGTGAAAACAGGCGCAGCACTATTTTCAGAAATGAATCGAATTAGTTCTCCATATACTTTTAATGCGCGCTCGATGTTGCCGAACCCCGTATAAGATTAAGAAATAAATGAACAAAACTAATTCTAATAGAACTACACTTACTCTAAAAAAAAACAAAAATACGATATTAATAATTCTTGTATTCAAATGCTCTTAAACTTAAACATTCCTTACTGCAGTTATTACACTGAAATAAAATTCCTTCATAATTTCAATAAACGATGGACATTGACATAAGTTTTATTCGTCCAATGAATTATTCACTAATATTAAGAAATGTACTAGACTTTTTATAATCAGTCAATATCCATGATTATTAATGTTATAAATTACGTGTATTAAAAATGTATGTAAAAGTCATTGCTGTAATGAAATGTTTAATTGCACTAATGCAAGTTACACTCATAAATTTAATTAATAAATTAATAAATATAATTTGAAACACAAATTTATAATGCTGATGTACAACTTTATCAATTATTAAACCACTACATTGTCACATGTAAAAATGTGATACATGAAACGAAAACGTACTTGAACGCGTCCATTCAGCGTCTTCGAACTGGCACCGTCGTGGGTGAACCTTTTGATAACAGTCCACATCGACTTTATAAGTGAATTCAGAAGTGAATTAGTAATGCTTTACAATATTTAAAATAATTACATATTGTGTGTATTTTATACTGGATAAGTAAATTAAACTATTTTTTGTTTTTGATGAGATCATTTTTAAATAATTTAAATTTTTTAGATCTGAAGATGATGCCGAAAACCTGTACAGATCTTTAAAATTTGATGTTTTAGCAGAAGTATTTAATAGAATGTATATGGCAAGCATGCAAGCAATACCGTTTTAATAACATGAAAAGTTAGAATCGATCACAGCTATTTAAAAAAAAATGGCCATTATAAGTTTGTAGGAAAAAATAAGTAGTTATCTTTACCTACACTCATTTTGTAGATTGACTTGGACTTTCCTGCAGTATTTAATAACGACTTTTTTTAAAAATTGGGCAGAAAATCGTGAAATGATTTTATTATTTCATTTTGAACTTTATCGACACATGCTTTTAAATTTAAATCGTTACATTCATTTTCAAAAGTGCTTATTTAGTAAAAACAATCTTAATTTGTAAACTAATATTTAGAATTTAGAAAAATGTTTTTATGTGACGTTCATTTAATAAACAACACTATGATCGAGTTCTTTTTTATCTATTGATACCTTCTAAATTTTGTAACAGTGTCGTTTCTGATCATAAGAAGTGTAAACATTTAGAATCAGAAATGTTGTTGCTGTAGATATAATTTATGTTGAAGTTTGTAAACTTTTAGGTAGGTACACTCATGAAATTTAAAACTTGGACACCACAATTTCTGTAAACAAAAGTTTGCACATTGTGAAGCGGGCTTAAGGGTATCATTTACAATTCTAACAGCAGGTAGTCTCAGCAGGGGTTATCTTATAGAAGGACTGTAGAATGAATCATTACACTAAGCACGTTTTAGAAAATAGGTAATTTACGTTGCTTACTTAATTTTTTCTTTAAAGAATATATTTGAAGGTATCGCTAATTAAACACCATAGCTCGATTAATTATCGAATCAAAATTTTGTTTAGGAAATGTTTACAAAATAAAATTAGAAATAATTTTGATTTAAAAACGTCTACAAGCAATAACTTTTAAATTAAATCAAAAACTAAACATGGTTATTTGGGTTGACTGATTATTACTTATTTTAAATAAATCTAACCTACTAATTATTGTAAGTTATTAAAAAAAATCATTAAACTCTCTATTCATAATATTTAGTCCTTACAAAATGTATATTTTATGACGTTTCATTTTTTTCTGTAGTTAATATAAAAGTGAAAATAAAAACTAAGGCAATTCTTATTGTCAACGTATATATTTAGTTTTTGACAAGAATTTATTACATAATTATAATTAAGATACCAAGTTATAGTTTAAAATTAAATGAAAACTTTTTTTTAAATAAAGGTATTACTATATAAATAAATATAAGAAATCAATAATGGGTGTGACCTCCATTATTATTGATACATTCTTGGAGGCGTCTGCTCATTGACGCTATCAAGGTATCAATATAATTAATATTAATCGTTTCCCATGCGGTATCAATGGCTGCAATTAGTGCATTACGGTTTACTGGTATAAAATTTGGCCCTTGTTGTCTTCGGATAACAGCAAGTATTCGAGCCCAAACATTTTCGATAATGTTAAAATCTGGGCTTTTTGCTGGCCAGGGTAACAGCTCCAAGTTATTTGCTTGTATCCAGTTGCGCACAACCTGCGAAGTATAGGGTCATCATATCCCGATAGTTAATTATCGAATGTTCCAAGAAAATATGTGTAAATAGTAAATGGAATATACTAACGTAACGTTAAGTCGTTAATTATAGTTACATAACTCTCCTTTCATAAGATACAGTTCATATTAATATGCTTATTGTAATAAATTCTTGTCAAAAAACTAAATATATACGTTGACAATAAGAATTGCCTTAGTTTTTATTTTCACTTTTTATATTAACTACAGAAAAAAATGAAACGTCATAAAATATACATTTTGTAAGGACTAAATATTATGAATAGAGAGTTTAATGATTTTTTAATAACTTACAATAATTAGTAGGTTAGATTTATTTAAAAATAAGTAATAATCAGTCAACCCAAATAACCATGTTTAGTTTTTTGATTTAATTTAAAAGTTATTGCTTGTAGACGTTTTTAAATCAAAATTATTTCTAATTTTATTTTGTAAACATTTCCTAAACAAAATTTTGATTCGATAATTAATCGAGCTATGGTGTTTAATTAGCGATACCTTCAAATATATTCTTTAAAGAAAAAAATTAAGTAAGCAACGTAAATTACCTATTTTCTAAAACGTGCTTAGTGTAATGATTCATTCTACAGTCCTTCTATAAGATAACCCCTACTGAGACTACTTGCTGTTAGAATTGTAAATGATACCCTTAAGCCCGCTTCACAATGTGCAAACTTTTGTTTACAGAAATTGTGGTGTCAAAGTTTTAAATTTCATGAATGTACATTGTTCTTCAAGTTTATTGAAACTACTTTAACCAGAACACGAAAGCTGATTAAACTTGGACCATTTTGTACACGTTACGACATTTAGTTAGCAGCGCAATAACCGTATACTGTAGTGCGATCACTATCACTATTCTAATTTTTGTGTGGCTGGAGATAGCCCTTGGAGTACTAAAAGGAACACCATGTATACGTTTAATATAGTTAATTGAACAAATGTAAGGTGAACATGAATTCTATGTATTAGTTGATCAAGACGCTGCATAATGTTCAATAAAGTAATGAATGACGTATATTAGACTTAAGAAATATTTAATTAAACCAATAAATATCGTTCATAAAATGTACGGAAGAAGTTAATTAAATCAATGTACCGGGTGACCCAATAAGACTGTTCTTCTGAAGAATCGCAGGAAAATATTTTCAAGTTTTAAAAATGACCACCAGAGGGCGTAACTGCCATCTTAAATTTTTAAATTGCATTTTCTATAAATTTCGAATAATAAACAAAAAAATTTTTTCACATTTGTAAAGAGAACCAGTTTTTCTATAATTTTCGTAAAAACAAAAGTTCAGTTATTTCAAAAACAAAGATGGCGGGGGTGTTTAATTGTTTTTGCAATAACCTGCTTTAACTTCTTAACGGTTTGACCGATTTTAACAAATTTGGGATCGTTGAAAAGAACATTCCTTAAGCAATAAGAATCAACCAAAATATAGTTAATTTAGTTGAATCTTTCTTCGCCAGAGGGCTAGTTTTTAACACCATGACCCAAATTAAAAAAATCAAAAAAATCAAATGGAATGATATGACTTTTCTTGAACTTATTGTCACTTTAATATTACTCTCGTAATTCTAACCTTTAATTTAAAAAGTAAGCCTGAAAACCTAAATAGGTATACTATATCCGAATTCAAATATGTTAGACTATATATTTTGGAACCATTTACAAAGATTCTTTGTAAAATTTGATGCCCCAAATCTAGTACTTTGCGTAAAGTTTTAAGCTGTTTTTTTTTGCAATATGGTGCGTGGTCTTGGAAAAAAGAAAGATAGGTTCAGTTCATCTTTGCCAAAAATATAATATATTTGAAAATTAAAAGTATAAGGTATAACTTTTTAATCGCAATAATGAAAACAAGGTAAGTCTTGGCTTGGTTTTAAAGTAAAGTAAAAGCACCCTACACTTTAGGCCTTGGAAAATTAAACAAATGGAACACGATGCATTATAAAATGACAGTCGTAATTTTGTAAATTATTTTGTTGTGTTTACATTCAGAAAGTGCAGTTTTTGAATTTGTAATCTTTTTAAAATGCCGATTTCTAACCAAAAAGCATTTAATATGCTGGCGATCTATTTTGAATGTTTTCAAAATGGGATTATTGCTGCTCGCACCTTCTATTTGCGCTATCCGAATCGACCGCAATACCATCGCCGCGTGTTTGTGCGCCTGTTAACAACGGGTAGCATCCGTAGACCTGTCATGAATCGGAGAAATAGGCAAAATAACGAACAAAATGTTATTAATATCCTGGCATCTATAGAAATCAATCCCCAAATTAGTACTAGAGAAATTTCTCGAGACTTGGGTATTTCTCAAAGTACGGTTCATCGCATTATTCAAACCCAGAGGTATGTAAGAATACCTCTTTTTATAAAGTTTAATCTATTTTAGACTCAAATTATAAACCCCCATGTTTTTTTTACATTTTTTGCTATTTTAGGCTACACCCCTACCATATCAACTTACACCAAGGCCTTACTCCTCCGGATTTCGATCGAAGGATAGATTTTTGCCACTGGCTATTAAACATGGTAGCAGAAAATCTTCAATTTCTGTCAAATGTGTTGTGGACTGAGGAAGCCACTTTCGGTAGTAATGGGCAATTGAACTTACATAATGCGCACTTTTGGGCCTTAAATAATCCGCGCTGGTTTGGAGAAGTCCAGCATCAAGGGAGATATAGTGTAAATGTTTGGTGTGGGATAATTGGTCTGTTTATTTTGGACGGAGCATTAAATGGTCGAACATACCTACATTTCTTAGAAAATGTTTTTCCAATTTTAATGGATGATATTCTGCTGGACGTCTACCAAAATATGTTTTTCCAGCATGATGGTTGTCCCGCCCATTATGCCCTTGCTGTTCGCCAGTATTTAGATGCCACCTTCCCTGACCGTTGGATCGGAAGAGGAAGCCTGTTCAATTTCAATTAAAATAAGTTTCATATTACATATTAAATGATCTAATAATGAACCTGTAAATTCTAATTACCCTGTAAAGAAAACTTTAATACTCAATCATGAAAAACATTCAGCGAATATCCAACTGTTTAGACGTAAGAGTAATTTGTAATGATTTGTTGGATTAGAAGATAATGACTTTTTTTTAATACTTCACATTTTATGAAAAGTCGACAGAACACTATGTATTAACATTTAAGTTTGTTTTCTTCTTACGTATTCAGTTAAAATACTCCCCCAACCCTTACGCTTGTCTTGGCTTAAATAAGTGAGAAGATATTTGACAAAAACTGGAGTTTAGGTAGGGCAAACAAACTGGAACTGTCAGGTGTGTTATTTGAAGCTTAGCATACTAAGAAATTGCATTAGAAATGGGTGTAGCAGAAATGGGAATGTAAAGATGAATGATAGGTAAAATTAGAAAAGAGAGAACTAGCAATAAAACAATAAGAAACATGAGGTTTTAAAGAGGTACAGTAGGGGTGGTTGTTGGATAGGTGTCGAGAATCGTCGAGGAGTGTGTGGAAAACCGAATAAGAGTGTGATGAAAGGAAAGCAAAGGAAAGAGGAAATAGAAAGACGATTTTAATGAGAAGGAGCACAACAAAGTAGAGGCGGCTTGTTATATGAATATCGAGTTATAATAAGTAAAGAAAGAAGAATGTATTAACCGTTTTCCACAATTTTTTAAATCGAATTATACATAAAGCTCGATCGCTTTATTATAGAAGTAGGTAAGTATAATACCTAAGGAAAACGCATACAAGTATTTAATTATCGAAAACATGTATATCAAAATTTGTTCACGGAATGTATTTTATACCAACCATATAATCTGACGGAAGCTATTTTGTTAAATTTTTGGTGTAACTCGAATTTATTGCTATAGTCTAATAAATAGATTTTACAATGTTTTATAAAATTTCACACTATGCTGGGTATCTGAAAATTTTTTTTTCAATTCGGATTACCTTTTCCTGAGATTAGCACTTTAGATCATTTCTAGGGTAGGTATAGATAATGAAGCAGTGCTTGCAGGAATTTGTCTAAAGCTAGTATATACTGAAATAACAGCGCACGCTGCAAAGCAGTAGAAGAAAAAAAGTAAAACTAAACAGAAAACAATTTAAAAATTAAAAAAGCCAAGAAACACATACAACTAAAATAAATTACTATGAATCATAGGATACCAAACCGTAATTGTTTTGTAAGGCGACTAAATGTAAGGTGAAAGTAATGAAAGTTAAAAGAAGATAGAATCGAAAGAAAGTAACGTTATTTTCGGAACTACTTGAGTTAGACTTAATGAAGCAAGTGATTTTGATTAATTTTTTGTTACATTTTGTTTGAAGACACAAGAATAAATTAGACATTAAAAAAACCATTTGCTAGTATGTAATTAGAAAATCAATCAATTAATTCAGTATTCGGTTGTTTCTTTTAAATGCAAACATTATTAACCTGTTACAATATTTTATGCCGTTGAGAAACCGGTTAAACAACTAGTTCACTTCCAAATTATACTAAATTTACATTCATACCGTAAGACTACCTACCTAGACGACCAAATGCACGTGTACTTTTATTTAAACATGCGTAGGAGAGTCGGTCTATCTGAATGATTTTATCGTTTCTTCTCGATTAGCGCAATATGGTAATGAATGAGAGTCTTCGAATTTATAATTTAATTTATTCAGTTTAGACGATTAGAATTTAAAAATTCCCATTTTGTGCAAACAAATATTCTACGATTACAATCACTGATCTTCGATGTTTACGCGTTGGAGTCTTGCTTAGCTTTCATAAATCATGGTTGATGAAGAATTCGATCAAAACTAATCCTCTCACTGTAAAACTTGTCTAATATTTAATTATGACGTTCAAATAATTTATGGTACAATTAAGTAGCATCTGCTTTATTAATTAGAAGATCATCGGTCGGTTATTATCGATCTTCATTGTCAAGCAATCTACCAAGTTGGTACTTCTTATGGTATAGAAAACTAGTTTCACATACTTAAAAATGAAGTTTTTGAAGATTCTTCGTTTGTAATCTATGCTGACAAAAATTTAATGAGACTTCTTTTTACTAAAAACATCCTTGATATGAGTAACTAATGTGCCGAAGAACAATTATTAGGAATCTTTAAATTGAAATCGTATCAGGACAATTGTTACTCCACATCGGAAAATATCAGTTCTTAATAGTTCTGATGAGAGTTTAAGAAAGTACTGAAAGAGTTCTAAAACAAATTATAATGCTTGATAGCGATCCGACACACCGTCTAGATCTTCCGGGAAGTTCGGGATACAAATTTTATATTCCTGAGCGCAACTTTTTTTATATTTTATGAGTTCTATGATAGTTTTAAAGAATATTGTAAGAGTTTTAATAGAAATTATAATGGTCTAAAGTAACCCATTTAATAATTTAAACGTTTTTTGAACGCTTAGTAGTTCATTTTTACAACATCTTATGTTTTTATTTTTTTCCGTATTAGGAACTCTAGAACATATTAAAAGGCATAATTGGGACCATCAGAACTATTTTTAATTTTTTTAAATTGTAATTTTTGTTTTTGGAGAAAGTCAAATTTTGTTTTATGTATGAGGAACTCTGGTACTAGTCAAGGACATTGTGCGAGCTACTTAGAACTATTCAATCTTAAACTAAGGTATGAAGCTAGCACCCCATTTTTGAATTCCTATTTTGGTACTTTTAATCACCGGAATATAAATACAAAAACTGTTATAGTACTCTGAAGTATAATTATAATTAGAACTAAGAACTATCGAGAACTAAAATTGGGTGACTACTTTCTGAAAGTTAAGAAACGTGAGCAAGCAAACGCAAACTGCATCGTACCATATTATTTGTTTGATCATCATTACCAATTACATTAATACTGAAAAATTATTTGCTTGAGTTGCTGATGATATGGTACAGTTCCATCAAAAAATATTGGTTTAGTGATTTGGATGTTGAGACTATCAGCTTGCAATGGTTAATTAAATTAAAACCGAAAGTGGCGATAAAGGGGTCGATTTAGATGAGGACATTTTCTATCCAAACCAAGAGGACGATTTCAGAATCCTAAAGAATTTCTGTGAAAAAAATTGGCTTTGTTTCTTTTTTCATTGGGGACTTCATTTATTATTCTATAGGTGTATATATTACTATTTCTTTTTTCTTCTTCTTTTTTTCAAAACATATTTTGTCATTTACTTATTTTTTCGTGTGTATTGTTACGATTCTTATTGTTGTTTTTGTTTCCGCATTCACAATCACAAGATTAATCGCAAGCTATATCGTATTAGATTATTAAGAAATTATTTATTTAATACGGTACAGTTCTTATAACCCTGATAAATACACACAAATATTACACGTTAGAATTTATATCAACTAGCATTAAATGACAAGTCGCAACTGCTTCAATAACTACATATGACTACTCTTTTATAGTTGTAGAATAACGTTGTAGAAAATACTCGAACGTTCAGAAAGTTCTAGTCGTTCTGGAATTTTCGATAATTCTTATTTATTCTCGTAATTCCTTTGGCGTAACAACATGTTTTCATATTTATCTACTGCTATTTACTTGTTATTCTTTTCTACTAATTTCACGTTTATTTTACTGTGTTCTATTCTATGTACATATATTTTTGAGCATTTGTTGCATTTTTTTCATATAAATGTGTTTGTGTTGCGTGTCTACGTTTAGTGGATTATCTTTAATTACTTATTTCTATATCTCCTACATATTATTTCAATTGTCGATATTCCCAAACAGTGGAACCGTCTTTGTAGGAGTAGTACTGTTGAGGAATGATTAAAACATCACGTCTAGGTTTTTGCCGACGTTCTGACTAGCTTTATGGCAAGTCTTTATCAAGGTCTTTATCTAACTAAGAATTGGTTGATATACTTTTTTTGAAATTTTTATGCTTTATTTTCTATTTTTGATTTGTCAAATAGTTTTTTGGTAAATAATTACACACTTATATAATTTTTGTGTCCCCAAAATCAGTAGGTAGGTACTGTGCTTAGCTTCCGACCAAAAAAATTCTTCTTCAGAAGTAGTTATTGTATTAAAGTTACGTAAAAAATTAGTTTTTGATTACTTTGCACAAAGATAAACTTATCTCTATATACAGGGGTGGCCCAGTGTTAATGGGAATAAATTAATAAACCGTCTTTCCACTGCATATTTTTCAGTGATAAAATTTTAACCATGTGAAAAGTTATGATGGAAAATAAAATTAGGGTTGTTGATTTCACCCCTCTGTAGCTATGAAGGATCAGTGAAAAATTAAGTTTCAGCAGCTTCTCTATAGGAAGAATATCTCTGCAAAATTTCATTTGCTTATTTTTATTCCAGTTTGAAAAAATTAGAATATAGCCATCTTTGAACTATTGCAACTCTTCAACGGAGCGTTTCCGCACATACCTCCATACGAACTTATTTTAAGGTTCTGAACCTGTGTCCAAATTTATTCCCATTAATCCTGGGACACCCTATATAAAAAAGTTGATCGGCCAATGAATAACTGATAAAAAGGGCAGTGAATGTGTTAAAGTTTGTAACTTCTCATTTTAGAGAAAATTTTTTCAACTGCCTCAACCCAAAGCAATTATTAGAAATTAAAGTAGGTACTGAAGTATTGCATTTTTATAAAGGGAGTCAGTGCTTGAATGTGTACTGTAGTAATAAGAAGTCTTATAATCCGTTTAACTGCTTAACATTGTAGTGGGCAGATATATAATTCTCTTCGGTAAAATTTTGTACGAAAAACATCATACTTTTAATAGATGTAATTGTGTGCGTACTGAGCCATTGGATCCCTCTGACCATTGACACGCCACTGGATGATAATTACTTTTTAATACTTATACCTTATTTTTTACAGGCAATCAAGAAAAACGCAATAAAATACAGGGTGTTTTGTAAGAAAAAATGTAACTTTAATGCACCACACTTTTTTGGGACATACTGTATTATAAAATAATTTTAAATTATAACATTTATGAACCTCTGTCCCGCTGGTGGTGATTCATCGTGTACATTTAAATTACAAATTTTTATGGAGTGTGTAAAATCAAACTTTGGTAAATATTCTAAATATAAGAAAATTTCAAAATATTTAAGTGAAATCAGTGCAAAACTCACACATCTTATGAGATAAAATAAACATTGATTTTGGTGTAATTATTAGATTTTTAAAAATATGGAAAACTCTAGAAAGATCAAGAAAATAACTAGGAATATTTATAATTATATAGGGTGTTTGGCAAAAGGGTGAACACAGAGAAATGACAGGTAGGTGGGGTCTTCTCTTATGAGCACATAAAATTTGACCTAGGCTCTACTTTGGGTTTTACCCGATTTTAAAAAAAACCCGACTTTCGGTTTTAAACTTCCATAAGTTTCCCTTTTATTGACAAGTCTGGCAACAATTATTTTTTTCTGATCTTGATACATAGTAGGTCCTACTTTTTGTTTAATTTTGTCAAACAATTAATTTTCTCCAAAAGAAGAGTTTCGTCAAAATCGTCCGATTTGAAAAAAATTACGAATAACTCGTTATTCTTAAAAAAAAACATAAAGTCGCATACCGTTAGAAAGGGCATACAGTAGAGATGTTTACATAAAATCTGAAGCCATCGATCTCTTCTAGTTTTTTTTTCATTGCAATGCAAAGTTCGTCTTCAAATAATTTTCTTACCTTTTTTTTGTAGTTTAGAAGCTCCTATTTTTGTTAACCGGCATTCTTATAAAAAAATATTGATTACTTGAAGACCTACTATGTATCAAGATCAGAAAAAAAAAATTGTTGCCAGACTTGTCAATAAAAAGGGAACTTATGGAAGTTTAAAGGTGTGAAAGCGGCAAAGTCGGCTTTTTTTTTTTAAAAATCGGGTCCAACCCAAAGTAGGGCCTAGGTTAAATTTTATGAGCTGAGCACATAGGAAAAGACCCCACCTACCTGTCATTTTCCTGTGTTCACCCTTCTGCCGAACACCCTGTATACAAACAAACTCTGAAATGATGAATACCAAAAATGGGTCTTGCCGATTGACAAAGGTCTTAGTCTTAGATAAACTCTGTGTTTGTGTTAAAAATATATAGCTCCGTAGGGTTCTAAAAACTTCTAAGCTATAATCCTTGTGCCTTCTCAGAAGTGACAAAATATTGTAAAGCTCGATTACGTCACATCTTGGTTTAAAAGGGTTGAATGCCATTTTTAAATAGGTTTTCGTGTTTTTTCCAAGAAAGTTCAATATGGCATACAAAGTGCTTTAGGACACAAACAATATTTTAGGGATTTAACAAAATTAAAATGTTTTCCAAGAAACAAATACTTGCTCCGAATCCAAGTTAGATAAATTTGTTGATCGTTTATAATTTAAGTAAAAGCAGAAAATATGGAGAAATCATAAAATGGATAATACGTCTATAAATTCGGAAACGCGGAAGGAGTTCTTATTTTACTACTGTTTATTAACTGTTATGCAACGTAATTGAAATAACTGTATAACTAATTTGATTGGCCACTCGATTTCTTAAGTCACTTAACAAGAATATAAAGAACAATAGAAAAAATGTTTTAGGTATGCATTTCGTATCTCTGTGAAAGACATCACATTTTTTTCATATTCTCCGAAGAATTGTTTTAGTCCGACATATACAGGGAGAGTTAAATGTATGGAGACATCAGAATTTCTGTCGTTAAAATTAATTTTTACGAAAATGATTAATACAAAAGCTTTTTAAGAAATTTTTATCTAAATATTGACATATACGAAAATTGTTGTTATTCAATTGTTTTTGAGTTATGACTTGACGGAATATTTTTTAAACGGCAACCTTTTAATGTTTACTACTATTCAATAGAGATTTTTTTCTCTTTATAAAAATTTTTTCGGTAGTATTACATTTCTTCGAGGAAATGCCGGTTTAAGTTAAATTATTTACAATTAATTAATTTCCTATTCGTAAACGATACAGGCATGATTAACAAAAGCGAAGCGATTAACAAAAGCGAGCGAGTTTAATATTTTTATTTTTATGAAAATTATTTATGATAAAAGTGTAGGTGAAAATGTTATTGTTAGAAAGAAATTAATAACTAAATTAAACAAAAACAAGTAAAGCATAAATAAATACGAGCAAACACATAATTTTAGTGAATTAATTGTTCAAATTGTGCCCCTATTAACAATTTGACAATGACTCAATCGACTTACAAAACCACGAAGAGAATTCACTGGGAATTTCTTCCATCGTTCAGGTAATTCTAATTTTTAAATCTTCTATGTTATTGGGCTTATTTTTGTAAACTTTGTTTTTACATACCCCACAGAAAAAAAAAAATCTAAAGGGCTTAAATCCGGCAAACGGGCTGGTCACTCAATGTTTCCTCTTCTCCCAATCCGTCTGTTTGGAAACATATTATTTAGATGTTGACGAACATTTGCACCATAGTGTGGTGGGGTGTCATCTTGATGGAACCAGATATTGTTGTTGGGGAGGTGTCCATTGTTTTCATGGAGATAAAAGAGTAGCACAGGCAAGTATAATTTTATTTTGCAATATCTGTAAATACATAGCCGAATTTAAAGTTGCCATCCATAAAAAAGAGACCTATAATATGACCTCCCAGAATTCCCGCCCAAACATTATTCTTTTGAGGATACTGCGTATGGTGTTCTAAAACCAAATGAGGATTTTCCGATGACTAGTATCTGCAGTTATGTTTGTTTATTTCACCATTAAGGCAAAACGTAGCTTCGTCAGAGAAAATAATATTGATGACAAAATTTTTATTATTATTGTAAATATTTGATATTTCCTCACAAATCGTCACCCTTGGCCCGATTTTTGAGACAAATTTAATGGTGTAAACAGCACTTCGATATCTCGATTTGTTTGGGAGATTTCGTTTTATGCCGTTTTCTTTAAAGTTTCATAACTTTTTGTTTGTAAATATTTTATATTTTAACCAAAACATTTTTTGTGAATTTTTTTATATGCAATTTAATGGCATACTCAAATTTATTCTAGCTTAATTTGTTTGAGAGTTACAGACTAAACATGCATTTTTTAAATAGGAACCATAGTTGGCTATGACTTCATTGATTAGAGAATTTTTAAGCTTTCTGAAAATATATGGTTTTATATATTTATCTCGGCAAATAAGGAAATTATAAACGATTTTTTGAAAAACACTTCTTGATCAAAGTCACCTATGAACCTTTGTTTACTGCGCATTTGTTGTTAGTTTTTTGACACTTCACGCAGTTGTTTCTTATAAATGAATGGCCAAAAGTTATTAAATTCAGTAATTAATAATTATTTTTAAGCAAAGCTTTGAAATATTAAACCTAATGACATCTATGTATGTTTCGGTCGTTTATTTATAAGAAATAATCGCGTAAAGTGTCAAAAAACTAGCAACGAATGCGCGCAATAAACAAAGGTTCATAGGAGACTTTGATCAAAAGGTGTTTTTCAAAAAAATTGTTTATAATTTCCTTATTTGCCGAGATAATTATATGAAACCATACATTTTCAAAAAGCT
This sequence comes from Abscondita cerata, assembly GCA_030710515.1. Taxonomy (NCBI): domain Eukaryota; kingdom Metazoa; phylum Arthropoda; class Insecta; order Coleoptera; family Lampyridae; genus Abscondita; species Abscondita cerata. The sequence goes on from JALBCR010001208.1 coordinate 140,176, forward strand.
AAAAAATCTCCAATCAATGGAGTTATAGTTAACGATGCTTTCCATTTAAAAAATGACTGTTTGGTCTGTAACTCGAAATGAATTCGAGTACGCCATTGAATTGCATATAAAAAAATGCACAAAAAATGTTTTGGTTAAAATAAAAAATATTTACAAACAAAAAGTTATAAAACTTTAAAGAGAAACGGCATACAACGCAAAACACTCTGTATCTCCAAAACGAGTCAATATATCGAAGTGCTATTTAGACCATTGAATTTGTCTCAAAAATCGGGCCAAGGGTCCGGAACACGGTTTTTTCCTATCAATTCGCGAAACACCTGAAACTCCCAATTACATCAAAATAGGACACCCTGTACAAGATGTACCTTATAGGGTTTATACTTCTCAGTTTTTTAAAATTGAGACGACCGAAGACTGCGACATATTGAGATTGGCCGCTAATTGTCTGGTTGGTAAATGGGGATTTTCAAATACAGCCAATAAAACATCCAGTTTCTTATCATCACTTGTCGATGTTCTAGGTCTACCACTTTTTAGCAAATTTTGACGCTACCCGTTTGTTCAAAACGTTGTAAAGTTTTACCAACAAAAGATTTAGAAATTGTATTTCTATTTGGATGCGTATCATTAAATAAATTACAAACTTCTTGTAAATTTCTACGTCAATCTTGATAACCCAGCATCATAAGTATTTCAATTCTTTCACGTTCACTTAAACTCGCCATTGCGAACACCAACAAATTACACAAAATTAAAAAATGTATCGTAAATAAACAAATTCAGCCTTAGTGATATCGCTTTTGTTCATCGCTTTGCTTTTGTTTATCATGGTTGTATCGTTTACGAATCGGAAATTAATTAACTGTAAATACTTTCACTTTAACGGGCATTTCCTCGAAGACATTTAGTACTACGGAAAAAAAATTTATACCATAATAAAGAGAAAAAAATCTCTATTGAATAGTACAACATTAAAAGGTTGCCATTTAAAAAAATATCCCGTAAAGTCATAACTCAAAAACAATTGAATAACAACAATTCTTGTATATGTCAACATGTAGATAAAAATTTCATAAAAAACTGTTGTATTAATAATTTTCGAAAAATTAATTTTAACGATAGAAATTCGTGTCTCCATACTTTTAACTCTCTCTGTACACTATATATAGAGCAATTTGATATAAGAATTTTATGTTGTTTTCTTGTGGGTTATCGTACGATTTGTTACGGGGGGTATCCCGGTTCTTGATTCGTATAAACGTAATCTCCAAAATACAGTTTTTGTATAATAAAAGAATCTGATCACATTTTTCAGTTAAAGAAAATCTTTTAGAATAATATCTTGTATACAAGTTTTGTTTGAATTATTTGTAAAATAAATAATTACTAAAATATGAGTAGTCACGTTTTCGGCCTGAACTAACATCGTCATTTTCTATTATACAACTAACATTACGGGTTATAAAATCTACCCCAAACTAAAAATAAATATACAGTGCGGACGTAAATAGCCTTCCCCCTCTTCTAAATTTAAAACGGTTTAAGATATTGATTTAGAATTTGGAGGGTTATAATAAGGCATAAAATACTACAATTTGACATAAAATTGATAGCTCTATAGTTCAAGATGGCGGCTGGGCGCCATTTTATTTATTTTTTTAAATGGAAAGAGGGTCGAGTGATACCTTGTTTAAAAGGTCTTTTCATCATTAATTCATCTTCCCAATTTGAAGTTTCTAGATTTCAAATTGAAAAAATAAACTCTGACCTGACTTTTATGAGGGGATTTGTTACTTTTATAAAATTGACAAATGAAAAAACTTTATTAATTAACGATTTTCAAAATGTAATAAAAAGACTTAATAACTTAAAGCAATGGTTATCTTAAACACTTAATGAATTGTTTCGTTACGGCGCGGCGTGGCGTACCAACATTATTCTGCTTTTAAATTTTTTTTGTAAACCATTTTGGGAATATTTTCATTTGATATCTAATAAACAATCATAAGTTTATCAAAACGCCGCCTTGGCGGGGGTGACAGTAGAGATTTCAAATTTGGGGGTGAATTTGTTTTACCCATACGTGTTTTCTATCCAGATGGATTTTAGAGTATTTTGAACTATCGGCTTGGGGTATTTGTTTTGACCGAAGGACATGAGCCCTTCTTAAGACGTATGTTACTTGTACTGATTTATTTTCATTACTTTGAGTATGCCACTTATTGCACCAGCGCTGTATCGAATCAAGACGTGTCTGAAGTTGCTGGGATAACAGGGTTGGATCCGTGTTGTATGTGAGTATCACCATGTTATCAGCGATAGTGGCGGTTATGTTTCCTTGTATTGTCGGATGATCTGCAGTGAATATAAGATACAATACTGAGCCACGCACGCTGCCCTGGGGAATTCCTGAGTTGACGGGGTATGGATTTGTTGTTACACTACAATATCGGATAATGAACTGTCTATTAGTTAGGTCTGATTGTAGGATTTCAAAGTAGTCCAGTAGATAGTTTGCTTAATTTTACAGATGAGTCTCTCATTGTCGAGGGCTTGTTTAACGTCTAGAAACCTCGATGCGCACTTTATTTTCGTTCTTCAAAGTCGTTTGTAATTTTGGATACCACTCTGTGTACTTGTTCTATCGTTGATTGATATCTACGGAATTCAAATTGGTGGTCTGGTATTAAATTGTTGTCCAAGATAATCGGGGGGAGTTTCTCTAGCAGCAGTTTTTCAAACACCTTTGATATAGGCAGATTGGTCGATAGGATGATGATGGTTGGTAGGTCTGTTGATTTTCCTGGTTTGGAGATAAGTATAATCAATCCTACTTTCCATGTTTTGGAAAAGTGTCGGAGTCTTAATATTCCATTGAAAAGTTGATTTATTAATTGGTATCCTTTATGGGGGTAGTTCATGAAGGATTTTTTCCTTTATTAAGTTTGGGCTTGGTGCTTTGTGTGCTTTTTATTTGAAAAGTTTTAAATGGTTTAATTGGTAGGCTAATTTGGTAAGGTATTTCGAGCAGTTGTTGTATTTCTTCTGTTGCGTCTTCTCGTTATCACTTTTTAGCCTAAGTGTTATTGGGAGTTCTGATTGACGACTTGTTTTATTGGGGATATTTTAGGTATCTAGTTGCTTTCCATAAACTATAGTCGTTAGCTTTGAGCGGAGACAGTTCAAGTATTTTATACATTTTGGTTTGTAATTTCAGATAGGAGGTTTTTGAGTTTTGTGGAGGTCCGGTTTAGGTTTCTTTTGTCGTTCGTGTGCTTATATTTGTTAATGAATGTTTGTGTTTTCTCCTTCAGTAATATGTTGGTATTTATTGATATTAGTATCGGCGAGTGGTCCGTTTAGATCTACATGTTTTACAAAACAAAAGTCGAGTAAGTCTGATATTTTTTGAGATTTGTAGGCCAATTAACTGGGTCTGTTTGTGGACAGAGGTAGTATGCCCAAGTTATTTATGGCTTTCTACCTTTTGTGGTACTTGTTTGTCAGCTTCAATGGGTGTGCGTTGTAGTTACCTCCGGAGATGAATCTGTTGTCTACTGAGTAAAAGCAGTGGTCGTAGTTTTGTTGTTTATTGTTGTGGCGTGATAGGTATATTATAGCGCGGATAGAGTAAATGAACCTAGGCAGTGTTTGACGGCTATGGACGTGGCTTGTCGGAATGGTTCTTATATTTGAGGAGTTCATAGCGCTTGATCGTGTTTTTACTAATTATGGCAATGCCAGCATGAGCGGCCCATCTGGGTGTTGCGTTACGTAGATGTCGAAACCTGGTATTTTAAGGTAGCTCCTAAAACAAAAAATATGTTGAAACAGTAAATATTAATGAATCCAATGAGTTCGTCTCTGTGGTGTTTCAGCCCATTGGCATTCCGTACTGCTATATTAATATGTTGAGCTATTGCGAGTTTTAGTTACGTTTGTGATTAGCAGGTTCAGCATGGTGCTCATTTGCTCCATCAGTTGTTTCATCATTTCTTTTAGTTCTATTATGTTGATTGGCTGTTGTTGTGGGCCTGATGGTTTCAATAGGTGGGTTGTTTCATTGACGTTGTATTGGGTATTTTAGTGGATGTTTAGGCAAAGAGAGGTCTGGTCAAGATTATTAATAGAGGCATGGATTGGCAGAAGACATGTATCAACAAGATGAAAAGATGGTCCAAAATTATTAGACAGAGAGAGCTCAAGACAGGGATAAACAGAGAAACCAAGACTATATCCAACTACTGGATAAGTTGGGGCTAATTAATAAGAGAAGAATGAGACTATTAGTTATTTTCATGCGTATACGTCTCAATAATCTACTTTTCGTAACGTGTTATCGTCTTTTTTCGTAAAAACGTTACGAATTATGATTTTGTATACATGAATACGTAATTATTATCGAATAAATAATCACATTGAAAATTTTGAAATTAAATACATTTTTGCCTGTTTTTCTTACGTACAAATTAACAAATTATATTCAAAATTTTAAAACAGCTTTCACAATGTTCATGCATTAACAATGTATACCCATTAAATTTCAACTAATTATAGGAAAACCAAATTTAATTACTTACGTGAATGCTTCTGATTTTAATATATATTTGATATATTTAATATATAAGTATCTTTGTTTTAGTTAAAACTATTTTTTTTAATAATTTACGATTATTTAACTAAGAGTAATAAGGAAAACCATCACGGAAATATCAGTACTTAAACGGCGAAGTACAACAAAAAAAGGAGCATAACTGTGATTGATGTAATAATTTTTTTATACTTTCACTTGCGGTAGCAGTTGCAGAAATTAAATCTATATTTATGGTGACCACAAGGATTTCATTAATTCGAACCTTTTTCCTGTGTTATATCGATCGAATAATTTTCAAAAAACTTTTCTCGGGTTTGTTGATATTGATGGGCAGAAGGTATAGATTTACAACTGTCAATAAGTATCAGTTTAACAGATACCTTTTCTTCTGTTTAATTAGATCGAGAATATCACATTCCGTACATGTTTATCGAAACCCTATAAGAAAGTGAACAGAGTGCGTGCAAGTCCCTAGTTAAAAAGTGCACATAGTAATGAGGGTGTGTGTTGTGCGTTTTCACCTAACGGTGAGTCAATTTTTATGAAAATACGATGTTTAATTAGTTTTCCCAAACAAAATTTTAGAGGTATAATTAAGGTGTATTCAAAATGGTCATGCACGTACCTTGACCATTCTTCACAAATCTCTCAAAGCACGTTTGAGAGATTATAACGTTTAAGAAAGAACTTTACAATCCAACTTTTTTTTGGAAGGATCGTTGGTGTATTGAAAATCTTTTGTTGTGTCACGAACTGGGTATCAAGTAAAATTGCATTCCGTTTTTAGATTTTATTTATTCTATGGTAACAAGCATAAAGTGGCGTTAGTTTCGTCAGCACTTTCTTAATTAAAATGTTAATGAATTAGGCGTGGACAGATCTATTCGTGACAAGTAAAATTTAAGGTAAACCATTTTGCATAAAATACACGTAATTTACTGTTATTTAATTACTCTCATCTTAGTATAAAATAGTGATACGATTTAAAAATCAAAGCTTTAACACCCCATTTCCTGGCTGAAGTTACATTGGGATAGAGATGTACACTCCGCATAAAAAGTGACACGCATCAGTTTATTTAGTTTCAACGATAAACTCAGTGTAAATTACATTAAAATTTGTATTTAAAAATTAAATATATTACCCTCTAGATGGCGCAATTGTAACTTCTGAACAAAAAACTATCAGCATCTCCAGAAACGTAACGTATGTCAATATATAACACTGTTTTAATCCTTTCTGAACAAAAAAACTAGACATCAAAATTTTCTATCTAAATAAAGTAGAGGAGAAGCTTATATTTAAATTTTGAAAAATGCTCATATCTCTGGTTTGGCTAACCGTTTTTAGTGAATTTAGTTTCATTTATTTATTAATTTTTAACCCTAGAAATCAATACGTTTTCGAACACCGGTAGAAGGCACTATATCAACAATTGACATGTTTTGCCAAATTTTGGAAAACTTTAAATACAACGATTTATAAATTTTCACATATTTGGATACAGCAAAAAGTTCAAAGTTCAAAAAACCGTTTTGAACCCACTATTCTAATCTTTCCCTAGTCGAAAAGACAGCTCTAGAAATACCGTGGACAGCATCCCTTACGCTCTGAATCATATTTTCTTTAGTTGTAGGTTTCGTAGTTAAAACAAGGTTTTCACTCTGCTCCATAAGTAAAAATCTAGACAGGTTAAATCAGGTGACCTGCAATAAAGTGGAGGAGAACGTTCATTTAAATAATGTTAAGAAAGTTTAATTTACTCTTAAACAGTACCTCGATCACCAGGAACTAGACTACCTCTTCCAATCCACCCGACCAAGAAATTCACAAACATTTACAGCGTAATGGGCAGGGTAACCATCATGGTAAAAAAATTGTTTTCCTGTTTCCAATGGCACATTTTCTAAAAAAATTTGACCCACCTTCAAAAGGCTCATTAAAGAAAAGGCTCTATAATATCTGTGCCATAATGCCACACCAAACGTTCTTTAATATTGCACCTCTTGCATTCAGCGGGGGTTATTGACAAACCTATAGTGCATATTATGTGTATTGATTTCTTTGTTACTATGGAAACTTGCTTCATCTGTCCACATAATTCTGGATAACAACTTTCTGTCTTAGATTATAATATTTCTCTACCAATGACAGTAGTCCAATCTTCTGTAGTAGTTTTTGTCGGACAAAGCTAGGTTGAGTACAATGTGATATGAATGTATTCTAAGATAATTACTTATAATTTAGTAGGCTTTGTTTATAAGGAATAACATTTATATTAAAAGAAGAATATAATTACCTGTGTTCCCTCAATATTCAAAACACTGTAGTCTAAGGAAAATCTCTAAGTCTCTCTTAATTAACTTACGTTTAACTGAGGATTGGACTTTACAAATGCCAAAACGTTGATCACATTTTCTTCAGTTTTTTATTATGGATACTGCGGTATACGGGACGAAGAACTCTGCCTGTGGTGTAAAAAGCGATTCAACATTGCAGTTGCTCCCTACTAAGTGCTATTTTTATTCGAATTCGAAAGGTTGCAAATTTTTGTTGTACCATGTGCTTTGGTATGCCTGGGTTATGTTTGGAACCTTGCTTCCAGTTGTTTCACTAATACCTACTAATTTTTTAGTTCATTACTTTTTCACATTCTTATGCTTTACTTTTTATTTTGGATTTGTCAAATAGTTGTTTTAGTAAATAATTATACACTTATATTATTTTTGTGTCCCCCTAAATTAGTATAGTTCATCATGTGTGGGTGCTTTGGCTTCCGACCAAAATTTTTGTTCAGAAGACATCACACACTATATGTGTGATCGACTTTTAGTAGTTATTATGCTAAAGTTACGTCACAAACTAGTTTTTTGATTATTTTGAGCAAAAATATACTTATTTTTATATATAAAAGATTGTCGGCCAATGAATGACTGACAAAAACGGACATTTTAGCGGTTTTCACGTGGTAGCTGTAACATAAAAGTGTCACTGCTCACACGGAAAAAATGTTTCTACTTCTTCAACGCAAAGTAATTATTAGAAATTAAAGTAAGTAATGGAGTAATCTGCTTAACAATTTTGCATTTTCATAAATAAAGGGAATTCTTAGAAACATTGTTGGTGAGTGCTTCCCTGCGTATACTGTAGTAATAAGAAGTCTTATAATCCAGCTTAAACGGCTTAACATTGTAATGGGAAAGTAAAGTAAAGGTAAAGGCAGATATAAAATTCTAAAAAAAACAATTTTAAGTGCTTGGGTAAAATTTTGCACAAAACTGTATTTGAATATGTCCGTAGCGACTTAACGCAGCGCCCCTAAATGTTAATGCCCTGGGTCAATAGGTCCCTCTGAACCCCTATTGACACGTCACTGACACCGGTGCCTTTCAGGAAACGCCACATGAATATATTTATTATTCTGTGATAACACGGCAAAACAATATTCGGACATGAAAACTGTTCCATTTTAACATCAATATAGGTACTAATTCACATCTTATTATAAGTAAACTGGGGAGAAAATTTAGTATCCATTTTTTTTTACTTTTTCCGACCAATTAGAGTTAGTAGTTTTTAATCTGATAACTAATAACCAGAAAACTATGATTACGTAACACTTATTGTTTTAACAATATCTTCAAGAATATTAATTATATAAAAAAAGTATTAATGTTTTTTTTTATATAGCACAGTAGCAAAGTTATATCATTAGATGTGGGAGACAAAGCTATAATATAAAAAGTCTGGTTTTCCAATTCAAATAAACCCTATTTCATACATTCATTAAAATTATTGAAATTATTACTTTGCTGAAGTTAAGCACATAATCTTATTTGAAGTTTACGTGTTTCCTTCAATTACTTTTTGCAATGTTTCAATTAAAAGAATCATTTATAGTTTTATAAGATAGATTTACATTATTTGCGATTGTGTTGATGTCAATTTAAGAAACTAACTTCATGAATAAATCAAGCTTCTGATGTTACAATTAGAAAGTAGTATCGTCTTGAAGAAATGGCCTCTCGCTATTATTAATACTTACATAAATGTCTAAGTTATGTACTACACCATCAGTTTAGGATTCATGGAGGTTGGTGATACATATATTTTGATACTTTGGAGTGGATTCCTATTGCCGAGTCCGACGCACTTTTCTATGCGACTTTTCTCAAAACCGCTGATTTTCCGAGCCAAACATAACCTCGTCAAAATTTCATATTTGGGCTGTCGGACTGCAAAATACCAGCATCTAATTTGTCGAACACTATGACCGTTTATTTGTATAACAAAATGTCTTTATACACGCCTACCACATATTCCTTATACCAAAATAAAGTGGTTTAAGTAAACTTATCTTAGTCCAAAAAGTCGCTTAGTTTAGGCGCTATGCAGCTTTGAAGTTAAAATTTTGAAATCGTTTATTTTATTATAAACTCAAAACGGCTTATGCGATTTTAATAAGATTTGGTATGGTCAGCTAGTATTATTGGACAAATGTTTTGAGAAATTGTCTAGAAAATACTAATCCGGAAGTGAATGAAACACATATGACCGTTATGAAGATTAATATATTTTTTTGATGTTTGTAGTAGTGAGACAAAATAATTTTTATTCGATAGAGAATTCAAAAATGATCAAATTATTTATAGATTTTGTGTGTGAATGTTTATACGTTCATGTCAAGTATTCGTCCTTCTAAGTTATTACCAATTTTAATTTTAACGAAGATATAATTATCTATTTTTATTCTTTGATGCCTGGATCAAAGTGGTTGTTCTGTTTGGGAGAGTGTTCATTGTCATCACCAATTCCTTAGATGTCTTGATAAAGACCGACCTTCGTCGGTCGAAACGTCGACTCGTTAATAAGGGACAAGGTGTTTCACTCCAACATCCCCGTTTAAACTCCCATTAAGAACGCCTAATTTTGGTTAGAAAATCTATAAATAAATAAATAATTGAGGAGTATAACAACATTTATGATCAAATTATGTTTCTTCAAAAGTTTTCTTATTTTTATTCGTTTTCGAGTAAAACAAAAAAAAAGTTTATGCTTTTGAAATAAAGGATAAGGTAATCCAGTCGCCTATGTATCATAAACAATTAAATTTCGCATGGGTAATAAATCTACTATTCAAATAAAGATTACAGATAAAAGAATAGACTTAGTAAAAGTTTCGTAGATTCTGGGTAACTTATTTACTATAAGGAGTACAGTTTAATTTCCTTTGTCGTATAAATCTTAGTTATCCAGAATCTCCGCAACCGTAAACTTTTACTAAGCAAACAAACTAGATTATGCGTGTTTCATTCACTTCCGGTATTAGTATTTTCTAGAATAACACTAGCTGACCATGCCAAATCTTATTAAAATCGCATAAGCAGTTTTGAATTTATCATAAAAAACGATTTCAAAATTTTAACTTTAAGTCCGCATAGCGCCTAAACTAGGCGACTTTGGACAAGATAAGTTTACTTAAATCGGCTTATTTTTTGGTCTAAGGAATATGTAGTAAGCGTGTGTAAAGACCTTTTTTGTACTCGCCTACTGAGAAGTGAAGTTTTACATAAGCGTATGCCAATCAGGAACATTTACTTCCACGCACTAGTGCCGGAAAACGGACAAAAGCATTGGTATATTTTGACTTTTAAACAATAATAGTACATTGTAATTTTAATTTTTATTTGTAAAAACCCTTTTCCCAGTATTTTTTAAAATAAAAACACATAGAAAAAGTACAAAAAGCAATTAAAAGTTATTAAAATTTACAGTGCCATCTATGAATTCAAGATTTAAACTGTCAATTATATTAATTTTTTAAGAAATATTTGCTCGTTACAAAAAATTTTGTACAAACCTTTTTCGGGAAGATTGTTCTATCATTCGCGCTATTAAAGCACTCGCTCACTCCGTTCGCTCTTGCTTCAAATGCCCTCATGTAGAAAATTCTACTTCCCGAACTCGGTATGTAAATAACTATTACAGATACCCTATAAATATCGAAAAACATAACCTCATAAATTCGACATATTTGAGCCGTCGGACTAGCCAAAAGCAGCCGTAATTTTGTTGGACAAAATGATTTTCGAATTTCTTGTCCAAATTGCTTTAAAATCTGAAAATATGAAGTATATAATGAAAATCAATAGGTCGGGAAATCGAAATGTTTCAGACCTGCTTGCTCGGAAAAGCAGCAGTTTTGAGAAAAGTCGCAGAGAGAAAGTGTGTCGGACTCGGCAATAGGAAGCCACTTACAAGGTATCAAATATGTATGTATCACCAACCTCCATGTGTCCTAAACTATTTGTTTAAAATCTGTAAATATTAACTGAAATAGAAAATTTAAAAAGCTGTATTTTGGAAATTGATCAATTTAATCAAACAATTATATTACTATCTTCTCTAGAATGCCATCTAATATTAAAAGATTTTGCAATTTCATGTTTAATGTTGGTAAACACTTAATCGATCTTGATCATTATAGTTGACCTTATCTAATTTTAATTTTAATTAATTATTGATATCTCAATAGATAAAACTATGCGTATTTGGTAATGCAGTTCTTCTAACATTTCCTTAATCAACTCGAAAACTATGGTTGCAATTAAGTTTCTCGATTTGAAAGAATGAAAAAAATTGACCATTTTCCGTCCTCCAGCCGTTTGGAGGGTGGGAAAAAATTTACAATGATCGATGTCTTGTCACATTTGTCGGTAATCGACGCTAATGAAGATGAGCTCAATGTGGAACTAAAGAGTTATTCAACAGTCATCATGGCATAATTACGAAAACGGATCTTACGTTCTTGGTGGCTTAACACTGAACGTGAAGCTGCTACTAATTCCAACCAGTATGTTCTTATTAGTTAGCTGAAGTACTTCGTTTCTTTTCTTTGCTTTGGAACTGATATCGTTGCACTTTGACCTCATTCCGTCATCCGTCTGTTGTATATTGTTTCATTCTGATAGATAGTCATCGAAAGAAACTTTTTACTATTCCGTTCTCTGATTGTACCCTACTTTATTTTTCTTTGTTCTTGGATTTTAAGTTGGAAATTATGGGTTTAATTCTGGTTTCGTTAACCAATTTTATTCTGTGACTTATCTTTCCTTAATATTGTAAGGTGGCGTTTAATTTTTACATTGAAGGGAAATAAAAGTAAAGATGGCGTAATTACAACACTTCGATAAATACTAATCGAACAAAATATGTGTTTGTATAAAATCTATTAGACATGAGAGTTAAAATTTTCAAATTTAAAACCATATCTAATAACTCACCATCTATAGTACAAGAAAAACAACAATATTAGACAAAAGATAACGTCATTATACTGACACATATTTATTATATTATTATGTTTAAAATGCATTCTGAAATCTTTGAATTGACCATTTAACTCCTTTTTCTATAATTATTCGAAACTACAGGTTGTATGAGAGCGTCTACAATGCAAGGCAGTGAAGATCTTAAAATGCAACGATCAGAAACCTCAACCTCGTGCATGCAGAAACTAAGTTTTGGCTTGGGACATGTGTACAACGATCTGTGTGCAGCAGTTTGGTTTTCCTATACACTTTTTACTTACACATCGTTCTTCAACTCAAATCTGCTACAGCAGGAACACTTATTATGTTGGGTGAGTACCTACGGATTTTTTTAGCTACTTATGAACCAAGTTGATATAATAACGAAATTATAGACATCTTTTACATAAGCTGCATGAGAAAATATGTAGATGCTACATTATTATTCAACATAAATGTTTTACGCTCTACATTTACAACTTAAAAACCGTAACAAATCAAATGGGTTAGGTACTTACAATGACAAAATTAAAAAATGAAGGTCACTCCAAGCATTATAAATGATAATTAGAAGTGAAAATGTAAAACATATACGTCATAAAATATCCTTCAATTATACGTACAACGTGGTTTCGCTGCTTCCTTACGTTGTATACAACTTGATTGTTAATAATTTAAATAAAGTTTATTAGTATTTAGATTTCGTGAATTTATTACAAACAGGACATAACTCTTTATCACAGAGATACCGTCCATTTAAAAATATTATTAATTTATTTATATGTAATATATTCACTGTTACAAAAAAAGGCTAAATTTTGATTGTTTACTACAACCTTTCTTGGGATTTTTGGGTTGCGTGCGGTTCTGGTGTCGGTACATTTTTTTTACCTACTTTCTGGTCTCTTAGAATTTGTTTGGTTTTCCCAAGCAGCACCAATATAATGAATGAATATAAGTAATTCTAACATTTGTCTGTTGGAAATCTTTGTTAAATATTTTACGTGCAGATTCATATTTAATAAATATTTGGTATACCAATGTTTATAATATTTACACAATTGTGAAATAAAAATTTTGATGTATGAATATTTAAAAATCATTATTTCGCAGCATTTAAGAACTATTATATTTTTATTTGAAATGAGTGAAAGACAAATATGTTGAAGAAATATTCAAAAATATTTATCTAAGCATTTGTGAACACATACATAGCCTACTAGCAGTCTACTTGAATTTCTAAGCGTATGGATGCGCCTTGCATAGATATGATTTTAATTTTTTCTGGTTGAACTATTAACAAGAAAGAAAAAAAGTTTTCAAATTGTTTATTTTATTTGTCAGAATTATTTTGGTGTTGTATTGTTGACGGTTGTTAAAATATTATCATTTATTTGACAGTGTCCGTATGAAAGCGACTTTTCCTGGCATTAGAAATTTGTCCACATTACCTAGAAAAACGTCTTCGAAATCAGACAACCAACATACGAAAGCGGAACAAAATCCGTCAAACCGTTCTCAAGTTATTCCCAATAAACAATATTTTTTTGGAAAGTTTGACGCCCTCTGGCGCTCTTATGGTGCACTTTTGGTTATAGGTAAATTAGTGTCAAACGGTCTATTTTGAGCCAGAGAACATCTGGTAAAGCCATGTACACATCTTTCAGAAACATTTGTGATGGTGTTACGCATAGTTTTGTAAATCATCTTAGATCCATGAAGAAAGGACATTAATGCACCAAGCTTTAGGTTATGTTTGTGTTTTAACTATTTTGTATTTTAGTATCCGTCAGTATGTATACGATCCCTAACGTGGGTGTTTTTGTTTGTGTGAAATAAATCGAATAAGAGCAAGTAAAAGTGCAGGAGCAGGAGAAACAACTAAACAAATAAAAAGTACAGGAGCAGGACAAACAGTAATAAGTAAGTATGTTTTTGTTTTCAATTTTTAAGTAATGGATAATTTGCCAAATGTTGTATCATAGGGGTGTCTAATTCAAATGAATGCATCTAGGATTTGCTAAGCACCACTTTTATTATTATCTTTCTTTTTTCACAAACCCTTTCTCTTTCTAGGTGTGTTGAGTATTATTGGGCCGCTTTAGTTTCATGCCTTACGACTTAAAAAAGGACTTTTTTACTGGTCGTGATTGTGAATACAATTATTAGCTTTTACTAAATAAACTGAATTATTTCCTACTAAACAAGAATTAGACAGACCCTAGAGTATAACAAAAAATTCAGCAGATGTAATCACAACACAATCAATAATAGGTATACTGTTCTTAAAATATTGAATTATTTTGTAATTACTATTACCGTACTCATTGTATTAGGTTTGTACAATTGAATTTTAAAAGAATATTAATTTGGTTTCTATTTTTGCATCTCGGAGGCAAAATTTATGTTCATATTAAAATACAGTTTTGAATATGATAAAAACACATCAGCTTGGACTGATTTGATTGAAGAGAACATCTGAATTACGATCATAATTTAATATTTTATTTTGTAGTTTGTAGTGTTTATATGTCATGTTACAATACTTACGAATTTGAGTATTTGAACTATGTAATAAATATTGTTTCTTTACTATTTATTATTATTATATATTATATAATTTTTTTTATTACTGTATTAAAAATGGCATTTGTAAACATAAAAAGAAAATAAAAAAATTTCGAATATATTTTTACTTTTTTGTAAATTGATTTAATATTATTGTATTATTTACAATATTGCACAAACATTATTTTTAAATGTTCAGAACATATTGTTAAAAAACTTAATTCAAATATTTAAAATATATTTATTTAAAATATGATATAATTTATTTTATATATTTATTTATAAAGCAATTTAAAATATTTGATAAATATTTTCTTGAAATATTTACGTAAGATTTATTTTAAATATTTTGTATATGTTTACCTAAAATATTTAACAAATATGTTCCTAAGATATTTTTTTAATATATAAAAGTATTGAATTTACTTTTTGATTAATATTATTTACTTATATTTACATAATATAATAGTTAGTAAATTATGCGGAGAGTAGAAGACTATTTAGAATGAATATTTATTACAAAAAGAAATAGATTAGGAAATAGACATGGGTAAAAGCATCTAGTTAATGGTGTAACAGTGTTGAACCAACATCCTACAGGTTAGTAAGAGCAACAGTACAATTAAAACAAACGAACAAAAGTTATTCAAAAAAGGTAATCAACAAATAGACAAAGATATCCTCAAAAATGAAGTTGGGAAATACCAAGATGAGTTAAGGCGAAACTTATTGTATCTTAACTTATATTTTTCTTAACACCTCGGTTCTCTGTTCACGTTGCTAGGATAGGGGAACAAGCATAACCTGTACTGGGCCAGTGTTAAGTATATCGCGGCGTGCTGTTGCATTGGTAGGATAGGCAACGCACTTGAAGGAACAGTGCTGGGTTAGCAAAAGATGGGAAAAGAACGACAGTGGAGTATACTAAATTGAATAAAACCACAAGGAAGCATATCAGACAAGATTTAACAAAATATAATGATGATATGATAAAAA
The DNA here is from genome assembly GCA_030710515.1 of Abscondita cerata. Taxonomy (NCBI): domain Eukaryota; kingdom Metazoa; phylum Arthropoda; class Insecta; order Coleoptera; family Lampyridae; genus Abscondita; species Abscondita cerata. The sequence goes on from JALBCR010001208.1 coordinate 155,647, forward strand.
GACTATTGAGGAAAACAAAAGCTGAAGGGTATTGAGAAGACAACTGCACAAAAGATACAAAAGTGATGAACCAAATATATGATAGACAAGAAATATTAAACACAACCGAAAACATTCTACGAACAGCTCTACAAATCTAAAAAGAAATTTCGGAAATTGAAGCTGAAAAAAAAAAGCTATTGCAGATATGAAAAATAATCGTGTGCCAGGGGAAGACGGTATAATACCAGAACTGATAAAATATGGAGGCGGTGAATTAATAAGAAGTACTAACCAACAGATTAACAAACAAATTAGACTTTACCAACCCTCGGAACAATCGGGTTTTAGGAAAAACTATAGTACCATAGATCATATACAAACGATTAGGAATGTAATTGAGAAAACACATGAATATAGCTTTCCTAGATTCCCAAAGTGGTCCAGGTGGACCCCAGGGTCCACGGGAGCCCGATAGGGGTCTACGCTTGCGTGGAAAAAATGGGGGTCCACAACTCGTTAACGGGGGTCTATAAAAATGTATTAGGTGACCCGACTTGAATTCTCCTATGAATAAGGGAGACAATAGTATATATAGGCAGACAATATTATAAGAAGCTTGACTTCTCCTATGAATATAGGAAGACAATATTATAAGAAGCTCAGCAATTGTTTTTGTAAGAACTTGCATATTCCATATTCAGAAAGAGCGTGTCAAGACTCGCCGATGCCGCGCCGCCCGCCCGCCTAGTTAAAGTCGTGTCTGAACTTGCATGAACTTGTTGGATTTTTCTTTAATATAAATACGAATGCGAATGATAAACATTACTCAGTTGTTTCCGGAATTTCAAAAAGAAAGTGTACCTATATAAGTGTTCACCAGTGACGGAAGTAGTTTTCAGACTTTTGAAAATTAAAGTGAATTGATATTATTGTTTGCCAGTGTTGGAAAAGTAAGTACCTACCTATCTATTTGTTAGCAACTTGTATCTTAAAAGCCACTTCTATTATGTTTGTTAAATCATTTTAAGATTACTTAACAAACATTTTTTTCATATTTACAGGTAAGTAATTGATACGAAACATGGCTGAATCTAAGAAGAAGTGTCGACAGTACAGTGTTGAATATTTGAAATTTGGTTTTCTTCCATCAAATACAGACAAGCGATTGCCCATGTGTCTTTTATGCAACAAAGTCTTGAGCAATGACTCTATGAAACCATCGAAGCTGGAAGATCATCTAAGAAGGTGTCATCCTGACAAAATAGGTAAGGATTTGAAATATTTCCAAACATTGAAGGAAAAGTATGAAAAGAGACCCACCGTGCATAGTATGTTCGCTTCAACGTCTGAAAGCAACGACGATGGCTTGCGGGCATCTTACAATATCTCATTACTTATAGCAAAATCTGGGAAACCGCATACCATTGGAGAGGAGTTAATTTTGCCTGCTGTTGAAGAGGTCTTAAAAACTGTCCTGCACAAATCTTCATTTGACATACTTAAAAGAATTCCTTTGAGTAACAACACTGTACAAAGACGTATTGATGAAATGAGCTCTGATGTTGAAAGTTTCTTGTGTAATTATCTGCAAACAACTCATTTTTCTATTCAACTGGACGAGTCAACTTTACCTGGCAATGAAGCATTATTATTGGCATATGTTCGATTTATCAAAGGCGAACAAATGTTTGAAGAGTTACTATTCGCGAAAACTTTGAAGACTGACACTAAAGGTGAATCAATTTTTAATGTTCTGAATGATTTTTTACGGAAAAATCAATTGCATTCACAAACATTATTTCGGTGGCAACAGATGGAGCTCCTGCCATGGTCGGGCGATATCGTGGGTTTATAAGTCATCTTAAAAGGATTATACCAGAGGTAATTGCAATTCACTGTGTCATCCACCGACAACATCTAGTAGCGAAAAAATTGAGTGATAGATTGCACCAAGCGCTTCAATTTGTGATTAATGCAGTTAACAAAATAAGAAGCAATGCATTAAATACGCGCTTATTTGCACAGTTGTGCGAAGAAAATGATGAGGACTTCCAACGATTGCTGCTACATACCGAAGTACGCTGGTTGTCGAAAGGTGCATGTCTATCAAGATTCTATTTGCTTTTCGACTCTGTTTTAGAGTTTCTGAACACTAAAGATCCTGTTTTAAAAGAAAACCTCATGAATTTCAAAGCAGACATTGCGTATTTGACAGATTTGTTCAAAAATTCAATGACCTCAACCTACAGTTACAAGGGACAGCCTCAATTTGATAAAAACAAAGAGTGAAATTTCAGCTTTTCTTGGTAAACTGAAACTTATGAAGCAAAATATTGGTCGACGTGAATTTTCCCAGTTTCCAAATTTATCGCAGGTAGAATGCCTCGACGAAGATATTCAGACGTATGTTCAACATTTGATTGCCCTGTATGATGATTTTAAAATCAGATTTGAAGACATTCTGTCGATGGATATACCACCATGGATAATAAATCCATATGATGAAACTGAAGTGGAAAATGTGGTACTGCAAGAAGAGCTACTCGAGCTTAGCACTAATGAGGAGCTCAAAGTAGCATTCAAAAGAGGGTATCAATCATTTTGGCTGCAGGCACAAATACCTGAAAAATATCCAGGACTGTGGGGAATTGTGCAAAAATTTCTCATAGCGTTTCCTTCGTCATATCTTGTCGAACGCAGTTTTAGTGCCGTAACAAACTTGTTGACAAAAAACGGAGCAGATTAAATATTACAGAGCGAGGAGATTTACGGTTATACTTAACTAAACTCAAGCCAAATATTGATAATTTGCTGTCAATTCACCAAGTACATCCCTCCCATTAAAATTATAACTTTTATCTCAGATTACAATGGTAATCTGAGATAAAGTTAACATCAAACTAATAATGATTATTATTTTAAAAACAGTCGCAATATAATCAAAGTTTTGATTATATTGCGACTGTTTTTAAAATAATAATCATTATTAGTTTTGATGTTAAATTTTGATTCTACTAAGACTGTTATAACAACATAATTAAAAGTGTAGTAATTTTTGTGTTTGAATAAATAGCTACAAAACAAGAAAATATTTATTTTTACTTTTACCACTCCGAAGTGGGAGATTATTGGTTTCTTGTACTGTGAGTCAATCTTAGAATACAAAAAGTAAAGTAGGAATCCAACTGTTGGATGAAGACGCTTTTTAGACTGGCTTTGAAACTTAGCTTGAATGACAATACTCACAGCATAATCAAAGCAATATAAATTCTCACCTTTTTTCGAAAACTTTCAACTCATAGTTGATTGAAAAATAGCCACAACACAGATTTACATAGACATATACTTTTTTCGGGTTTTGGAAGTAAGTAGTAAATGTAATAGCTGCAGGGGTCCACCAGATCCAGCAAAATGTTTAAAGTGGTCTATGAGAAAAAAAGTATGGGAACCTCTTAGATCTTCATATGGCGTTTGTAGACTTTAATAAAGCCCTTGACTCATTGAAAAAATGGACAAAATTAACTCTTTTAAGAAATGGAGGGTTGACTCTAAATAACTTTATTTAATAAAAAAAATTAAAAACAACCAACCACACCACAAAAAAAAAAAAAAAAAAAAAACACCAAAAAAGAAGAAAGAAAAAATAAGATGGGGGGTTTCGATCTTGCCCAAATTGTTTACACTGGCAATGGAGAATGTCTTGAAGAAGCTAAGATGGGAAAACCGCGGAATAAATATCGATGGACAAAGATTAACAAATCTAAGATACGCGGACGATATAATATTAGTAGCTAACAATCCAAATGATTTAGAAGAAATGCTCATGGAATAAAAGAAAAAACAGAGGAAATAGGCCTAACATTAGATATATAGAAAAAAACAAAAATAATGAGACCAACCCAAAATGATGGGGAACAGTTTGACAAAATTACAATAAATGAAAAAAGAATATAAGTGGTGGAAGAATATGTATGCCTAGGTCAAAAAATAAGTATTAAAGAGCTACAACAAGCTGATCTGAAAAGGCAAGTTAGGCTGGCGTGGACAGCATATGGGAAACTAAATCACATTCTGAAAAACAAAAATAATTACTATAGTCATGAAGGTAAAGTTATTGGAATAATGTATTTTCCCAGTACTAACGTATGACACAGAAACATAGGCATTTACAAAGAAAATTATATACAAATCTCAAGTGACAACGGCATATGGAAAGAGCTATACTTAATATCACATTAAAAGATAAAAAATTCATTGACTGAATCAGAGGCAAAACAAAAATGAAAGATATAGAAGAGACACTGGCAAAAAAACAAATGGAGATGGGCAGGTCACATAGTTCGTATGGATACAGGAAGGTGGACAAAAGGACAACTGAGTGGAGGTCTAGAGAAGGCAGGAGAAGTGTCGCACACCCTTTAATGCGATGGTACGATGACCCCGAAAGATCGCAGGAAGAAGATGGATTAGTAAGGCACAGAACAGAGATCAATTGAGAGAAATGGGGAGGCATACGCTCACATGTGGAGAATAGAGAGAGAGAGAGGGTTGTTTAATCGCAATTGCTAGCCTTACGAAATGGTTTTTTGATACGATATCGGTTTTTGTTCTAGTTACATCTAGTTTTATTCTGTAGAAGATTTCTTCACAAAGGGAGAAAGGCGCTTGTACCTGAGTCCTATGATCTATACTCCAATATTCATTTTTAATTTTTTTGTCGATGACCATTTTCACATACCTTCGTTCACTGAATGCCTGTAAAGGCCTGATATCATCTACAATGGCTATAGCTAGCCCTTCAGGACTTTCGATTTGTACCGATAGACTTGCTATATACTGTGTTTTGGCCAAAATAGCGAAAATTTATCATTTATGCTTGTAGTTCAAGGTTCTATGTCCAATTTCATAGTTCCGAGAGTGTGCACAAGCACTTAGCTCTAAAACGCGTTTTCGTATGCATTGACTAAAACCCGCCGCATTTTTTTAACCGCAAAAATACTAATAACTGTGTGTGCATTGTTTTTTAGTGCTAGAAGACGACCAGGTGAGTGCATGATCTATCCGCAGACATTTTTCCTTATTTTTTGTACCGCAAATGTCTGGACTTTAATTGTACTTTTCCAAGCTGCAATCATAAACAAAAAATACAGTCCACTAATAATTAATAATTAAATAAGTAAACAACCGCGTTCCGCAAATCACATACATAATTGGTCACTTTGTTCCGGATTTACTAGTATAAATTTTTTTAAGTACGCTACGAAAATAATAAATTAATAAATGACACCCTTAAGCTTGACACGTTGTCGCTTTGTAGAATAATTAATAGATACATAATATACCTAATAATTAAATTTTCTTTATCCAAATTGTATTCTATTTGTAATTTTTCCACATCGCACATTGCTGATTGTAAGCGTATCTCGTTTAGCAGGCTAGTTATTCACCTATATTGTTATCAACCTTCACATTCTCGCTTTAAAAATCATTATCATATTTGACATTATATTTATATTAAAATGGCTACTACAAGGACTGCTGCAAAAAAGGATTTATCTGAAGCAGAAAATCCCGAACGCGTTTTATTAGCTAGAATGAATGAAATTGATAAAATTTCATTAGAAGCTGATTTAAGTAGTGATCATCAGGAAAATTTATTGTGCGCCACTACCACATTAGATGATCTTCGCTCAGAATTTATGATAGTTTTAGATAACTATACCGCTTTAAATCAAAAACTAAATTCAACGGAAATTCCGAATTTTCAACCACATTTTGCATTTGATAATTTGTATTGTAGAGTACAAAGAGCAATAAAAAAGATAGAGTGTGTTCCGGTAAATCTCTCGCAACAATCGGAAGATCAAAAATCTTTATCTAAAGCTACTCCTCGATTAGCCGCTATAGAGTTGATGACCCTTGATGGTGACATCAAAGAATGGCCTTTCGTTTTTCAGCAATTTACAGACGTAATACATAATAATCCACTATTAACAGATAGTGATCGAGTTCATTATTTATTAGGAAAACTATCTGATAGCGCTTTATCTGTTTGCACTGGCGTTCCAGCCACAGCAGAAAATTATTTCATCATATGGAAATCTTTAGTCGATAAATACGAAGATACGCGGGCATGTAGCTTCGTCATACCTTAATCAAATATTTGATTTTCCATTAATTACTAAAGCATCGGCTTCTAGTCTCGATTTGATTATTGACAAATTTTCATTTGCTGTAAAAGACATTACAACAATTAAAAATTAACTACTTACTGGACTTTTTTTTATCTCGCTACAAAAAAGGTTGATCCAGAAACCAATCGGTTGTTTGAAATGTTTCATCGTAAGAAGGCGATTTCTAAGTACAATGATTTCACAGAGTTTATTAAGGAACAAGTTAAATTACTAACGCAAATGTCAGAAGATAATAAACCATTACATGTTGCAAAACCACTAAAATCAAATGAGTGTCCAAATTTATTTCAACCAAATCTTTACTACTAGTACCCAAAATTATTCCTGTTATGTATGTAACAAACCAGGTCACTAACATTTATATAACTGTCAGACTTTTTTTAAAGATGACCCTAGAGAAAGATTTGGGATTATAAGAAAATATTCCTATTGCAATAATTGTTGAAGTTCCAAACATAAATTCTCCGCTTGTAATTCATAACGAGGGTGTTCCCATTGTTCACAACGTCATCACACTTTATTACATTTGATTTTCCGATTTCTCAAAGAACGTCAACATATCCATAATTCCACAGGTACTCAAAATGCTGAAAGTGTTCAATCAACTATTTTAGTCAACAAATCGCCAGTTAAACAATCAAATGATGCTAAAACTGAAATTATGCTATCTATATGTAATGTTAGAAGCCGATTGAAATATAAAGAACCTGTCACGTGACCTGCGCCGTGAACGAAAATGAAACGGACGAGTCTACTGTTCACATTAAGGGCAACAACGAAGTGTATTTCGTAATTTCGTTTGTAGTGTTATTCAAATTTACCCTAGTTTAATAAATACATTTATAGTAAGGTATATTTTTATGATTTGCGTTGAAGAAGTGTTTCAAAATTTGATTTCGTTTTAACACTTCCTCGATCCAACCCTACTTTACGTTTAAACAATTTTTTACGGCGCTACTGAATTGAAGGTCAAATAAATCGTTCGCGCAGATTGATTCACGTGACAGGTTCTTTACATTTCAATCGTCCTCTACTAAATATGCTCTTCAAACTAAACCGTAGACTACGTGAACAAATTTCGTTGGAGCTAAATCTTATTTAAAAAGAGCTTTTTGAATTTCTTTGATCTGAAGACTATTACAAGAGTTCTTACAATACCTTGTGAATAATTTAATCGAGTGGAAGATGAATCCCCAAATGCATCCCATTTCGGTGGGATATGGGAAGCTCATGTGAAATGCGTTAAAAGGCATTTGTTTAAAGTAATCGATAGTCAGATTTTATCATACGAGGAAATGACAACAGTCCTTACTCAAATTGAAGCCTTACTTAATTTTCGACCGCTTTATGTCCTGATTCATCCGAGCCAACCGCACTTACATCACTACATTTTTGCTCTCAGCTCCTTTGAATTTTGATCCCGCCCAGATTTAAGCCAAGAACGCGTTTCTCTGCTCTTTAGATTTTCGCTACTTGATTAATTGATTCCGAATTCTGGAAAAGGTTCAAATTAGAATATCTCCATAACCTGAAATCTAGAGAGAAATGGAACACGCTTTCAAATCCTGTCGCGATTGGAATGGTGGCTATTTTTAGTGTCGATAATGCACCACCATTGCAATGGGCATTAGGTATAATTACCCGCCTTCTACCGGGAAAAGATGGTATTATTCGCGTTGTAGAAGTCAAGATTAAGAGTGGCATTACATCCTGTAGTATGTATTTGTCCGCTACCAACGCAATAAAAATTGATTTAATTAGTTTAAATTCTTTTAATTTTGAATGTTTTTTCAATAATTAGTTTAATTTAAAAAGAAAAAAAAAGTTGCAAATTATTTAAGTTAATATTTTGTCTTATAAATTTTATTTGATTATTTTCAATTTTGCAATTAAATTATTATTATACCGCCCTTTTGGTTATTTTGCTTAGTTGATTTTATTTTTTTTAAAGAGAATCTTTAAAGCCGGGGGGAGATGTTTTGACCAAAATAGCGAAAATTTATTATTTATGCTTGCAGTTCAAAGTCCTATGTTCAATTTCATAGTTCCGAGAGTGTGCACAAGCACTTATCGCTAAAACGCGTATTTGTATGCATTGACTAAAACCCGCCGCATTTTTGTTAACCGCAAAAATATTAGGTTTGTTCCAAGCACCCAAGTTGCAATGCACTGCATCGCCCCGATTGTGCGCAGAGCGAAATAATTGTTCCAACCGAAAATATTGTCGTTCATTGTATGATTTTGTTTCTGTTCCAATCAATTATTGGATCGCGCGTGGGGCGATACGTTGCGATCATTTCGATACATGGGCCAGAGAAGAAATCGTTTGAATTGACCTGCGCAGTAGGTTGCTCTCTTATATTTTATGTTCACAGATCACAGAACATCCACTAACCATTTGTCATAAGACTTATTATATAGGTTATATTTTTTTGTCGAGGTTTAGTGTTGCAAAACAGTTGGATTTACCGGCAACTACTCAAAAACGATCCTAAATGCGTTCCAAGCATTTCTTACTAAAATGCGTTCTAAAAGCAGCGCCAAGTTGTGACATGCGCACGAAATTAATACTAAACGATTCTGTGGCGATCACGTTGCGATCCAAAATATGGGCTTGGAACAAACCTACTACTAATTGTTGGTGCATTGTTTTTTAGTACTAGAAGACGAACAGGTAAGTGCATGCTCTATCCGCAGACATTTCTTTCTTATTTTTGTACCGCAAATGTCTGGACTTATAATTGTCCTTTTCCGAACTGCAATTATAAACAAAGAATACAGTCCACTAATAATTAATAATTAACTAAGTAAACAACCGCGTTCCACAAATCACATACATACTGAATCCTATTAGTTGCGAAATTCGAAATTGATAAATGCATTAACCGTTAACCGGGACAAAATATAGAAAATATAGAAATATTTATAACTGCAAACTTGTTTATTTAAACAAAATAGATATAGAAATAAAGAGAGTCTATTTAGCTAAAATAGATTTACCCAATTATAATATTGTCTAACAATTATTTATTTATAAGTCCCATGCACTCTTCCACTCTTACGGAGGATCCATTTAATGAGGGGGACAAGAACAAAAAGTAAATTATAACAAAAAAAACGTGTTAATAAATGTCAAATAGAAAAAACTACAATTCTACACAAAATGAAAAACCAAAATCAAAAAATTCAAAAGTTGTTTGCATTCACCAAAAATTAAGAAGTTGATGACTTAAATCAACTACGGGGTTAATGATGCACGAATGGCTGTAGTAAAATTATTTAAAGATTGATGATGGATGTCTATATCTAATACTGTTCTGCAGATTCTTGTAAATTTGACACATTTCATGTATCGTAAATACATTCTTCGTAGATGTTTTGATGGAGCATTAAGAGTCCTCTCTACCTTTCAAGTAAAATTCCTATGTCACGGGCGACACTCTCAAGGCTACAGTTTTTGATAAAAATAATTTTGGATTTCACTATCATAAACATGGATTTGTTACGTAACTTACGTTGGAGCCTTTTTTTCTCTAAAATATTTTGATTTGTTATAATTATGTTTTGAAAATAAGACTGTTTTTGCAGCTTTTGTCGTGAAATATTGAAATATTCTTCCCAATTTATTAATTGATCTTGAATTAAAAAAAAGCGTCCGTACTGAGTTAGAAAGAACATTGTAGAATGTGAAAAATAATATTTTAGAATATTTCAATTGTATACAGGGTGTTTCAGAATAAGATGCTGATCCTTAAGGGTGTCAATCCTTACGCGATTTTAAGAAGAAAAGTTCAAATAAATATATGCCCTAAACCTCTTAACTTTTGATCTACAAGGTGTTCAAGTTTTAAGAAAAAAAAACGTTTTTATCATAACTTTAATATCTAACTGAATTTTAGTTAAATAGTTTTGTAAGTTTCCTATTATTGCGAAGATCGTTCACTGCGTCATCGTTGTTGTTAAATACAATTTGTAGGATGAAGTTTATTAGATATGCAGAGTGGCCTAAACAGAAATAGAGATTTTGTTTATCACATTTTTAAATTATTATAAGAACACAAGATGACAGACGATTATTTTCATTGTATGCAAGCAAAGTTAGGTACCTAAAATATTCTAAAATAAAATTTATTGTGGTGGATATCTTGCCCTTACAATGGGCAGCTCGAAGCATATTCTTTGCACAAAAAATGTCAATAAAAAAGCAACACTAAATGAAATTGCCTTTACTATTTAATTTGCCCTGCATGAATTCTACTTTTAATTGATTTTTAATTAAATCGGTGGAGAGGAAAGTTCACAAAAAATTTCATAAGTTTGTTTGATATTTACTTTATTTTATTTTCTAACGGGCAGAACTTACAGCCAAAAATACATATGCTGTTTTAAATATCACAATAGAAAAATTGTAAATGTAAAATCTAAAAATCACAATCTCTATGATAAAAAGACAGTCACAGAAATCACAGTAATTGACCTTCAAGCTGCCTACGAAAGTGTGGATATATGGCAAACATCTTGGTCATGATTGTTTGCCAACCTGGATACCCTGGATAAAAAGTTACTATATGCACAGTTTGTTCTGTGTATTGGGACAAAGAAACCTGAAGTGGAGCGTATGACTCTGCGGGGTGTATGGATGTCTACTTTTGTAGTATTTGTGGTATTGAGACTCTGTTATGCAATATATTATACAGGGTGTTTCTAAAAGGTATGTCATAAATGTAACAGCGTAATCCTGGGACAAAAAAAGTGATTTGACAAAATTTACCTATATACAAAAACGTACTCCTGCAGAGCTACAGTTATTTAAAGTTTCATTTTGATTTTCCTATATTTGGAATATTTAAGCCAAATCTAGAGATAATCGAATAAAATTTAGCATGAGAGTTTCTCTGTAGGATGCAAATAAGCAGTAAAATTTGTACTTACCTAACTTATTATTCAAGGGTACTTAACCTAAAAGAGCATTCCATTTTTGGCCAGAATTTTTTTACTGGTATAAGTAGTCGAAATCTAACTTTATCACGTTGAAGTATGTTAAAAGCAAAAAAAAAAAGATTCTCTTGTTAAAGGTGTGAAAAGTTAACCATTTTCGATAAAAATCCATTTGAAATTTTCTTCTGTTTTCTTTAACATTTACATGTTTAATTTAGTTGGCTTAGAAAACAGTAACTATGGAAAATAAATCTTACTTGTTAGTGAACAAAAGACTTACGGCTTGTTGTCAAATTGTTCAAACAAGGTTTTGAAAGCACTTCGTTTTAGCTACTACTTAATTTGTTGAATATCGTAGATTTAGATCATATCAATAATGAATGACAACTATACGTTTCGTGAAATGGCAGATATGCATTTAGTGTTCGGAGAATGTCGTTCCAATGCAGCTGCAGCTAGAAGAAGATATGCGGAGCAATACCCTAACAGAAGACTTCCAGATCGGCGTACATTTATTGCTGTTGACAGACGTTTACGAGAACATGGTACATTGAAACCTAAGACCTCTGATTATGGAAGAAATAGGTATGTAAGGAATGTGGATCTCGAAGAAGATATTTTAAATATTGTCGAAGACAATCCACGCATTAGCACTAGAAAGGTAGCCTCTCAGTTACAAGCATCACATAGTGTAGTATGGCGAACTATTCGAGAGCAGTTACTATATCCATTCCATGTACAAATTGTTCAAGCTTTGCAACCAGCTGATCTGAATTTGAGAGCAGCTTATGGTGAATGGTTGTTGCGACAAAATCGAAGGGACAATAATTTTTCACAAAAATACTTTTTACGGATGAAGCAATATTTACCCGTGATGGTGTGATGAATCATCATAACGAACATTTTTGGGCGGAAGATAATCCGAATGTAATAAAGAAATGCGACATCAGCATAAGTTTTCAGTAAACGTATGGGCAGGAATATTGTGCGAAAATTTAATTGGACCATTTTTCTACCGAATCGTTTAAACGGCGAAAATTATTTAAATTTTCTTCAACAACAGCTTCCGGATTTATTAGAAGATGTTAACCTTAATACTCGGTCCCACATGTGGTTTATGCAAGATGGAGCTCCACCACATTTTAGCCGTGCAGTTAGGGAATGGCTTAGTGAAAACTTTCCAAGGCGCTGGATAGGACGAGGTGCTGATGCTCCGGTGGTGTGGCCTCCACGCTCGCCCGACTTTAATCCATTAGACTATTGATATTTACTTTATTTTATTTTCTAACGGGCAAGAACTTACAGCCAAAAATACATATGCTGTTTTAAATATCACAATAGAAAAATTGTAAATGTAAAATCTAAAAATCACAATCTCTATGATAAAAAGACAGTCACAGAAATCACAGTAATTGACCTTCAAGCTGCCTACGAAAGTATGGATATATGGCAAACATCTTGGTCATGATTGTTTGCCAACCTGGATACCCTGGATAAAAAGTTACTATATGCACAGTTTGTTCTGTGTATTGGGACAAAGAAACCTGAAGTGGAGCGTATGACTCTGCGGGGTGTATGGATGTTTATTTTTTTTATTATTTTTGTTATTGAGACTCTGTTATGCAATATATTATACAGGGTGTTTCTAAAAGGTATGTCATAAATGTAACAGCGTAATCCTGGGACAAAAAAAAGTGATTTGACAAAATTTACCTATATACAAAAACGTACTCCTGCAGAGCTACAGTTATTTAAAGTTTCATTTTGATTTTCCTATATTTGGAATATTTAAGCCAAATCTAGAGATAATCGAATAAAATTTAGCATGAGAGTTTCTCTGTAGGATGCAAATAAGCAGTAAAATTTGTACTTACCTAACTTATTATTCAAGGGTACTTAACCTAAAAGAGCATTCCATTTTGGCCAGAATTTTTTACTGGTATAAGTAGTCGAAATCTAACTTTATCACGTTGAAGTATGTTAAAAGCAAAAAAAAGATTCTCTTGTTAAAGATATGAAAAGTTAACAATTTTCGATAAAAATCGATTTGAAGTTTTTCTGTTTTTTTTAAGTTTACATTTTTAATTTAGTTGGCTTAGAAAATAACTATTAACCTAAAGAATTTATTAAGTTAGATTTAAATAAAATTTACAAAATAAAAACAACAATAAAAGAGAAACGAATAATAAAAATTATAAAACATGTTCAAAATGTCCTCCACCCACTTCAACGCATTTTCTAGCACGTTTCATTAAAGAAAAGCGAATGCTTTCAAAGATATGAGGAAGATTTCGAAAATCGTTAGCTGCTTCAAGAATTCGTCTCCTCAGCAGAAGTTCACTGGTAATTGAATTACTGTAAACAGCGTCTTTCATGAAACCCCAAAAACAATAGTCTAATGGATTAAAGTCGGGCGAGCGTGGAGGCCACACCACCGGAGCATCAGCACCTCGTCCTATCCAGCGCCTTGGAAAGTTTTCACTAAGCCATTCCCTAACTGCACGGCTAAAATGTGGTGGAGCTCCATCTTGCATAAACCACATGTGGGACCGAGTATTAAGGTTAACATCTTCTAATAAATCCGGAAGCTGTTGTTGAAGAAAATTTAAATAATTTTCGCCGTTTAAACGATTCGGTAGAAAAAATGGTCCAATTAAATTTTCGCACAATATTCCTGCCCATACGTTTACTGAAAACTTATGCTGATGTCGCATTTCTTTTATTACATTCGGATTATCTTCCGCCCAAAAATGTTCGTTATGATGATTCATCACACCATCACGGGTAAATATTGCTTCATCCGTAAAAAGTATTTTTGTGAAAAAATTATTGTCCCTTCGATTTTGTCGCAACAACCATTCACCATAAGCTGCTCTCAAATTCAGATCAGCTGGTTGCAAAGCTTGAACAATTTGTACATGGAATGGATATAGTAACTGCTCTCGAATAGTTCGCCATACTACACTATGTGATGCTTGTAACTGAGAGGCTACCTTTCTAGTGCTAATGCGTGGATTGTCTTCGACAATATTTAAAATATCTTCTTCGAGATCCACATTCCTTACATACCTATTTCTTCCATAATCAGAGGTCTTAGGTTTCAATGTACCATGTTCTCGTAAACGTCTGTCAACAGCAATAAATGTACGCCGATCTGGAAGTCTTCTGTTAGGGTATTGCTCCGCATATCTTCTTCTAGCTGCAGCTGCATTGGAACGACATTCTCCGAACACTAAATGCATATCTGCCATTTCACCAAACGTATAGTTGTCATTCATTATTGATATGATCTAAATCTACGATATTCAACAAATTAAGTAGTAGCTAAAACGAAGTGCTTTCAAAACCTTGTTTGAACAATTTGACAACAAGCCGTAAGTCTTTTGTTCACTAACAAGTAAGATTTATTTTCCATAGTTACTGTTTTCTAAGCCAACTAAATTAAACATGTAAATGTTAAAGAAAACAGAAGAAAATTTCAAATGGATTTTTATCGAAAATGGTTAACTTTTCACACCTTTAACAAGAGAATCTTTTTTTTTTGCTTTTAACATACTTCAACGTGATAAAGTTAGATTTCGACTACTTATACCAGTAAAAAATTCTGGCCAAAAATGGAATGCTCTTTTAGGTTAAGTACCCTTGAATAATAAGTTAGGTAAGTACAAATTTTACTGCTTATTTGCATCCTACAGAGAAACTCTCATGCTAAATTTTATTCGATTATCTCTAGATTTGGCTTAAATATTCCAAATATAGGAAAATCAAAATGAAACTTTAAATAACTGTAGCTCTGCAGGAGTACGTTTTTGTATATAGGTAAATTTTGTCAAATCACTTTTTTTGTCCCAGGATTACGCTGTTACATTTATGACATACCTTTTAGAAACACCCTGTATAGCATTGATATATCTCTGATTTGATGTCGAACTGTGTTTGTATTTTTACAAATTCGAAAAATATGTATAAAGATTAATATAGATAAAGAAAATAATAAATAATTGATCAATTATTTAAATAAAAGAAATCCTATTTTATTTGTCACCAAAAGGAACAAACGTCAAGGTTTAAATTCTAATTATTTCAAAGAGAAATGCGTCAACTTTATTAGAATATTTCTTAAGATTTTAATATAAGTATTAATTGTGTACAAGTGCGCATAAACAGCAATAAAACACATTAAATCTGTTGCAGCAACGAGGCTGTATCAATGAACACCTGCACAATTAATATTAATGTAAAACCAGGTTTCTTATAAACAAGGCCAATGTAAATTTCACTAACTATTTCTACAAGCATGTGCACACATTATATAAACTATTAACTAATTGAATATATTTGTTTTGTTACAACTTTGTTAACCTCAACTGGTGTTTTAATTTGTTTTCCAAAAATTACAGCGTTATTTCATTTCTTAGAAGTTTGTTAGTCCGACACACACATTATTACGTCCACAATTAAAAAAAGGCAGACACTAAACATAAAAAAAAGATTATTAAAATAATTCTGGCATATGAGATAAAATGGCTCAATAGAATTAAATAATTATTAAAATAAGCACAAAGTAAAAAAAATACCTTACCGAGAATTGTGTGATGGCTTAATCAAGACGGAAATGGGATTGATTAATCTCATAACATAATGAGACTACCACCCTTTCCAATGAGGCCATAACACTTCTCCTCTGGAGGATAAAACATATAAATGATAAAATTCCAAACCATTTTCGTAATATTTCTATTTGAAATCTAATAAACAATCATAAGTTTGACAAAACGCCGCCTTGGCAGGGGTAATAGTAGAGACTGCAAATTTGGAGGATAAATTAAGGATGAAAAGACCTTTCAAACGAGGTATCACTCGACTCCTTCCATTTAAAAGATTCAAAATGACGCCCAGCCGCCATCTTGAAACTTAGACCTAGTAGTATTTAAGCACGTCCTACGGGCACATGAATTTTGCCCTATAACTTTTGACCTTAAGGTCATAGGTCAAAATGATGTATACAAAAGATGTTTGTCTTGTCAAGACAAACATATTTGGTAATAAAAACAAAAATTAATTTTGAAGTTTGGGGAGAGTGGGTGTGGCCAGCCCCCTAGGGGGTTTAGTTAGTGTTTCAAAAATAATTGCATCCAGACCTCCTTAAAATCCTCTATCGAATGGTGTATTCAGTTTTTTTTTTGGAGGATATGATAAACTGACAGAGATTTCAAGGACATTATATACAGTGCTTTTCAAAAGTCCCCTCCCCCCCTCTTATCTTTGGAGCGATTATACATAAACAAGTAAAATTTGGAAACTGAATATTAAAGGTTGTAAACTTCTCTACTAGTAATGATAGATGAGGAAATCGTCAAAGATGACGTCACAAGGCCTTTGTGACCAATAATTTTAAATGGAACCCTATGGCAAGCGACACCTCTTTCAAAAGGTATCGAAAAAACCTATTCAATGAGACTAATTTTGTTTGTGTTTATGACAGTTTTGGCAACTGGCTTTAAAATTATTGGTCACAATGGCCTTGTGACGGCATCTTTGACGATTTCGTCATCTATCATCACTAGTAGGAAGTTTACAACTTTTAATATTCAGTTTCCAAATTTCACTTGTTTATGTATAACCGCTCCAAAGATAAGAGGGGGAGGGACTTTTGAGAAGCACTGTTTATATACATATAGATTATAGCCCACCAAATTTCAAATCGATATGTTAAACCGTATTACATTTAGAGGGGGGGAGAACTATTTACATCCGCCCTGAATATTTTACAACAATATTTGTTGAAAAAGTGCAACTCTCAAATTACAAAAAAAACATTAATTTGTTATGACGTTTTAACTAAAGGGCACTTTACATTGTGTGATTTCTCATATGATTTTTCAAATGATTTTATCATAGGAAATATATTAATGTACGCATTATCTTATTTGATCACACGAAACCGCTTATTAGGCCTGTCACAAAGATAATCACATCTGTTTTAGGAATAGAACGGTAGCTATTTTGGTGTGATCGCGGTGGTATTGGAATGATTACCGATAATATCATTGATTTGGTGTATCGACTAATAATAAATTTGACATTTTGACATTAATTTCGTTATTAATTGGATAACTTTTGGTTGTATAAGTGTAAACAGCAGTGAAAACATCGAAGAGTTGCTACAATATTGTTGTTTTTAATCGATAAGTATTAGCATTTATGAATAAAATATTTTTGTGGACAATAAAAGTAATGTTTTTTATTAATTTCGAATAGACCAAAGAACTTACAGCGACTCTCATAGACTGCTATGAAGAACACCGTTGTTTACATGACAGCAAATATAAATTTTACTCAAACAAACATGCAAGAAATGATAAATTGTCGAATTACTTTTGAACTTCAGAAGCTGAAAACAGAAATTCAATCTCAAGATATCAAGAAAAAAACACTAGTTTTAGGCAGCAATTTGATTATGAAAAATCTAAAGTTACCGTCCAACGTTCAGGTATGGGTGTTGAGGATATCTATAAACCTACCGCGTGGTGGTACGACAAACTTCTCTTTCTTACCCCTTTATGAAAACTAGAAAAACTAGCAGCAACTTAGATTCATTAGTATGCTTTACGTCAAATTTTACCTGATGTCTTTATGTTAGGCTAAAAGCAATACTATCGATGCTGATAATAATATGCTGGAAACGAATACTATTGTTGGAGGCGACAACTGTTCTTCCAGTGAGCAGCTGCAGACCCTAAGTACTGCTGGAAAGTGGAGAAAAATACCAGCACCAAAACGTGACTCCATTTTTAATGAAACATTGTCTACATTAAAGGTACAACTTTGTTTTCCTTTTACTACGTATAAACGATTTTTTGTTATTACATTACAGATGCTAGAGTCCAAATTAAAATCAAATTTAGACTGGCATGTGTACAGTGAATACATCAGCAACGAGTTACAAGATATTGATGATTAAGACCTGATTAATGAAGCAAAACATCGTACAAACAATATTTTTTATGAAACACGTATACAGTGGATAACTATAAAAAAGCAAAACAAAATATAGAACCGCTACATCTTATCACATTTCCTTTAAAGCGTACAGTTATTGACTAAATATAATATTAAATATTGAATTTTTATTGCCTCCCATTGTCACGGTACAAAACCTTCATTGTTAAAATAACTTATAAACTCTTTCCTGATATTTATAGGTTCGTCAGCAGACCTGTTTACATTACATCTTTCCAAATTTGTCATTTAAACATTATTTCACCAATGTTAATGACAATGTTATATTATTTATATTTTCAAAATCAATTCCTGCCATGATTTTTTCCCATCTTTAGCTTTAATGTAATTATATAGAGCACAACAGGTTAAAGTAATAATTTGAACCTTTCAACATCTAAATTAATTACCTTTGTAATATCTGGAATCGGTTAGAAAGTATTCCATATGAATTCTCAACCACCCTTCTCTTACGGATAACCAAAAGCTTCGTCAGCGGCAACAAGATATGGAAGCCTTTTATAGATTTAGGTAACGTAACAACTTCCGGGAAAATTAAGTAAGTTTTGTTCTACAGCCCTACATAATGAACTATTATTATAAACACCTCCATCACTATCGCTGCCGTTACATCCTTTGTCTACATAAATAAAGTTATAATCTGCTTCAACTAATGCCATTAAGATGATCCTGTGGAATTGCTTGTAATTAAAGTAGAAGGAACGATCAGCCTTTTTTGTCTGAACGCTATGTGCTTCCGATCTAGGGCACCCAAGCAGTTACAAAAGTTCCACTCTTTGTAGAACCTATTAGCGACCTCCAACCATTCATCTTTTCCGCTTGGTGTCTTCAGATATTTATTTTTCAAAACAGTATAGAAAGCAGTAAATTTTTCCGGAAAGAATAACATAAACTTTGAAAAGTTTCACATGTTACTAGAAATCTTAATGTAACCAGTAATCTGTAAAAAGAACATTTTAATTAATATTCTTTATTTTTATTGCGTCATCTATTGGTAAGTAGGTTGTACAGGTCTATCCGTTTAACAGTTGAATTCAAATTGTTGCTTAAAGGTAGGTAGGTTTTGCCTGTAAACATTCGCGTAGATTAGTGTCCTGGCGTTTGATTGAAGGTTCTACAAGTTGGAACAAACAATCGAATGCATTTGACAAAAGTTTCTGAAATTGTCTGGATCTTCGTATTTTATTTCTCTAAATAAAAGATTTGACATGGCTCCACCATAATCTCGTCGTTGAAGCCATTTCCAAATCCACAATGTCTCTTTGATGAACTATCACTATGAGGCACGTTGACATTACAAGCAATACAGGATCGTTTGGAAGCATGTTTACTCAAGTTGTTAATATAGTACAAGGTGTAATTCACAACCAGAGCAGCAAAACTAAAAATTAATAAAAGTAAGAAGCTACCTAAGTCAAATCTATTACTATAACATAAATTTGTTATGACAACAGCATATTACTCGTAATTATAATAGCCAAAGATTAGGAACGAAACACAGGATAAAGTTCAAAAGTTTTATTTAGTAGTGTTCGAGCACTTTGGTTTAAGCAAAGACCATATAACAATTTTGTGTTTGGTTTAAGTTACTTATTTGGACTTTTAAAACATTTTTTTTGCAATTTTTATTGTTAACATTTTGATGTTTGATTTATCTGGAAACATTGCACTATGCACCACACGTATCAGTTGACAGTTGTTGGAAGACAAAGTTATTCTTACGCGAGGAAACTCTATACTGCTAACAGATACAGGTCTAGTTGGCTGTATTGAAAAAGAATCGCTTTGGAGAACTTGTTGGACAAATAACTATTTATTATCTGTACAATTTGATGGCAAAATCAAGACACCTCCCTGTCAGTCACTGCTCCTATTTGGGTGTTTTTTATGGAATTTGATTATAATTTCGTTAGTATGCAGGGTATCCCGTTATCTCGTGTACATAGAGCTACTGTAGATTTTTGAGACTAAAATATACCGAACGATTTAACCTAAATTTTCTTAGTCCAAAGGTTGATACTTTTCGAAATACAGAGCGTCGAAGTTATTATTTTTTATTAGTTTTTCTTGGATAAAGTTCGTAATAGCTGCACTATTTGCACGAAATTGGATACTCGGGTTTTTATGGGATGAGAATTTGAAATACGTTCTTATTTTTGTGGTAAATTGCAGGAGGCGCCACTTACAGCACTTTTTTACATTTAAAATGTCCTAATTTTTTTGTGTCTTTTTGTATGAAATTTTTATACTCCAACTTCTTCTGCCCCAAAAAAGTATACTTAATAAAAAAAGTCGCTCCGAGCAACCGTTTCGAGATAATTGGATTTTTTTCTTTGACATTTTTGATAGATATTAAACATTTAATATTTAATAATTATTTAAAGGTGGTATTGAACATTTATTGTGAAACCAAAACCACTTAAGTTAAGCGATTTTCTTTTTTTCTTTATCCTTTATCGTTTTGGCGACGCTCTGTATTTCGGAAACTATCAACTTTTGGACTAAGATAATTTGGGTTAAATCGGCATATTTTAGTCCTAAAACCTACAGTAGCTCTACGGAATATCAGGACACTCTGTATAATAGAATAGTAAGTATGTAGAGTAAGGAGTACAATTTGATGTCGGTTTAGCGCATTATACTCTAAAACATTAAATATCCTACTCATTACTTCATTTTTTAGGACAAGTTGTTGATGCCGTAGTTACACCACTGGTAGGTTGGGCTATCGATAGAACAGGAAGTCTTAAGACATGGCATGTCATAGGTACGTTTTAAATTTATATATTTATTGTCTTTTTTACAGTCGTTTAACTTACCTACAACCCGTATTCCATTTTCTATAATTGTTCATTACTATAGTCTATTTATTTCAAGATCGATCGAAAACCTAAAAACGTTGAAGCAATAACTCTCACATCAGTTCATTTCTTTATCAAAACTACAAATTCTAAAAATTTTAATTCTTATTTTTATGCTTTAATAGACAATCTGTTCAAATATTTCATTTTTAAAAGAAACACGTCTTCCGGGATTGAATCTTGGTAGACAACGTTGTGCTCATTCTTGCAAAGTTTTCAGGGCGAGACTTGAAAAATCCGAAAGCCGAGAGTGGATCAAACATTCACAACGTTACTATTTCGACCGGAAAACGTTTTCGTTCAACAACGACTCTGAACTTGAAAACCTCAATTATTACAATTTCTTTCTTATGACCTATCCAAACTAATTTTTCTTATTTATTCATATTTATAAATTGCTACATTTATATTTCTTTCAGTTATAACTATTTGTTCTTCACTGTTTGTTTTTATGTTCTTTGTCAAAAATGTTCTCACTGGATAGATCTCGATAAGTCGATTAGTCCCAAATTTAAGTGACGCACACTCAGACCTCTAATGTAATAAAGGTATAAATTGAATTGAGTCGATTTTATATCAAAGCATACAAACCGAAAACTTAGTTAAAAAATTACACTTAAACTAACGTAATTTATTTTTTAAGAAAAAAGAAAATTTACTCTCAGACTATGTTTCTCAGGATTTATAACAGTTCCACAACCATTGATGTACATATTATTACAGTATGTGATATCATCTTTCTTCGACTGAGTGTACATATGGCAGGCTTGATCTACGTCTATCTACACCTTGCTTTCCATGTTTTCATAAGAGCAATAATTCGAATTTCGTGATGTGTATTTACAGTGACCACACAACTCGTTGTAAGCTATTTTTCCCTCAATGAGCGTTTTGAAAAAGAAATGCAACAAATCGTTTGTGTTTTAGAAAAAGAGAAATATGTATAACTTGATGACCGTTTTTTGCTTGGCGACGTTGGATAAAACTTCTTAGTTTTTATTTAATTTTTGTCTTGATACATTTTCTTTAAAATATAACTATTAAATGGCGTACTGCTTATGTTTTGATTCAGGGTCAGTTGGTTGGTTAAACTGTTTGGTTGTTCGATAACGCTTTCAATAACCTCAATGCTTGTATCCAAACCGATGGTCTTCCACTTCGTCGAATATCTTTCACACTTCTGTGTTCAAACCATCGTACATACGTCTTTTGAACGACTAATTTTGTAATCGGTACATCCCTTTCTGGATGACTCCCATTGAAATGTCGCAGGTATCTTGATAATATAAGCGGCATGCGTAATGACGAATTTAATGTAGAATCAAAATATCAATTAGCCTATATGATACCATTTAAAAATCGAGTTGATTATCTGTAATTGAAGCATGATATCAAAAAATCATTAAGAATGTAATGTACGCAAGTATGTCTGATATACCTCCCCAAAGTTTTATCCAGCTAATCTTTCCGGTTTTCAAGTTAATAAGAATGTTTTCATGCTTTTGGATAACCCTATACAGGGTGGTCTGTAAGATGCGACAAAGTTACTGTGATTCTACACGAAGGTAATACAATTTAGCAAAACTTGTTTAAATAAAATGTTCGTTTATGATATACAGGGCGTCAAAGTTTATTTTTCGCATTTTATTTTATTCGATAATTTCTAAAGTTAATGTTGGAGTTGGCCGAAAATTTGGATAATGAGGTTTTTGATAGATAAATAATTAAAACCAGGATTTTAAAATAAATAATTTTGACTAATTTATCCCTTTGTATTGCATAATTAAAGTGCGAATATCTCGAACTTGGTTAGAAATATCGGTATCAAAGAAGTATGCCTTTCTACTTAGAATCGACTGATCTATCGATATTTGCCATCAAGTTGCAATATAACATCGTGCGAAAAGTTCTGATAGAAAATAGCTCAGAAATGTAGCGCCCCCTGTGAGCCAGCATAAAGTAAGTCCAAATTCCGGTTTCGCTCTATCAAAACCCCATTATCCAAATTTTCGGCCAATTCCAACATTAACTTTAGAAATTATCAAATAAAATAGAATGAAAAAAATAAACTTTGACGCCCTGTATATAGAAAACGAGCAACATTTTGTTTAAACAAGTTTTGCTAAATCGCATTATTTTTGCGTGTAAAATCCACAGTTACTTTTGTCGCATTCATTACGGACCACCCTGTATAATAAGAAAAATTCTGAGTCACTGACTGACTCATCAACGACCAGCCCATATCCTAGGACCTAGATAGCTGAAATTTTGAACAGATGTTCTCTTTATGATGTAGGCAAGAGATAAGACCGGATTTTTCGAAATTTAAACCTTAAAGTGGTAAAATAGGGATTGAAGTTTATATAAAAATCCGCTCTCAGCAATAATCCTTTATTTAGCAACTCAAACGGTCAGACACTTTTTA
Source organism: Abscondita cerata (assembly GCA_030710515.1). NCBI lineage: Eukaryota > Metazoa > Arthropoda > Insecta > Coleoptera > Lampyridae > Abscondita > Abscondita cerata. The sequence continues at coordinate 179,070 of JALBCR010001208.1, forward strand.
GTGTAATTACATATTGGATCAAAATAGTTTAAACAAAAGTTATGTGTAATTAAATTACGAATAACTTTTATTTGAAGAAAAAACATAATAAATGAATATTACAAAAATAATAAAAAATGTATCGAGGGCAGAACCTACCCAAAAATCAAATTTATGGTATTTTTTAGATGTTTTTTCACAAAAAAATTAATTTACATGCTTGGTCACAGATCTCTTGCTAAGTAATTGTTTTGATAAAACTTATCAGAAATTGAATTTTGGTACTTTTGATTTTTTTGCCGTTTTTGTTTCAATTTTTTTCAATTTTATTAACAACGGACCTGCATCGATCTAGTGTATATAATTGTACATGATATTTTTTTGTTTAAATATGTTGCTTGGTTTAGCTACGGTTTCATCATTACCATTACTGCGGACACAATAGTGAGAGGGATGATTTTGTTAAGTTTCTGGGAATAATTTTACATGATTTCCGGCTATACTTTTGACATTAAATTCGCGGTCTCGTGAAAAGTAACATTATGTGAGGGTATAAACAATTAACTAGAAAGTATAACACCAAATTATTTTTTGAGAGTATAAATCAGTTTAAAGCACCTTGAATTAATTCACTCGATTGTATCCTCTGTACTTTTTAGTGACAAATAGGTGTGCGTGCTACATAACTGCATGAAAGTAAAACGTGCCCCAAATAAAGAGTCTCAAACTTGTCAATGGGCGTAAGCAGGTTACGTATTTAATACCAATAACACTTGTAAATTAATATAGAAAGTGTCGTTGATTATGCGTGGAGGCAACGTCCATGAATACTCCCTTAACTCCTACCCACCTGTTTAGAATTATTACAACTTTAAAATGTAACAACATGTGAAATACTATATTCTAGAACAACCGCCGTAGGAGTAGGTTTTTCTTTTAATCTTTTCCGTCAATCCAAACAGCGACTCTTGGTGGTCCTTACTGTGGTACGGCTGTTTAATAACTCTCTTCCAAATTGGTTGGGCCACCGTTCAAATATCGCATCTATCAATAATTCCATCTATTTCGCGAGATCACACCCACAGTTCTGATCTCACAACCATCAGGTAGAATATTGCACGTAAAGTGTCATAATCATTTAACAACATTTAGATTACAATTACGGGATTTACTTGTTTTTTTTTCAGATATGCAGCTTCCGTCTGTTGTGGAATAGCAGTTTACTTAATAACTTGGATAGTTTTAAAAACTAATCACGAAGGAGATAAAGTTGGTCCTAACGACTATAACAAGTTTAGGGTATTGTTTAAGAACAGAGATAGAAGATGGTACCTAAATGTTTTTATTGCAGGAAATTGCTTTGATTTTAACGTGCATCGGAATTTTATCTTCGGCGTTATTCTACTGCGGGCTACACACTGTAAATTACAATTATGAAGACATTTCTGAAAGTAATTCACTATGCGAACGATCTAGCTTGTTACGGACATCTATAATTTATCAAGTTTCATTGTTGTAAGCATTTTGTAGTGTCTCTTTGTATGATTGTCGCCGTTTTTTAATACGAAAACACGAAACACGTACCTACATGGTACCCGCTTTAGAAAGTGAACTTGACGGATCTTGGCAATTTTGTTTAAAATTTTGCTTTTATGTTAAAATGTTTCCACCGAACTATGTGTTGGATATTAACGTATTTCATTTTTTTTTGGTTAAATATAACGTTTAATGTATCTCGAGTGGAATTAATATCGTCGTAGAGAAAATTTCATCGGAATTTTTATCGTAAATCGACATCAAGTTTATTAACTTTTTAAATTTTTTCATAACTTCTCAATTTCCACTGTTATCTATGAATCTATGGATGGTCATAGGCTTGCTATTTTTATTATTTTAGAAATAAATGTATTACCTACCACTGAACGTAATTACTCTCGAAATACAGCCGTCTATGTAGTACCAAAGAATAAATACGTATACAAGGTAGTAAGCGAACCTTTGATATTATAAATTTTTTCAAAATCAGTTTTGACCATTCTTTAGGTTCCTCAATGGCTGCAATTTATAAATATTTTTAATTATACAGGGTGTCCCACTTTCATGGACCACCTGTCAACTTTGAAATTTTAATTGGAATTTAATTTTTATTCTAAATGTACGTGAAAAACTATGGCGACTTTATGTGTACTCAAGAAATGATACTTTTCGAAATTTTTAAGCATTTAATTGGGTCAATATATCGGCCTTAAGATATTTCATGTTTTAAGGCTGCACAGAGAGAAATGCTTTAAAAAGACTTTTTTTTATTTTTACATCTTAGTCACTATAGAAATTGTTTTAGTTAGGTAGTAATAGATTTTTTGCTCCCTAAAATGTGCTTATTGGTATGTATACTTTTTGATACACTTGCTTAACTACTAAGCATATATTTTTAGAGATTAAATGATTCCTTTAATAATTAAAAAATGTTCTTTTGTCAAAAGATATCTAAGTTACTATTATAATCCCTAAAGAACTTTTAGATTTGTCCGCAGCCAAAAAAATGCTTTTTATTCATTGAAAAGTAAAATTTAACCATAAAAAACTTGTCTTCCAGGAACGTTTGCTGAATTATTACTGTTGAATATGTCCCAACGTGTGCGTCTTACCGTAAGAATTACCCAATCTATATTTTTAATCTCGGCTATCGCATTTAATTCTGTATGCAGTTACGTACCTATAACAAGTTTCCGTGAATACTTTACAATTTTGTTAATTATAAATGGTTTTTTTTCCTTTTTATTGAGTTTATTGTTTTACCATAGAAATATGATACTTCTGGACCTTTTATTAATGGAAGACTTCTGAGCAGATGGGCACTTTTTTTAATCTAAAAATAACCAGTTCCAGTGAATGGCGACGTTTCCAAACCCTCTGGTATTCGAGTACTTCTATGGGCCATCTGATCTGACACCAGCTCAAAGAAGCATCTGCATGCCAAAGTTAATTTTGAATAGCTACAATAATTTTTATCAAAAGATTATTTTTAATATCCATAAAGCAATCATTATATTAACTATTAATCTACGGTCTGTTTTGGGCGAGTAGTAGAGGCGTTTAAACGTGGCGTTTAAACGTTTAGGTTTAATCGGATCTACACGCACCTAGTGGTCTGTTTACTTCGTCTCACCTCTGTGCATGACTAGTCGCCAATTGGCATTTTTAAATTCAGTTCTGTAAAAATGTTTTAATTGGATGGTTTTTGTCTGAAGTAGCAAGTGATTCTTCTATTTTCTTAAATATACGTTGCCTTTCGTTTTGTCTTTTGTTTTGGTTGCTTTTAAAAAAGTTGCTCATTACTATTTACTTTCTCTTCCTTGATGGACCCTCATTTATGTTTGTATCAAGTTTTTATCTTCAATTCTTTTCTTCTTTGGTGGTGGGCCTTCATTTGTGTTTACATCCAAATCTTGTGTTTGAACAGAACTTTTTCCCCTATTTGTTTCGTCTTCTTCTCCAATATTTTTTTATTTCTTCGCTCGATAAAAGCTCTTCTGTACCTTCAGCTGCTTCATTTGTAATTTCTGGATTGCCTGGGTCTGTTTCTCCTTCTACGGAGACATTGCTTAGTTGTTCTAAAAAAAGCATATCGTATGACGTATTTGTAATTAAATATGTGAATAAAATTATATTACATTCTGTTACACCTGGTTTGCTCTAAAAAGTTAAGAGCATGCTTGTGCACCTTGTAATAGTAGGCTTCGCCGAGGAACCAGTACCTTGTTTCATATCCTTTTTCTTCTTCTAATAAACATCTTTCAAACTTTTCCACCGAGTTTTGCATTCTGCGACTGGAAAAATATACGGCATGAAAATAGTTCAAATTGTAACCGTTATTTTTTCAAACAAACTATTGTCGTAAATAACACGTTTATTACAGAAACTTACCACTTTTGTCCATGTTTATAGCTATTATTTTCCAAACATTGTCTCGTACATTTTAGTCTTTATACGATTTATAGTTTAAATCGTACAAAGCTGGATGTGTTGCACGCCACTAATTAATTTTGCGTCTTCCGCTTTGGAAAATCGAAACCTATTTCCTTTGGAGCTCATTCTCACATAACACTTGGGAGCGCGATTAGTAAAGTGCGCGTTTAATTAATCAAATGTATATTTTTTGCCAGATCGATGTATAATTAAATTCTCTACAGTTTTACGATGTATGTTTGTCTACCAAATATCATCTGTTAGTCATGAAACTCGTTTTTATCGAAAATTATCATTGAAAAATTAAGTAGGCATTGAAATGCGAACTTCAAACGTTTACTGTTGTCACGGTTGTATTATTACTTGTCCAATATATCACAATTTTATTTTATCTTTGAATTGTTAGTAATAATGAATGAGTTTTCGACAGCAGAATTAGTTAGTATGATTTATTCCACCGGAAAATCGAAACTTGTTTATTGACAGTTCATAATTATAAAGCAAATAATCCCGAACTGCAATGATATCCCTCAGCTGACTAAAAAAACTACAATTCTAACTACGAGAAAAACTAGGAAATATGCTTGTGTTGAAGAGGATATGCAATTTGATATTGTTATCAGCAATTGAAGCCCTAGCATTGGAGTACTACAAATAGCAGATAACGTTGGAGCTGTAAATATGGTATTAAGAAAATCAAATTTCATCCTTATGAGGGTACAACACCATATCAATATCTGACAAAACAAAATTTGAATGCTGACACGTTTACTAGATATTCTTCTCTTATTTCACATTTCCAGTTTATTCAGATATTCCTTTCCGCTAATTAAAATAATCTGTTCAGCGATTTTGTTGTAAATTTTGATGATCTATTTTATAATTTTGAGTTGTCAATAAGAATGTTTTGATGAAACGTGTATTTTTGGTAAAAAAATGAGTTTCGCGGCAAACGGTTGTGTTTTGCTAGACAGACATTTAAAGCAAAAGTTGTAGAGAATTTAATTCTACTTCGATCTGAGAAAATATATTTGATTCTATCAATTTATTCATCATTTTCGATTACAAAGTTCGATATTTTATTCTCATACTGTGTATAACCAAGGTCAACTTTTTAAACCATGGACAGTTACAGTCGTCACTAAGCGTGATTAAAAATTGAGTTTGATATTTCAAATAAATATTTGAATTAATGACACTGTCATTCCCATTTTGCCTGCCTTTTGAATGTCTGTATCCTTTTCTCCATACTCTTTGTGCAAATTAAACCGGAGACTGTGTTTAATGCTTGTATTTCTCCTCTAAAGATACTCCTAAATTTGTCTATAGTATCTAGTTTTTACCTCAATACTCCCACCTCAGCACGTTTTTTACCTTTAACTACCTATGCTGGGACGAATATTCTTCTTGCACCTCAATCTTCTTTTAGATATCGAATAGAAAGTAATTTAAAAATTGAGGGTATTACGGCCGGAGTCATTGTAGAAGCAAAAATGGGCGTAAACATCACAACAACTTTGCCCTTGAATATCTATTGTTAACCCTTCTAAATGTTACCCAATCATAATCATGTAAAAGTTGACTACCCGACTTTTAACGACTAGCTTGAAAAAGTTTTTTGTTTAAGTTTTTGATTTTAGTCTAGATGAAACCTTTTACGATAGATGGTGAAACGTTGAGAACTACGGTTTACTATTTGTTGGACACGATATCTTCACATCACACTCCTTCGATAGATAGATTTTAGAAGAAGTCGTCGATAAGCAAACTTCTACATTTGTAGACATCCCTTAGGATTGGATAACTTTTACTCCCCGTGTCAAACATAATTGTGTTTTAAAATGGATCCGTTTTGTTGTATATTCTCAGGAAGTTCAGAAACTAGCTATAGGCTTATTGTGTATTATCTGTTGTAGGTATATGGCGTCAAGATTGTTTACCACGCTAAATCTCATTTATACACCATTATTTCTCGAAGAAAGACAACATGGGAACATCGCAAATCTTAACGATATCCGCCAAGCCATAGCAATCGTGCCAGTAGTTACATTTTTGTCATCTTTTCTAACATCACTGATTCTAAAATGTCGTTCACCAAAAGTGACAGATAAAGTAAATCCTAAGTTTTGATTTTACGTTAAATTGTTCCGAAATTTTTAGCTACTTTATGTAATGGGTTCGACTTTGTCATTAACAGCATGTGGATGGATTGCAATCGGAATGCACGCAGATCTGAATTTTCAGATATATGGCATCGCCACGTTAACAGGTAAATTCAAATCCTTTGTTAACCGCTAATAACTGTGAAATTTTTGGGTATCAGAAGCTCATCTACTATGATTTCGAGTCTATGCATAACTGCAGATGTTGCGAAAATCATCGTTTTGGAGGATCCGTGTACAGTATGGTTACTTTACCGATAAACTTGTTTCCGGTTGTATTGTACTTATAACACAGCATTTGGATATGTCAACGTTAATTTTATTACGTAACAATACACATTTATTGCAGAAGCCCTAATTCGATAGACTTATCGCCAAACTTTTACGCCCAAGTTTTAGCGTACGTATGTGGAGGAACGGCGGTTATAGGATTAATTACAGTTGCGGTGCACTTTTGTCAACCTTAAAACTATATTGATGCACCAAACATCGTACATCTATTTTAGTAATAAAGTAAGAACGTAGTAATCTATACCTATATTACCTCTAAATATGTGTATGACAATTCACGTTTGTCAACTATTGTATCTAAACCACAGCATCAACTGTTATTGGTGTCAAAATTATCTAAATTTAAATTTACCGCCAAAATACTCGCATAGCCCGTGATTGTCGTCTTTCTCTATACGTTGTGTTAACCTAACCTACGAGATTTGTATGGATCTGCTTTGGAACTGACTTGGTGCGCCTTCTTGTTGTGGACACCAGGATCTCTTTCACAGCCTACCTAGGTTATAATAAGGAACAGAAAAGCTGGGTTAACATCTTGTACTAAATAAAATACTTATCTGGGCTTTTCAAAAATAATTACTTTATTTTCTGTATTAATACTAACACAGGAGGGGAGTCACTTTTAGAAAATTAAGAGGGGAAAACCTCCCAAAACACTTTTAGAAAATTAAGAGGGAAAACCTCCCAAAACACTCACTAATTTACGTTAAGCCAGATCATGTTGCTATGACCCACACCGCCAAGTATTCAAAAAAATAGCAAAATAAGTACAGGTCTCGCATTATACGTATTTAGACAATGGTTATACTCTGGCAAGAGCCGGCGCACGCCGAAACTACGTTCGTACGTCCTCTGCGTGTTTTCAAATATAGGCTATTCATAACTCCAACATTCAGTGGCGTGGACGAGTAAATGACATTCTTTGCCTGGTACACTATAGACAAAATATTGGGTACGGGTATGTAAAATTTCAAAGAAAATATTTTCATAAAATAAAATCATAATTTAATTAATTACACCGACTCAACCATTTCATCGACCTACATGTAGTCAAACCCAAAAATTTGTACTTGTCATTAGATAGGTAATGGTTTAAAAAGATTAATACATGAGTCATATACAGGGTTCGTCAGTAAAGCGGGAATATTTAAAACTCCTGGATCGACATAAGTTATTATTTTAACCTAAATGTTTTACAGTTTTCTGTTCAGTTAGACTTGCCATTTTATTTTTAAAAATAACACTTAATAACTGAAGTGGGTTTTCAGCGCTCCAATATCGACTAATCTGTTATGGCAGTTCGAACTCGATCAATGTTTTCTGGCGTTCTAACACTTCTTGCTGCTCCCTTTATGTCTTAAATTTAATATCGGCCCAATTTCTTTAAAACTGCTACCTCTATAATTTAATTTTGCATGAATAGACAGTACCCGCCCATGACGCGCAATATTAAAGCGATTGCGAAATAACCTTCTCACGCTTGTCGCGGAGTCACCATTTTTACCTGCCCCCGTTCCATGTTTACAAAATGGCGTTAAATGACTGACAGTTTATCATTAAATTCAACGTCAAATGAACAATAAAACTTTTAAATTTTCCCTTCACTGACGAACGAAAACTTAGAACGAAAACAAAGTTTAAATTTTATCATGAAACCATGAATAAATTATATTGTCAACTGAAACTCAAATTAATACGAGTAATTCACAGTTTTCTTGTTGTCACTCCAACTTTTTGGTGTAGTATGCCCGCTGTGAATATATTTTTGTCCAAAAAACAATAGGACGCTGCTGTTGGGAAAAAACTTAATTTTATTTAAATATTTTATGCGTTGGGTTAACAAATTTCACTTTTTTAATTATCAGTTTACGATTGTTTTCAGTACGGCGCTACTTAAATTGTAGACTCTAACACTGTTTCGAAGAGAAGTCGCCTGAGTCCTCTAAATTTATTTTTATGTAGGTAGATGTTTGGACTTTAATTATAATGCTAGTTTTACGATAATTACACAGAGTGACTATTACTTTTTTCGAATGGTAGTAGTAGTTCGAAAAAACTTCTAAGTATATTTGGAAAGAGTTATTATGAAAATATGTGTAACTAACTAGGTTTTAGTTTGCGCCATTTATTTCTCATTTTAAAAGAACGACTTAGTAGAGTTTGCTCTGCCACATGCTTAAATTTAATTGTAGCTTCAATATGCGCAGTGCCCAACTAGAGCACTCGCCACCGTATAAAAGGCAAGACCTGTACAAAATATACGTAAATCGACTAGTATAGAAAAACGAAAAGTCCGTACACAATGGATCTGTGGTTGATTTAGGAATAAGTCTGGTACCAAAGAAACAGAAATTTATATCGTTATGAAATTGGGTTCGACTGTTTCCCTATTCAGAAAATAGTTTACTCACAAATACACGTATAAATCAAACATAATATCCAAACATGCTCGAAGGCGCACTTCTCCGACAAATATACAGGTTGATTGTAAATTCAAGGCCACTTGATTTACTCTTTTTTATTCATGATGGACAAACAGTTTATTAAGAAGAGTTTTACAAGTACACAGGATGAGTATTTTCCAAACTTTGCACAAAATGGCTGACTTCCGTTTAAGTGTAAATGATATCAACCTTATTTTTTAAATGAATCATGTAGTATTTTTTAGGCTAAAGTGATTCTTTGATAAATTTTCTTTAAAAAATTATAACACTAGTATAGCCTCAAGTTACTAATAAATTAGTTATTTATTATTTAAAATTTAAAGAGATGCTTTCGTTTGGTACAATTAATCTTAGGAGGCTGTGAAACTAATGTACACGACCCACGGTCAGAATACATTGTTAGTAGTCTTAAAAAACTATAAAAACAAAACTTTTCTTAATGAACACTTTTGTCTATCATGGATAATAAAGAGTAAATCAATGGCCCTGAATTTACAATCAACCTGTTATATTGTCAATTATTGTTGTGGTTTGACGCTTGGCACAAAGCCTTCTCCGACAAATATATAAAGGGTTGAAAATTCATATTGGTTGTTTATTCTTTAGTCATTCCATGATTACAGATATCTGTACCTCCACAGCAACAATGACTTTCATTGTGAAGTAAAATATTGCAATTTTACTGTAAGTTTGAACAAAAAGTGTGACATTAACTGAACACAAGCTAATGTTTTTTAAAACAAACTGTTGTTTGTACATCGTAGAGTAGTACAACGACACCCAATCTACATGCATCTGACAAACTGTAAACGGCCTTTACGAGCAAGAAAACCTATCACATGTGCACACCATTCATAACTCCTGCAAAACTCAAATACCAAACATAATCATTCAACGCGTTAGTCTCCCAGCATGTAGACCTTTGGTGTAGGAACTTACCATAACAGTCCATTCGCTTAAAACAGTAACCTATCCCTCAATCGTGGCGATCCAGCCAAGATATTTCTCCTGTGGTGTGGTATGCTATGGACAACATCTCACTCTGTCTTTCTGGGTAAGCGAAAGGAAGTATTTCTTACTTGACCTATTTCATAAAATCCAAAGGAACTCAAAAAGATGTTAGAGACTGTTATCATTGTCAGTCAACAAAGACAACCATACCTGGACGCGACATCGGCACTGAACTCGCCCGATAAATAGAAAACTAATTAGTGAATAATTAATGAAAATCTTTCTTGAAGGTAAAGGTAAAAAAATAATCACTTCCACCAACTGATAAATTAATATCTCGGGAACTGTCAATGTCAATAGTGACACATTTTTTGAACTCAGAATACATAAATCTATGCAAAACTGCAAAAAAATTAGGTAATTCCACTTAAAAAAAATTTGGATGACGTCATTGCAAGTAGATGGGGTAAAAATTAATTTGAATTTCAAAAAATATGCGCTTTAAAAAAACAAAATTGACCTGTCCGAGGGTTCTTGTCGTAAACGATTTGGAACTTATACAGGGTGACTCACCGGGAACTGCCATTAGTCGTATCTTCGGAAAAGTATACATGGAAAAAATTGAAAATTGGAGGATCACTAAAAACCAATAGGGCCAACTCAACTAAAAATATTTTCATTCTTCTGACACTGCCGGTTGTACCAGAAGTCGACATCAACTTCGATATTTTTTATGCAGTGCTTCTCGATTCTATAAACAAAGTATTCATCATCATTAGAAGTTGTTGTTTTTTAAATGTTAGTTTCCAGATAGTACACAACGTCTGGGCGAACTCAGATTTGCGGTATAAACTTGTTTTTTGTTTCGCCGGAAAAACGTTAAGTACAACAATAGAGCAATATAGAAGTTTCACATAACAGAAACAGAACAAATTGGTACCGAAACTTATAATTTATTGATTCATTGGGTTCCCGAAGGTCAAACCATTAATTAACAATACTACCTTCACAGAAAAAACATCCACATTGTGGTTTCTAGGCAAGTTTGCGCTGTGCGACTTCTACCTGTTTCCTAAGGTGAAATGTGCTGTATATACAGAACAATAAAGGCACAAGATTTGAGTCTGTTGAAGAGCTATGAAGAGAAAGCGGCAAGCGTCTTGAGGGAGCTGATAGAAAAGACTTACAACACTGTTTCGAAAATAATAGAGTTTTACAGAGTTACACTCTGTACTGAATGGCCAATTAAAAATTTAGATGAATATAAACAAACTATTATATTAGCGGAAGCGTTTCTTTATTTTCATCTTATTCGATTATTAACGGAATCTTATGCCAACTTAACAATATATCCTTCTTTCTTTGTAACTAAGTTCAGAGTGTTACCAACATAACAGTATAATGACGCTTAGACGGTAAATTCAAAAACTATACCTTACAACTCTTTGTGTATAATAGCCACACCTCGTAGTGGAATGTGTTTTATTCAAAGTAGAATAAATAGGTAAAACATTGTGTGTTTTCTGATGACCAGGTCCGTAACTAAAAGTCGGGTTGTTGGAAACAATATTATTCTTGTTGTCGTTACTCTAGAGTTAGGAACAACATTGTAAAATGGGCAATTTGTTGTGGATCTATGATAAATCATTTTTATTTTTGCAAAGTTTTATGTGTTTAATTTAACATGTTTCGATTTAATAAAGTATTTTTTGTTTTTATTTTAAAATTTTCTATGATCTCCTTCTGTGCCACACCGTGACAATCACTTTGGATACTGATGAAACAAATGTGCTATGGGATTAAATTAGCATTCTTTGAAAGCAAACGTAAACAAGATTACAGCAATTAGATTATATTTATTTTCGGGTACGATTATGACGTCGGCGGCGGGGTTATCGCTGTTCGAAATACTTAGAAATCTTCTCATAACAACCTGGAAAAATCGACACATTTAATTGAAATTATTATTAGAATTATTGTATTTTTTTGGACATGTGGCGCATAAAACCCTGCAAGATGTCTCGTACGCGTAATGTGTTGCTCTATGTAGCAATTTAACGTATATAGAAACTTTATTCGACCGGATTTTCAAAATTTGTACCAAGTATACAATTTCTTCCAAGCTGCACTTTCTTTCTTTTCAAGGATTTTAATAAACAGAACGAGAATACTTTGTGAAGAAAATAACAAAAAAAGTGATTATTTTATTTTGAAAACACGATAAAATTATAAATGCGTAATTGTAAATATTTTGTTGGTTGGTTTATTTTCTGATTTTAAAACCTCTGTTAACGGATTTCAAAATATAAAATATGCTCATTCCAATACACAGGGTATTTCATATCTACGTATTTCTTCTCTTATGTTTTTATCATTTGACCCTAAAAGATTTGTTTGTTTGTCTGCTCTAAACCTCGTATTACATTATACTTCTTTCGTCTAGAAACATTGACAAGTTTGTAAACTTGACAAAACTTGATAATGTAATACGAAAACTTGGTCCAAGTTTTGAAACTAGACTTGCGCACTGCATCGAATTCAAGAGCTAAACACTTACTCACAAATTAGTTAGGTACTTATGTTTTTTTAATGTTTGTTTACTTCCACAACGTGCTTCTACTGTTACAGCGTTAAACACGGACTTTTTTCAAATTTTATTTACGATTGCGTTCAGCACACCTCAACATCACGAGACCCGAACACTTCTCCGAATGGACATAACGTCAAATGGGCACAACGCCGAGACTTGGACACAACGTCGAAACGAATTATTGGACATATCGCCAAAACTGGACATAACGCCGAAATAACCTGCTGGACACAATGCCGAAGAACAAAATCTGTATTAAGAGGAATTAATCTTAACTAGGGTATTCAAAAACAAACCTTTTTTCACATAAATTTGTTTAAATCAATTTAAGTTGTTTTCATGTAATCGGGGGTAAACGGTTTTGGTTGGTAGGTTACAGTTATTAAAATTTCTTTCTTTAAAATTTTGTTTTAATGAATAACTAATCTATGTGGCGTTAGTTTTTTGCTTTAGACGTTGTGTTCACATTCGACAATATGTCCAATTACTGATTTCGGCGTTTTATTCATTTTGGCGTTGTGTCCATCAGGTGATTTCGGCGTTATCTTCAGTTTCGGCGATATGACCAATAATTCGTGTCGACTCAAAATCACACACAAAACATTGGTTATTTTTCTTAAATTGACAATTACTCAGTCGGGTGATTCTCGATGTTTGTTTGCTATTGTAGAACCTCTTGCGAATTTATAGCAGGCGATTCGATATTTTTATCGAAACATTGAGAGCAATGAAAAAGTGTTTTTCTAAAGCTGATGTGACCTTTGTATAATCAGAAATATTGTTTAGTTTCTTCACGATGCTCCCTTAAGCGCAATTCGCATATCTATATCTATATGCATTTCCATGTTGCAACTGCACTGCGACAATAGCCCAATATATATATATATAGGTTTGAACCTAAAACAAATTTCGGCTCGAGTTTTTTTTCTATTTGTCCATATACATTTATCTTTAACAAATTCTGAAAAGTCTCCATTTCTCATGACGTCATTAAGTTGGCGGCCTCAAATCTATTCTCAACCGATTTTCATGAAATAAAGCTCTTTCGAAAGCTGATTTACTACTAGCACATTGCAAAGTTATATGAATTTACGTAAAATTATAACAGGAAGTAAGTTATACTTAGGACGTGTTTAATCATTTCTAATAAGCTTAAGGTTGTTAAAATCCGACATGAAAAGATATTAGAGTTCGAGTGTTCCGTATAGTAGTATACGGTAGTACACTATAGACCCCATAATACGCTAGTAAAAAGCGACTTTAAATGTTGTTACGCCATTGGAGTTCCTAGATTAAATTAGAATAATCGCGGTGTTTCTAGAAGTTCCCGTTCCGGTACGTTCAGTTATCTCTAGATTATCATCTTTTAAATATAAAAGCGTCATCATGTGTTTATGAGTTAGTTCTAAGTTAACATTTAACACGAGTGGATATAAAAATCGATATAAATTGTAAAGTGTAATGTATTAGTTGATGTGTTTTTATGCAAGTTAAAGAACTGTACGTGTAATTTCTCGCGCTTATAAATGCAATAAGAAAAACAAAGCTATAATATTCGTAACAATATTTTAATTTTGATTTACCTCCGTTACTTGTTGATTACGTACCTACTGCCAGTTTTCCACTTACCTTGTTAAAGTGCATCGATATTAATGATGTACACACTTTATTTTTAGTTACCAATAATAGATTTTTATTTAAATCAGTTCTTCAGTCTTTTTCGACATTCCCTTCATCATCACCACTTATACCTATCAACTCTTGCACCTTTTAACTTTTTCCACGGTTACTATGGATTGCCTGTACCTTTCTATGATTTAGCCAAACTGCATTAACCCGTAACCGAGTTGTGGAGTCTCTGGGACACTATAGCATCTATAAACCGTTTATAACTTTGGTATTTGCTGAGCAATCAGCACGCATGGTTCAGTACCTTTCTATGGTGACGAGATACGTCGTATTCGGTGTCGGTTTATGTTCAAAGTCAAGAAGGTATACTGAAGATTGAGAGTTCGTGGGACTCCACGACGCAGTCGGTGCAACTTGTTCACATTAGCGGCTATGTCAAGCAATTAAACCTGTAGATCCCCTAACGATTAAGAAACTGTACTGAAATGGTTTCAAAAGAGTGTACTGAATTTTCAAAATCATATGGCGATTTTTGAGAGTGATTATATAGTGGAGGATGGTGTTGTGGTGACTACGAAACAGCGACCATTCTCAGATTTTTTCAAACAATATTTTCAACTAGAAAAGTTTGTATTTCAGGTTTTGTTTTTGTGAAATAAAACCTTTATATTTGTTTGTGCAAGATTTTGATTGTTTTTAGTCTTAGCGTTTTTTGCATCAGATTGTTATTTAGTTGGAATATAAAAGTTTGTTCTTATATGTCCTTGATGACTGTTTAACCAACAAAACAAAACAAAATTTTTTCATTACCTTTAAAAATCACACGTTTACATTTAGAGACCTAAGGACTCCGCGACGCATAGCGAGTGTTAACCCTTCCAGCCACGTCGATTAAGGGTTAAGTTAGGTCAAGCTAGAAAGACATAAAAAAGTAACGAAGCTATGAAACCATCTGTGTAGACATAATAAAAGCCGTTTATTTTGCCTTTGACAATGTAGTACGTCTAACTTCACCATGATTTTTACAAGTATATACAGGGTCTCCCAGAGATCTCCTCAAGGCTTGTATTTCCGTTATTTTTTATCTTTTATAATTTTTTTTTAATTTTTGTAAATGAGATTAAATTCTCTATAAGATAAGTAAATACAATTTTAAATTCTGCACTTGTATAATGGTAGCGATATTCAACTTTTTTTTTCAAATAGCATAATATACTTTTTTAATATTTTGGATAGTACCTTTTATTATTTTTTTAATTTTCGTAAATGAAATTAAATTCTCTATAAGATAAGTAAATACAATTTTAAATTCTGCACTTGTATAATGGTAACGATATTCAACTTTTTTTTTCAAATAGCATAATATACTTTTTAATATTTTGGATAGTATTTTTTATTATTTTTTTTAATTTTCGTAAATGAAATTAAATTCTCTATAAGATAAGTAAATACAATTTTCGATTATAACATAATCACAAAAATAATAATAATCACATTAGCATCATGTCGCACATTTCGGAATTGGTATAATTCTAATTTATTATGATAAACGGAACACTCAAAAATTAGGAAATCAGTTTGATAATTAACTTTACGCATTGTTTTTATAGGCTCCTAGATAAAAAAGACTTCTATGGCAAACTCAACCTCAACTATTAATCGTATTTTTCTAAAAAAGTTTTAATGTAAGACCCATATTTTTTTATATGGTTGGAAAAGAGAATAAAAGGTACTATCCGAAATATTAAAAAAATACATATTATGCTATTTGAAAAAAAAGTTGAATATCGCTACCATTATACAAGTGCAGAATTTGAAAATTGTGTTTACTTATCTTATAAAGAATTTAGTCTCATTTACGAAAATTAAAATAAATAATAAAAACAAAAAATAACGAAAATACAAGCCTGGGGAGTGATCTCTGGGACACCCTGTATACAACGCACGTGCTGAACCCTTCGAAAATTTTCAAGGTTTTTAAGAAATCCCTTAAAAAGTAGGGTGCGTAGTAAAGCTGCCAAATGAAAATGACGAATGTGTGACAACATTTTTGTGTGCCTATACCGTTATAGAACGATTTTGCTTATTTTAGACAGCCTATAATATTTGTGCTACAAAATGTTAAATTTAATGGCATTACAATTCGACGAACTATCTATGGTGATGAGATTTAAATGAAATCGAATTTATTGTAAGCAATTAAATAAAGACAAATTGTTTGTTGTTTAAGCGTTTGTAACACATTCGGGTATTGTTTTAAACACCAACAAGGGCGTACAATTTTTTTCAAATATTGCGTTCTTCCCACATAATCGGTCATATTAGTAAGTTGCCGCCAGGCGAATGCGCCAGTTTCACGAAATAACAAAAATTTTCGTAGTGAAGATAATGACGAGTTACTCTGTAAACGCATTTCCCCACTACGTCATTTGCTATTCAAGGATATTATTTTACATAAGAATATGTTGTGTCTTTGTTCATTTCCCGCAGTCTTATACTGATTGGTTGTTTCAAGTGGACATACTTGAAGGTTCCGATTGTTCGTTACTTCCTTAGGTAATTGATAATAGTAGTTAATTTCACATCGACTTTCTACGCGCTGTTATTAAAAGAATTATTTATTAGTGCTTTAAGTCACAAATAAATTTCGTGAATTCGACTGCCATACAGTTTGTGCTTTTATGAAGAAAATGATCCCACTAGACCAGCACCTTCCATAGAACAGGCTATTCCATGTAACACCAAAGGGTATGTTTTGTTTTAAATTAACCCTTACTTCTAGTTAAACATTAACCTAACTGTAGTCAGACTTCGCGAGTCATCAGAAGAAACCACTCCCCAAGACCTCCGCCTCCTAATTTCTTAACAAAAACAAAAGCAAGTCTGTGTGGAATTTAAATCAGCAGTTTGATAGGTCTTCATTAATCGACTTAAGCCCACCCGAATCACCAATTAATTTTGTGACACAACACAGTCATAACTTCGCGGAAGTATTTCTAGTTCATTCAGTAGTAGTACAAGCAGTTTAGCTTCAAGCAAGAAAAGTTTTGAATGCGATAATGTTAACTTCGATCTTTGGCCCGGAGCCTTCGTTTTTGCCTACAATTATTCGACCTCATGATAATCGGAAAACTAATTATAAGCCTTTATCTGTGCCTTTATATGAAACCTACGAAGAGGAAAGTCCCTACCAATGCCTATGATGCCACCACCTAGTCCACAATCGAAAGAAGTTGCAGAAGTTGTTGTACCTTATGGGATTGCTATGTATGACTATGCACAGGCTCAACCTGAAGACTTAGCTCTACAGGTAATGGCAATTTTTACTTACTTTATATTTTTACTATTATCAATATTGATAAAATTGTGTTTCGACCCTGATACAATATAGTATCTATAAAGATAGCAAGCACATTTCTATTTCTCAGTGTTTTTTGTCAGAATTAACAAATTAGAAGATTCAAAAGATAAAGTTAGGTCATTAAAATTGTACCAATACTTAATTTATTTATTTAACAGGATATATATGTATAGCAAATACAATATAACAATGTAATATAAAAAAATTGAAATGAATTAATTCTTTGTAAATATATAAAAAAAAAGAGAACAAAAAATCAACTGTAGATATAATACTTTGGTTACAAATCTGAATGGATTTTTTTTTATTTTATCACTTTTGTTTGAAAGCATAAACAATAAAATAAACATCTAGACGCCTACTAGATTATGTAGAATTTTCAATGTAGTTTAAGAATAAAGTCGATTCCCCTAGTATACCATATTTTTTCGTATCTCCACTTAGAAAATAGATATTGAGATGCCGTTTTACCATTTTATATTTTAATTTTATGCTCTTTCAAGTAAATAATTTGAAAGTATAGCATTGCATTTTGAAAATTCTAAAAAAGTTGAAAAAATTAACAATTAAAGTCAAACAACGCCACCTAGCGATCGTTAACCAGAATAAAACGATAATATAGGCATTGAATCGACTTTCAAATGATATTAAATTTGTCAAAAAATTTCTAAAGCAGTACAAAACTTTATGACTGTTTTGCTTAGTCAGCTTTCCCAGTTACCCCTACCGGTTATTTGACAGATAGATAGAAAAAGCATTAAAGCAAACTTACATAAAATGATGTGAGGATTACGAATATTTAAATTTTATGGTACCATTACCATGCATTTATTATAAAAATGTGGTTTTGATATATTATTGTGAACTACGCCCCCTATCGGTGGAGTAAGGAAAATATTTTCAACAGTTTCTCATAAGCGACTTTATTATATGAATTTTTTCCCTAAGTTGTACGATAAATAGTTTCTGAGATACAGCCGGTGGCCTCTCTTAGTCAAACACGTGGTACAAAAAACATTAAATAAATATTATTGCTGTTTCCAAATGGTCCTCAAGTGGCACCACAAGAACACCAAGTTGCCGGGATTTTAAAATTTTGTCATATTTGTTGTGAAAGTTTTTTGTTCGTAAATGAGGGCAAATGGTAGTCAAGTTAAGTATTGGTAGCTTTCTATTTTTTTTTGTTAATAGTATTATGTAGTGAAGTGTAAGATTTGAATACGAAGGGATAGGTAAATGTATAACTGTATGAACATAAATGAAGTTTGTGGTATAACATAGTTTCATTTTTGTTATACTGAATGATCGCTCACATATGGTCGTATAATTCAGTTGTATCAGAATACATAATTTTGTATTTAACGATGTGCTACAGTGAGAGAGGAATGTAACGTTGATATATTACTTGCTTACGTCTTACCTGAAGGGAAGATTTTTGTAGTAAATTTCGAGTAACCAAATGTATTTCCTTTACGTGACGTCCCAAACATAAAAAGAGTATTGCAGCTGTTGGTGGAATATGTGTAGATAATAAGTAGAACATGACGTAATGCTACTCCCAAAAGTGTGGGAGTCAATGGTAATGTTGGAGGTTCGATCATGACGTGATAAGTTTATCATCGTATTATTTAGTGCACAGTAGTATTATGTTTGAATTTATTTAAAAGCAAAATTCCATACGTTCACTACACTATTATGTTGGTCTCCTATGTAAATAAACTTTTTGTAGTGAACATTGGTTTTGTAGTATTACTAGTAATCTTTGAATGTAAAAACTACTGGAGAAGCACAATAAAATCACATATGTGAAAAAATAAAATTAGAAGTAGATTTGGAATTCAAACTGTGAGACACTGTTACCTATGCCCGCTACCTATGACATAGAGAGTTTTATGTATGAGAACAGTGACGAAACTTACTATTCTTTGTAATTGAGAGACGAATGTGGAAACGTCCCGCAATATCACATGACTATAGAGGGTGTTTCTGAAAGGTGTGTACATGGCTTTACCAGAGGTTCTATGGCTCAAAATAGACCGTTTGACACCAATTTACCTATAACCAAATATGTACCATAAGGGCGCCAGAGGAGCGTCAAACTTTCTAAAAAATCTTGTATATTGGGAATAACTCGAAAACGGTGTGACGGATTTTGTTCCGCTTTCGTATGCTGGTTGTCTGCTTCTGAAGACGTTTTTTTTTATTGTGTATATGTAAAAATTTCTGATGCCAGGATAAGTCGCTTTCATGCGGGCACTGTCAAATAAGAAATGCTAATATTTTTAACAACTGGTCAACGATACGAAACCAAAATAATTTTGACAAAATAAAGCAAACAATTTGAAAACTTTAATAACTTTCTTGTTAAATTGCGGTAATGTTATTAATTCGATCAGAAAAAGAAATTAAAATCATATCCCTGCAAAGGCGCATCCATACGCTTAGAAATTCAAAGTAGACTGCTAGTAAGGCTATGCAATCAAATCTATCATTTGTGACATTCATTTCCGGATCTTCCAAGATTACTCACGTTTCTATTTTGCGATTTACTATCTTGAAAAATGGGCTACATTTGCCGAACAGACTGATGTGCTGTTAGTGTTGGGCTTTTTGCAATAGGAATTGTCGGAGGAGCGTGAGGGTTTTACGCAGAAAGGTTTCCAAATCGGATTGACATGATCGCATAGCCTACTAGCGATCTGCTGGGCTTTCTGCGTAATGGATAGCGCCTTACGATATGAATTTAATTTTTGCTCAGGCTTATTAACATATTAGCTCAATTTAACAAGAGAAGAAAAGTTTTTCAAATTGTTCGACTATTTGTCAAGAAATAATTTTGGCTTTGTATCGTTGACGGTATTAAAAATATCATCATGACGACGGTACCCGTGTAAAACGACTTTCACTGGCATCCGAAAAAGTGAAAAGCATTACACAGAAATACGTCTTCGGAAGCAAACAACCATCATGCGGAAATGGAACAAAATCCGTCAGATCCATCGAGGATTACATTCCCAGTATGCAATATTTTAGAAGTTTAACGCCCTTGGTTTGCACGGTGCTATAGGTAAAGTGATGTCAAGCGGTCTTACCTGGCAACCACTCTGGTAAGCTCAACACCGCCCTCAAAACCCTGTTTATGCAACATTTTTTCTGTTACCTATACTATTTTCAAAACGGTTTTATAGTGTATGCCAAAAAGTGAAAAAGTTTATTTATCTAAATACATTAGACGATATTTCAATGCACGTAGCAAGTAGTAATAACATGCACTGCTTGAACAAGAGAACACATACAGCCTGTTCGTGTAGTACGCGGACCTTTGATATTTAAAAATATTTTTTTTAATTATAGAAGAATATTCTAGTTTTCATGGACCACCTGTCAACTTTGATATTTTATATAACATATATTTTTATTCTGAATCTACAAGTAAAACTAATGTGGACTTTATGTATACTAATTTTTACTCAAAAAGTCGAATATTGTTTAAGATATCACTTTCTTGGAAGTATGTCCTTTGGCTTTCTCGATATTTTTGATTTTTTATGTTATTTGAAATAGGTTCAAATGGTTTTTAACACCCCTGCTGGGGTAACACCGCCTAGGCGCGTTCTAGATCGACTTGAGGTAGATGCAGTCCCTGTCCAGTCTTTTTCCAATCTGTTGACTAATTTTTTACCATGCTTACCTATCCTTCACTATCTCTTCCACTTTTTCAATTTCGGCTTCTATGAGAGTCTTCCTTTACTTCATCTATTCATCGTATCTTGGGTCTAACTTTTTTCTGTTTCTTTGGTATCCCCCCATTATGTCTTTATCAACTTTATTTTGTTCCGCTCTCATCACAGTCCAAACCATTTAACTCTTTGTTTAGTTTTGTTACTACATCCAAATCTCTCTCTTTTGTTATTTCATGGTTCATTCTCATTCGGTACTCATTCACAGTAACTTCTACTGGTCCTAATATTGTTCTTAGTATTCTTCTTTTCATAATTCTTAATTTTTATTTTCCTTTCTTACGCGTCTTCATAATTTCTGTTCCATTGGAACAGGTATTATAGAACCTTATTTTGGTTTTCTTTGATATTATTTTGCTGGTGAATAGTTTCTTGTTTACATAGAATGCCCTATTTGCTGCGATTATGTTTATGTCTTATTTCCTCTTCTCTAACTTTCTTTCTTCGATATCATCACCTCCAAATACTTGAAATTTTCCACTTCCTGATACTCTTTGATAACATTATTTTTCCTGTTCCTCCTTCACCCCTATTCTCATAATTCTTGTCTTTTTTTATTTATTTCTAAACTTTTTTCTTTCCAGTAATATTTCTTCTAACATCTTCTGTTCTTTAATCATAAACCTCAGCATAAGATCACGTGGTCCAATACAAGAGGCCAAACATCCACTATAGATTATATAATATCAAACAGATCTATACACCCGTCTCAGATACTGGACGTGAGAACATTAACCTCAGCAAATATAGGGACTGACCATAATTTAGTACTTGGAAAAATCAGGCTAACAATACAGCTTAAAAAGAAACCTAAACCAGAATACGTCGACAAATTCAATATCGAATCCTTAGAGAGTGACAGTACTAAAGACCTATACTCACGCAGACTATCTCAAAATATAAAAAGAGAATTTATTAGGCCAGAGGACCAGGTAGGAGAAAGGTTGGAACAAAATCAAAACCAATATAGAAAATGCAGCAAACGAAGCCATAGGTACAAGAAAAGTTAATATACACGCAAACCCAACCAGTAAAACATGGTTCACCAAAGAAGTCAAAGAACTAGCTAAAAGAAAAAGGAAAGCATATATAAAATACATGAGTAACAGAGGAATAGACGAATATGCAAAATATGCTGTAATCCGAAATAGAGTTAACGCTAAAATCCGACAAATTAAGAAAGACTACTGGACGAATTTCACACAGAAAATGGAAAGTGACCTATACGGGGCGCAAAGGAAAGTTTGGGGCATGCTTAAACGTACAAGACAAGAGAGGTAAATGAATACACACAAACCAACGTAATAGACGAGAACACATGGTCAACACACTTTAAGAAAATGTATTCACAAGATAATCAACTATACGATGACCGACTATTCGAAACCGTAGCACACAACACAACAATAACAATAGAGATGATAGATGAAGCACTAAGAAAGTTAAAGAACCGGAAGGCTGCCGGACAAGACAAAATATCGAACGAACTTCTGAAGTATGGAGGAACAGATCTAAGTAGAGCACTCACAAAGCTCTTCCAAATGATACTAACCAAAGGTACAGTACCAAAAAGTGGAAATCCAGCATCACTGTACCAATCTTTAAGAAAGGCGATAAAAGAACCCGGAAAATTATAGAGGGATCACACTACTCAACACCAGTATGAAGCTGTTCACAAATATTCTTAAATCTATCATCTCTAACAACATACAGCTAAGTGAAGAACAACAGGGATTCCGAAACAACAGATCCACCACTCCAAATAGTGGAGAAATCCATTGAATACGACAAACCTGCATACATGTGTTTCATAGACCTCACTAAAGCCTTCGATCAAATCAGATTAAATGACGTGCTGTTAATCTTAAACGAAAAACTTGTACCAGTGGATGTAATAAGAATAATTAAGGAATTAAACACCCAGACTAGAACAAAAATACGGATCAACAACCAGTTAACTGAAGAAATAGACGTGGGTACCGGAATCAGACAAGGAGACTCTTTGAGTCCATTGCTCTTTAATTTAATCATGGATAAAATCATACAGAACGTCAAAAATACGAACTCCGGTTACAGACTGGGAAACCAAGAGATCCAAATAGTATGCTATGCCGACGACGCCATGATTGTAGCCGAAAACGAAGACAACTTGCAAAGAATACTGCATACCTTCCACAATGCCGCCAAGGATTACAACATGGAGATATCGATCGAAA
The DNA here is from genome assembly GCA_030710515.1 of Abscondita cerata. NCBI lineage: Eukaryota > Metazoa > Arthropoda > Insecta > Coleoptera > Lampyridae > Abscondita > Abscondita cerata. The sequence continues at coordinate 202,402 of JALBCR010001208.1, forward strand.
AACAAAAATCTGTGGTCATATCAAAAGAACACAGGCGCTGTAAATTATCAATCGAAGGGAAAACGATCGAGCAAGTAATGAGTTTTAAATACTTAGGTATTGAAATATCGAGCAACAGAAACATAAAAGCGAAGTTAAAAGCGCAAATGAACAAAGCCGCAAGAATATCAGGCTGTCTTCGACAACTAGTACGGCAAAACAAAACAATGACTACAGAAGCGAAAGTAAAAATCTGTAGAACATGTGTTGGACCCGTCATGACGTATGCAGCAGACACGAGGAGCAGACAACTCTGTTACAAAGAGATATATGAGATCTACAGAAATGAGAATATTAAGGAACATAACGGGCCACACCCTTAGAGATAGAATAAATCCCACAGAATAAGCTACATATTAGTCGAGTAAAAAGTTAATTTACTTTTGATTAGAAAGTTTTTTATTCGATTTATAAATTGTATAGTCTAATATGGGGAACCCAGTACTATAACAACTGCAATTAAGATTTTTTTTATGTAATAATGTTTATGTAAGCTTAATTTATAAATATATTCCAGCAATAACTACTCGGTAAAAGAAGTAATAAAAGGTGTATCTAAAGAAGGTGGGTCCTACACTGCCCGGTTACGTTACTCGAAAGACTTTCCGGATAAAAAGTCAAACAGAAACATTTATTTAATACTAGCTGTCCTGGCGCGCTTCATACGCCAAATAAAATTATTAGCAGTAATCAGTTATAATCTGTATAACTTTTCTCTTGGTAAGGTACATCTTTTGGCTACCTTCGCTCCATACATTTCGACATCCTCAAAACATACACACCCACTGTAAGTGACGAAAACGGCTAAAAAAGTTTTAGGTTTAGGAGGAGTTCGAGGAGAAACAAAACACACACATTCATTTATATATATATATGGATTAGCGAATATGTGCACTGCTTTACATCTCAAAATACATTTTTCGACTGACCAAAATGTACCTAAATTTTTACTAAAAGGTACTCGTTGAAGTAGATTTCTTAGAACCTTTCAAAGGATTACAGATCCAGTTATGTCTTGTTATATTTGCATCGTTTTACATTACATTTTCAATTACTGACAATTGAATAATTGTCAAGGAACTGGGTAATGACCATAAGTAATACCCGGAGAGAAGTGCTCGATACCTACCTTAAATCATTTTGGACTAATCAGAGATGCGAAAATTTAAAGCATGAATTCACTATTTACGACAGCAAGTCTTGGTCGTATTCACTCTGAGGGTTCCAAAAGGGCGAAATATCGGTATCAGATGATTCTCTCGCGCTAACAATATTGGTCATAACATGACAATTGTATTGGTTAATCACTTTAATAACTTCTAATGGTGTAGGCTGTTGGCAACTGACTTAATTTTGAATAATTTTAATATATAGTAATCAAACTAATGTTCTTTAATTAAGTGTACATATACAAGTTGTTCTGCTTTGAGTAAAAATCTGCAAATAAAATTTGTGAGAAAGTTAATTATCTAAGTCAAAAATTCCTGTTTTATTAAACATTTTTCAATACACATTGTAATTACGAACTAGGTGCAAAAACGCATGTTTAAATAAGAAAATTATTTCAACGTGAACGATTAAATAATAATAAACAATTATTGTTACGTTAAATGCAAAATAAATATGTCATCCTGTTCCTAATTTTATTATTTGTTTTTATTAACAATTTAAATATTATTGAGAACAGAATTTAAATATTATTGAGAATAGGAATTAAGAATAGAAATTTCATCAGACACTTGAAGTTGTTTTCTTTATTTTAATTTATATTGTGCTACTTATATGCTAAAAATTTTTTTTAGTTTTCTCGGTGAATTATAGTTGATAGATTATATTTACGCAAAGTCATTCAAAATTAGTTGACTTGACAATAATCATTAAAATTTGAAATAATCAAATCGGACTCGTGGTTATCTTCTTCTTTCTCTTTGTCCCCATTTGTATGTGTTAGGTGTTTAATCCATATCTTATAGGTGTTCTTTTTCACTGATTTATTCCGTATCTCTATGATAATTTTTCCTCTTTTCTTAGACATTTCTTCTATCGTTTCTTCCCATTGGACTCTTGGTCTTTTTCGATGTCTCTTTTCTTCTGATGTTAAATTTAACACTTTCTTGGGTATTCTTTTTTCATTCATGCTGATTAGGTGCCAAACCAGCTCAGTTGTTTTTTTGTCTATTCGTTTACAAGGGGTTTTATGCTTAATTCTTCTCTAATACTTCTATTACGTTCTCTATCTCTTGGTTTTTCTTACTATTTTACCTATGCTGCTGTCACTTTTGATTTATCTTTGTCTAACATTGTCCATGTTTCTGTCCCATAGTTAAGTGTTGATGTATAGTTGGTTTTTGTATAAATATAGCTTTGTTTTTGTACTAATTCTTTTTACCTACTAAGTTATTATTTATCTGGTAGTAGACCTTGTTTGCTTTTGCTTTTCTGTTTCGTATTTCTTGGTCTGTTTTTCCATCTTTGTTGATCATTGCACCCAAGTATTCGTATTTTTCTACTACTTCTAGTGGTTGTCCATCTATTCTTACGTGTTTTCTTCATTTTCTTCTTTTGTGACGTGTAGGATTTTGTTTCTGTTTATTTCCATCTCTTTTAATATATACTTTTAATTGTTCTTTGCATTGACGATATTGATGCGGCTTGCAGATTGCCTATGAAAGAAAATAATAAATACAAATGCATGTGTGACTGTGCAATTTACAACTCGTAAACTTGAGTCAGAATTTTGGAAAATTTGGAATTAGAGTAATTATGTAACGACGCAAGTTTTTTTATTCAATTATTTCGAAGTAGCATTTGGTAAACAGATGCTCTTGGTTGTTTAGATTATTTAAAAATTTTATTGTCTAGAATTTCATTATAATGGGAGTTGTTACTAATTAATTGTATTTAAATTTTGTAATGTATAGTGACGTGTCAGCAGTTATATGATTTTAATGATTGTAATTTAATTTAATTGGACGTAAATTCCTAGATATTGGTAGTAACGCGACCTTTGTAACGATTTTCGGATATCGTTAATCGCACAAAAGATATAAATGACATTTTTCACGACTTTTCTTTAAACTCTATTTACTTAGCATCTTTCAAAAATGATAAAATAACTCAATAACCCATGTGAAATTAGCCACAAATCCAGCCATAAAAGTGAATTTTTCTGTTACGCTATAAATACTATCTACAGGGTGTTGCAAATTAGTAGGTCAAGCCATTAACCACACATTTTCTGAGCTAAAATAATTGGACTTTTCTGATGCCACTTTTTACTTTAGAAGTGTCGTTTTCGAAATACAGGGTGTCAAAATAAAATTTGAAAAAGTGCCATCAGGAAAGTCCATTATTATAGCTCAAAAAATGTGTAGTTAATGGCTTAACCTACTAATTTGCAACACCCTGTATATTGAGTTAATGCTTATAACTACTAAAACAACAATTAATCAACACAAATAATTCTTATGTTAACATTTGTTTATAAGAAAATTGTTTCAACAAATTTACAAAGTAAAATATTTCATCCCAAAGTTATGGCTAGGACTCAAAAATATATTTTCGGCTACTTTACATGGCCACTTTCCTATTAAAACTTTTTCCTAACCCTGTGGTACAATTGTTTACTGAAATATGGCCACCCGGAATATACATATACAATTTTATTCAAACGAAAATTGTTTCTATTTAGTTTCTTTAAAAAGTTATAAGACAATAACTAAGGATATATGGCAGTTACGTGACAGTACCTATATAGATTATACAAAAAAAAACAAAATGTATTATAAATTTGATCTTCTAAATAATCTAGACCATTATTTTTTTATGCTAAAACTAATTGTGTTAAAAATCCATTTAAAAAAACATATCTTTGGTCATTAAATAAGTACGTTAAAGAAGTTTAACCATATGGAGATTTATGAAACAGTGCAATGTGTGTTGCCTGTATAAATATAGATAGTTTTACCAACCTGTTATATTTAACAAGGTTGCCACTTTTCTCAATGTTAAAACTTATTATGAGAATGTGTTTATTTCTAAACGAACATTTTTGACTTACGGAATACATACTGTGTAATTGATTACTTTACAAACATTAAAAATTAAAAACTGTCTTTTTTATGCCATCTTTAAAGGGCAGTAATAAAGCAAGAGTTGCTCATATAATTTTTTTATATGAAAGACCCACATTATTTTTGTCAAAGAATCATCACTTACTTTTTTCACCCTTATTTATTTAAACCCATCATATAAAGAATAACTATAATAAAATGATTTTATTTTACTTAAATATTATTAACAGAATACATTTTGTTTTTATAGCGCCGGGCTAATCTAAACTCTTGGGATTTTCATTTTAGTGACTTCCGCAATTTACAATGTATTAAATGTTTAACTAAAAATAAACATTATGTTCGTAGCATTCATTTAACCAATTCGGATAAATTTTATTTATATCGTATAATCTTAATTCCAAAAATGTCTTTTGAAATTTGTAGCAGATTGATATGTTCTAAAATAATTAGAAAATTTTTTAACACTATCAACTACCTTAACTACAGTCTCATCAGGTTTCTTTAAATCAATAATACGTTTCCTATTAGAATAATCCCTTTCTATAATTAGCAAGTTATTTCTATCGCTCATAATTGAATCACTGAGTAATTTCATGGTACAATTTTCACAGTTAAATTTTTTAATAACTTTATGTGCTAAATATCCCGCAAAATAAACAACCGCACAATCTTCCAAAGTAACGTTCACTTCCATATTGTTATCACTTTCATTGCCATCAGACTCTTCAATTGTCTTGCTCCAGGGCTCTTGAAATTCTGCGACCACTACGTCATCAATTTCGTTGTTATCTATACTTCCTACAATTTCAATTTCATTAAAGTTAATACTCATTTCGGCTTCATTATCAATTTCACAGTTAGCGTTTTCTGGTGGAGTTTGTAGTTTAATAAAAATGTTAAACTGTTGCGATTGTCTGAAGGCTTTTGCAGTAGGATTCACACAATAACCTCCTCTACTTCTAATTACAGAGAATAGATTTTCTACAGGGTCTTGATTCTGCTCGTTAGTAAAGATTGATAATTTTCATTTCGAATATCATTCCACAATTGTAATGTTGTTCGTATGGAAAGTGCAAAGCCTTTATAGCAATAAATTCCTTCCCTTTATTCTAACGTTGGTTCCATACAATCGCAATTTTTTTTACCCACGATAATGTTTCGTTAAGGTAATTTTCATTTACACCAAAATCGTTAAAACTGCACGGTTATTAGCACCTTGATCACAGATGATAACTCGAACTTTTAGTCTTATGCTTTGTAATCGCCTAATTACTTCCAATATAAGGGTATGTAAATAACTATGTTTAATAGCAGATGATGACAAGTGATAAGCAATAGGAATCTTCCGTGTTGCTATCAGTCCTCTTACCATAAACAATATAGCTTGTGTTGCAATTTTTTTTAGATCGTCCAAGATTTCCTAAGTCTTGAAAACCTTCAATTAAGTCCTGTCTGGTATTATATTCTAGATTTTTTTTTAATACTCATTTCATCAAATAAAAATGCGCATTGTTTTTCAGCATCTGACATACCTGCTACCTTTGTTTCTATTTTTTTAAATAGTTCGATGGTGGTGCCAGTCGAAAGTTGATACATTCTCAACCAGGAAATGATTGTCGCCTTAGACGGAAGGACAAATTCCTATTTGTTTCTCATGTACAAATACAATGAGTGTGATTTATAATAAAAACTTAATGCCAGTTGTTTTTCATCTTCTCTCCACGGATGACCACGTTTATGAGCTAGCTGCATTCTTACAAAAATCCGAACACTTTTGATTTTACTGCTAATAAATCCAAGTTTGGAAACATGACTGAATTTACTATTTTTCGTTTTAAAGGGAAAATTGTCAGGTTTTTTCTACATTTTTTGTTTCAATAATTTTATACGCTTCTCATAACTGGAGGAAGATTTTATCAGCTTTCGCTTTCTTTTAGGCGTTGGAGCTTCAACTATTCCCTATAATTCAATTAAATCATTATTTTTACAGAAAAATTAATAACTTTTTAATTATAGTTATTAAGTGGCCAAAAATATAATTATTTTTAATCTTTCATTAAAATGTTACTTTAACGTGTTTTTGAAATGAAACAATCTAAATTTACTCGCTAAAATAGAACCTTATTTTTAATAATAATTACAAATAAAAAAAATTAATTTCTTGAAAACTTTGCAATTAAACTGATGTTTTATGGCCATTTTAAATACATGAGAAACATTTTCCACTGCTAGATGCAAAATTAATACAATATTTGTTGTTTTCCACACTAATAATTACGCTAGGGAGGGTAATTTACTTGATTAGTATTAATTTCTAGTACAATATAGGTAGACTATCTATTTATACGTTTTTGAATAGTGAATAAACCTCCCTATTTCTGTTTGTTTTAATTTACCTTTAATATGCGGATATCGTCGAAATTATTCGAATCTCGTTCAGACAAAAGTCCTTAAATAATGGGGAAGAAGTTGTCATCCTTCCATAAACTTTATGGTTCGCGGTTTTTGTTACTTCTAAAATTTCTGGTGATTGATCTTCTTCGGTGTTGATATTTTTATAACAAATTGGTACAACGTTACTATTAAGTCTATTTTTATTTGTGTTCACAAAATCCTTGTCCAAAAAGTGAAACGCACAAATTCTCTTTTCTCGTAATTGTTCCACATTTATACCATAAAGAGCACTATTTCCACAGTTGTTTAACCATGAAATACACCGTGACGTGTCTTTAGGAAATCGAAAACTTATCTTGGAATTATTATTACGAGTCGATGTGCAACCAAAATATACACAAAAAGACATTGTTTAAATATCACAAAATATTGAATTAAGAACGTCCAAAATTAAGCCGAAGGTCACCAATTAAACACGCACTAATTAAAATAAATCGTAATAATCAAAATAAATCCGCAATTCAAAATCAAAGTCCAAAATCAAAGCATTGAATAAGTATTTTGAAACCTTGAAATTACTTAATAACAAAACAAAATATTGAGCTAAGTACGTGACAATGCAAACATCATATAAAGAGAAATTGCATGTTGAAGGTACCCTTACCGCGGAAGTATTAACTACATTATTGTTCTTGTAGGTATAATTTTTTTTTTGGTTCGATAAGTAGGCGCAAACAATCATTGCTGCATTGTTATGTTTACGTACGAGATAATTCTGAAGTTGAAAGCTGTATCAATCAGAATGAACGACTTAAATAAGCTCAATAATTATATATTGTAATAAACAGGAGATCGATTATGCGTGGCAATGGTTTATTCTATTAAATGACACATAATAAATACTAGTAGACCAATTCAATATCTACTTTTTATTGTGTAACAATGACAATAGTCAAAACCAAAGCCAACTTTACGTAGATACGGCACCAAATCCTATAAAAGTGTTTTCAAACGTATACATACGTACTTGCAATTTTGAAATCACATTTTTGTAATCAAATCTGACAACGCTGTATTTCCGTACGGTTGCAGAGGAAACTGCCATTTAGTACTCTTTTTTGTACAACAAAAGTTCGTAGCCCCTATACCAGAGGGCCAAAAGCTCAACTCGGGCTACTAAATCTATTTCATTTCTTAACATTTGGGTTCCAACTTTTCTTCTCTACTACTTATTCCAATGGTATTGGTTTACCACCCGCAATATAGAAACAAAAATGTAACTAAATAATATATATATAAATGTAATAATGTGCAGCCCAAGTGTGCTTTCTTGGTGGTGAAAATCGCATGTCGATATCTTCGATAACAAAAAAATTATTTACCAATTACACATTCCTGGGTCATCCTGTATATGAATATGTCCAGGTGTGGCCTTATAATAGAAACCGATAGTTGGCTGTGATTTATTTTGATAGTTTTTTTTCTCTTTACGACGATATATATCATGTAAGGTCCAATTTATAGTTAAATTTAGTCATATTTTTCCAATATCAAAATAAAATTATCGTAGTTACCAAAGACATTTTGTTTTTTAATTTTATGACTGATGTCATGTATGGTTGATGCCCTAATTACATTTCGCACATTTTCATTCTTCAATCGTCTTTAAAGTGCGAAATGGCTTTCGAAAACTATGTAAGTATGATAGATTAGAATGCTTGATTGAAAATAATAACAAATTCCGGCATTGCATCGGAATATACTTCAATAGTTATCCAGAAAGAAAACAACATCATAAGTCTATTTTTGTTAAATTAAAAGAAAATCTCACGAATCATTCCTATTACATTTATAGCAACTTCTTCAGCACCTTTGGAATAAGTTGTACTTTTTTGGTCTTGGCTTGTTAAATGTTCCATGATTCGTGAGATTTTCTTTTAATTTAACAAAATAGACTTATGAGGTTGTCTTCTTTCTGGATAACGATTAAAGTATATTTCCGATGCAATATCGAAAATGCTAACTTCATTTTGACAATGATGCATTTAAATGGAATTTGGTGCAAGAATTATTAGAATATTTTATAATCAAATTTAAATGAAATATGTTCAAAAATCAAATAATATGTATGTTTCTTAACCCGTTTATTCATAAATATTCGTAACTATCGATGTTAGTATAAATCTGCTATCACAAGCATATTTGCAAACTGCAACGAAAATGAATCTCGATATATGATACCTTCTAAAATTATTATACCATGGGTTATAGGGTGTCCTAAAATAGTTAGCAACTGGTACAATTTAATTTTTGTATTATAATAATCATAAGGTATTGATTAGATGTCTAATGGATAATAGTTAATAAGTAACAACTGTAAATATAGTTATGTGCCATTGAAAAAACAAAATTTGAGACACTACGATGCATAATCCAATTTAAACGTTAGTAATTGACCTGCGCACATTATTTAGATAGTGTGAATAGTTCAGTTAAATATTAATGCTTCGATATAATTTTATTCTTTTATATAATTCTGTCCAGACGCTACAACTCGACTGTCGTCAATTTTCAAGCAATAAGATTTAATATTTAACTGTGATGTTTGTTTTTTAGATTGTTTATCAATTTTTTTATATCGTGTGTCCATCTGATTCTCATTATTTTAAGCATTTTGCTAATAGATATCTATTTAATTAATAAGAAAATGATTACCTAATTTTTCTGAAATTATTGATTTTCTATTGTGGAGATCAATAGATGCACAGTTAAACATCGTTTAATGGCAAACGAACAAATTTACCAAAATTTCAAAAACATTATAATTGAAACGCAATAGTAAAGGAATCAATGCCTTAGTAGTGGTTTAGTTGAATGGATATGAGATAAATGGTTTCGTTTTTTAACCTTTTGAATTTCTTAAATACTTATACGTTCTTAATTGTTTCATTCACGATTATTTTGTCGAAAACAACACTTTCTAATAGTAATTTCTGAATACCAACTAAATTAAACTTTAATGTTGTAAATTAGGATCTGTCGTATAAATCGTTGTTTTAACCGCGGGTGGTTTAACTTTCAGTGAGGTTTGAAAACATTTTACTTATACTATTTAACGCAATTTATATTAACTATGCGTTTAAATAAATTAAAACCCGGATAATTTTATTGCGCATATTTAACGCTAATAAATAAGTTGATTAATAATTTATTGTTAATAGTTTCAACGGCTTTCGAATAATTGTCTTAATATTCAGGTGGTAACAATTTCCTACACCTCAACTATCGTTTAGGTCGATGATGTGGTATTTTTACTGAGAAAGGTTCGACTCTGAATGGTTATATGGTCGCATCGAAGACAGAGAAGGTTTGTTTCCTGCATCTTTCATATCAATAGAAGTGCCTTTAACGGGAGATGATCGTATGGTTACCGCTGTGTACGAGTTCACAGCCCAAGAACCCGGAGATTTAACGCTAAAACCTGGTCAGGACTGTTCATGTTACCAGTCGCGTTTCGAAAGATTGGTTGATGGGCGAGTCGAAAGGAAAGATTGGCCAATTTCCAGCTGGTTTCATAGATAGAATTCCCTCAACCTTATGATTGCTTAGAAATTTTTATTTATTATTATATAAGTATCCTGTTCTGTACTATATCTTTTATCTTTACTATTTTTATGTTTTTGCATTCTGAACTAATGGTAAAGAGCGCGAACGATGATGTTTTAGTGGAAATATTTTGTGTTAATAGTATAATATTAAGCGCAAATACTCTTATTTATAAAATGTATGGTTAGATAATCGGATTAAAATGCGGGAGATTGATTTAGAAAGTCTATACACGTAATAGTCAAGTTTGTTTGTTATTACAACTGTATGGGGTTGTGAATCAACACATTTCAACCTATTCGCCACCTATCAAATAAGCCATTGTATCTCTCACATCGGTTATCTAACTGTATCTCTTGAGCAAAGGTAATACAGCTTGTCAAACGAGAGGTTTCACTTGAATTGGGTGCGCAGTGGCAAATGTTGTTACCTGCAGCGGAAAACATTTTCTTAGTAAACGTCGAGTATCCGTTAGCTCTCGTTTGATAAGCTGGACTGGAGGATATCTCGAGCCATGTATTATTGCATATAAACATGTACATCTGTAGTGTTTCTTGTGATATTGTTATATTAACATGTGTAGTTGTATAACATATTTTTGTATTTAAATAAACGATAAATTGAAATTCCTAGTTATGTGATTATGGGGTGAATTATTGTAGCTTTGATTGTAACACTCGACACCATTGAGGTTTTATAACCCAATCTTAACAAAATATTTCAAGATGAATGTTAAGTCATTCGAGGACATGCTAGTAACTACAACTGTCATTTCGATATTGTCCATTTTCCCAAGGTTTTTGTCTTGGCGATAACCATGTGCCATGAAAGTCTCGTAGACCACGTACTATAAACATTCTAACAAATAAAGATAAAACTGATCAATGTCTGAAACGATTATTTAAAAGTAATACGTGGAGATTACTTTTCAACTCGTGAAAAGAATGAACGGGACAAACAAACTCGAATTAACCAGTGTAGCCGTCTACTAAATAATGTTTAGTATGAATTGGAATGTTTTCTGTAAATGCTAAATTGCCAATTGGCGAATTGTTGCCTAATATGATTGAGCCAGTTTAAGAGAATGCAATTGTGCAAAAATCCTGTTCACTTGATTACGCCTGTGTCGTATTTTATATATTTTTGACGGACCCAACCCCCCAATTGAACATCTCGGTAAATCTGAATCATATAAAACATAATTAGGGTCGATTCACAGACGACCATAATATCTGATCCTTGCTGTTGTAATGTAATCCAGGCAGTTGCAAGAGCAAGATTTGAATAATCTGTCACTAAGCCCGAAGCGGACTTGGCTGTAAACATTTGCAAGATACCGCACAAACAGTGCGATGTTTGACCTAAATTTCATTTTGATTATAAGCAAATACGGTGGTTAAAAAATATTTAATATGAAAAAATGATAAAACTTTGAAATCATTTAAAATTACTTACACAGCGTTGATACTAATTTATTAATAAACATAATTTGGATTTTAATATTACTTAATTTCTTCAATAATTTATTTTGTAATGATTTTGACCTGAAAGTGTAATGTAGTAAGTAATGTGTCAGCAATGAAATAAAACACAAGCATGGAGGTAATAGTTATTTGTCCAACAAGTGAGGAAATGATTCTTATTCCCACTCGAGCTCTGAGTTGCCTCACGAGCGTAGCGAGGGAGGCATTAGTGTAGAGTGGAAAAGGCTTTCCTCATGTGTTAGACACAACATTTTTTCCACGACATTCCCCAAAAAAACAACCTAATGAATGAAGTAATATTTAGTGTAAACGTATCGCTACAGTATTCTGTAGTATCGGTGTGGTCTCAATCTGTCATAGCGCAGCCGTGCGTAAATTCTAACCAATAAATGTAGGGTAGCAATTTTTAGAGTCGAAATATAAGATATTAAATTAAACAAACCTGATTGAATACTAAATTAAAGTACTAGGCGCATATAGTTCTAATAACACATCCTTCCATTTTTTTAAAGAGGCATTTTTGTAACATGACATTATTTTCCTCGCTAGTGAGGAAAAACGAATTTTCCTCACTATTTGTAGAGAAGAAACGTCCGTTTTCTAAGTATGTCGTGGAAAAATGTAAATTTAATTTAAACGTTAATTCGTTTTTAAGTATGTATGTATTTTTTATTTTGTTTAATTCTATAAAAAATTACAAAAGTAATTCGGTTTCAATTCCATAAATATAAAACAATATAAAACCTAACCCTCTCCTTCCCCTACCCTATCTACTCCTATTACAATTTCCCTCCTCCATCCATCGCAACCCCTCTCCCCCTTCTTTTAATAACTCTTCCCTTTGTTTTTCCTCTTCCCTTAGTTCCTTACATTCTCTACTCAAGTGTTCCAAATTCTCCCACCCCTTTTACACACACATTCTACACTTCCCTTGTCGTCGTCCAACCAGTACCGATTTTCCTTTCCTCATGGCCACATCTAAACCTCGCCACAATTTTGTTTTTAAATTCATGTCTCCTTTAAGTATTTAGGTAATCCCTCCCTCACCAGTCCATCATACTTCTCATTATATTTACCCGTCCTGATCCTTTCCCTCCTTTCTTGTTTTGCGTATCTCTATCCCTTTGCCGAATCTCTTCCTTATTCTTACTCCTCTCCCTTCTCTTTTTCTCCTTTCTACTTCTTCTCTCGCATAACCCCCTCTTTCATAGTATAGTCTCCTTGCTTCTTGTCCATATTTAATCCTTCCATCTTTTATCTCTTCACACCTTTTTACTACCTCCCCATCTCCTCTTCTCTCCATACCTTCTTTATACTTCATAGCTATCATCCCCGCGTGTATCCTTATTTTCTCCATTTCCATTTCTTCTTCTACTGTATACCCCGGTGTCTCTCTATCCAACCCTAATACCCCTTTCCAATACCTATCTTGCACTTTCTCTAGTCTTTCCCATTCATTCCATCCCCATACCTCCGCCCCATACATCATTACGTTTCTTATTAATTTCTTAAATAACCACCCTTCTCAACATCCTTTTCAAATGTCCTTTCTCCCTAAACCCCACACCTGCCCTGTTATTCTCTTTCCTTTCCTTTCTAAGTCTTTTATGTGTGCCTCGTCCTTATTGTCATATCTCATCCTAAACTCTAAATATACTACTTCATCTAATTCTTCCATTACCTCATCCCTCACTTCCATTCCTCTTTTTTCTTCTCCCCTTCCCTTTTGGAAGATAACAATTTTGTTTTTCCCACATTCGTTTTCATTGTTTTTCTTTCAATGAAATTCTTCACTGTCTCTATCATTCAATGATTTCTTCCTTAGTTTTGCCACCACCATCACATCATCCGCGTACGCCAAGACAAACACTTTCCTTTCCCATCACGATTCCTCCCCTTTGATGTCCTTTTAGTGTATCCTCCAACTCCCCTATGTACACCGAAAATAAACTCGGGCTAAGCAGACACCTTTGCCTCAATCCTCTACTTGTCCAAAATCCCTCACTTAATTTCCCCTCTAACCTTACCCTGCACTTTGTTTCCTTATAAATGTCCTCTATACTCTTTACTATATCCTCCTGTATGTTCTTTTTTCTTAATAACTCCCACAATTTATCTCTGTCCACATTGTCAAACGCGGCTTTAATGTCCACGAAATACGCATACACTTTCCCACTTCGCTTTTCAAATTCTTTATTAATTAATTGTTTTAGTACGTACACATTGTCTATTGCCCTCCTCCCCCCTTCGAAACCAATCTGCCACTCCCCTATTACTCCTTTTTTCTCCAGCTTTTTATCCAGCCTTTCCTGCAATATTGATGCATACACCTTATAACCAGCGTTAGTTACACTAACTCCCCTATAATTTCTTATATTCTTCTTTTCCCCTCCCTTGTGTATTGGGCATACTATTGCCTCCCTCCAATCAATAGGAAATTCTTTCCCCATCCCTATCCTATTCATTATTCTTAGCATGTTCTTTCTCGCTTTCTCCCCGGTGTACTTCCACTGTTCCCTTGTATTCCATCTGTTCCAACTGCCTTTGCTTTTTTGATCCTTCGTATGGCTCTTTCCAATTCTCTCCTCCGTTATTTCCATCCCCTCTTCTTCTCCCCCACTTCTCTTTTCTCCATATTTCTTGTGCTCTTCTCTTCACCCCTTAGTACTCCTTTACAATGATCCCTCCATTCTTTCATTTCTATTCCCTTCCCTCTTCCTACCTTCGTCTCCTCTTTCTTTATTTAAGAACCTCCATACTTCTCCTTCATTTTTAAACTTTTATCCTCTTCTCTAGTGTTTCTTTATACTCCCTTCTTTCTGGCCTTACAACTCTTTCTATATCACCCTCTGCACTCTTTCACCTCTTTTATATCAATTACTCCCTCTTCCGTCTTCTTATTGCCCTTCTTACCTCCTTTTTGCTTCCGTGCATTTCCTATTCCACCACCTCCTTTCTCCTCTACCTGACGTCTGTTTTTTCACAATACTTCCTTTTCTCTACCGCCTTTTCCATCTTCCCACTCATCTCTCTTAACCCCTCCTCTACTCCCTTCCTCCACCCATTCTTCTTCCTCCAACCGTTTTCTGTAATTTATTATGCTGCTTTCTGTTCAAATTTTTTTCAATTCATTCTTCCCCTACTTTTACTTCGTCTTCTTCTCCCTCTGCTTTTAATGTTAACTCTAGTGGTCGGTGATCGGACTCCTCCTCGTCCCCACTCTAAACTTTTCTACTTCCTCCCACACCTCCTCATTCACCAACACATAATCTATAGTCGATTCACCCTACCTCCTATGTATGTATATTCTCCTCTACCTCCTTGTTCCATATTTCCATTCATAATTATCCACCCTCTTTCCTCGCACATTTCTAGTAATTTTCTGCCCTGTCCATTTATTTTCTTATCCATTGATGTCCTATTCTTTATTTTTCCACTTATCAACATTCCTTCTTCCTCCCCTATTCTGGCTTTAAAATCCCCTCCTATTATTAATTTTCCTTCTAATATGTTTATTTTCCTTCCATACTTCTCATTTTTATCAAAACTAATCCCCTTTTTATCTCTATTACCTCTTCTACTTTTCTTCTACACTTATCTTATTCTTTAATATTTCTTGCACCTGTTTCTGCACTTCCATTTTACTTCCATTTACTATTTTCCCATTTTTATTTATTAACTCTACTTCCGCTCTTATTTGTTTCATTTCTTTATTCGTCTTTTCTTGATTCAATTTCATTGCTTTTATTTCCCTTAGCATTTCCTTACACAATTCCTTTATTTCATTTTCTTCATGCCTTCCGGCTATGAGAAAATCCTGGAAATTATTTTCAAGTTCGAATTTCACCGCAAGGGGGCGCAATTGACATGGCAAGACATAAAATTGGCGTACCGACCTTAATAAGACAAGGAGAAGCTCCTGAATGTCAAATCTGAGTTTGCTGTAATCAGATTTATGCCTCGCCTTTGCGGTGAAATTCGAATTTGAAAATAATTTCCAGGATTTTCTCATAGCCGTTTTAGTAATAAAAATATTTTCCCAAATTTCTATACCCAATACTTTTTGAGATATGGCCACGTACCAAGCCTAATGGAAACAGCCTGTATAATACATGTATCCTGGTGGGAAATTGATGTTCATTAGTTATTTAAACACGAACAAACACTATTATTAGAATGTAGATGCAAAAATATTTCTGATTTAGAATATAGCAATTCGGATCATTTACAGATGCATTTCCAATCAATACTGAAGAAGGTTAGTTAATAATAACACTGTGGGTAACACACTACGCTCCTACTTGCCTAATCAGTTGAATTTCGAGATCGTGTCAAAATTTTAGAGGTGGCAATTAATTTAATTAATATTCAGTTTTGACAAATATCACATACAAAATAAAATTAACAAATTAAAATCGATAGGAATAAATGTGAGTGACCGTTCTCTTGACTTGACTTCTAGCCAAAGAAAATATTAATTGAACAACAAGTCTCTTTCACACAAATGGTAATGCTTTATTCTATACCATATTTTAGTAAATAAAGCGCTTTAAAACGTATCCAAAATTAGAATATCAGGAACATTCTTTTAATTGCGTAACAAAACCAACAACAAATGAAATAACAAGCTTTGTAACGGTTTCCTTAATCAAAAAGAAACGCGTGATCAAAATATTTATTACATCTGATTAAAATGAAATACATGTTATTGTAATGCAATACTAACGCAAATAAGGTACAGTACAAAGAAAATTGTATCCGTAGCAAAACAAATGTCGTTGTTCTCTATGTAACGGTTGCTAATAAGATGCCAAAACTTTGACTTGCAACCTGCACCCTCTCCCTCAAAATGTAACGGTTTTTTGTAACGGCAAATTAACAGTATTACCAACCTATTTAAACGAATCCTTACTTCACATATATCATATTAAAGTACGGCTTATAAGAAGAAATATTTTTGGTAGCTCGTGCAAAATTCAATTTCTGTATTTATTTGTTCCAATGTTACAAAAGATGCTTTTATACCTGCTGTTATTTTGGTATATAAATGCATCCTACTTTGAATTCCAGCATCCGGTTTGCGCTTGTGCTTTGTATTATACTACATCGATACGCAAAAATACTTTTTTTTTTATAGGTTTAGGTTCAGAAACTTTATGATTTTTCACAGAAGAATTACTTTTCGCATAGGTACTTTATATAATTTTTAAAAAATCGTAATTCGATTTGCTCGATTAAATTTGTCAACAAACATGAATGATACGGTACTGAATTATTAAAGTAAGAAAAAAAAACAGTCTAGTGTGTAACGCGTGCAAAATGCGATTTCTATACTTTTCAATGGAATGGATATGGTTAAACGGACACTACCGTAAGGGGTTTGGAGGATGAGAAACTTGAAACAGACAAGGAGAGTTTAAGATAGACAAGTAAAAGTCAGGTTATCAATTTGTGAACCAAAGCCAGATTCTAGGCTGAAAGAGTCTGAGTTTTTAGAAAATATCTCCGCATATATACAGGAAGAAATTAATAACTACAAACTTCTTTTCAGTTCAGAATCCATGAATTCTCGTCTATTTTACTCGTAGCAAATGTTAACAGTGAATCTTCTAAATATACCTCGCTTTTTTAAGACCAACTATCAAAATACTATTTAACAGAAATTTTTTGAAGATTGCATATAAGATAAATTTTCCCCTTGCAATCATAAGTAATGTACAGCCGACAGACGTAAACATCGCCCCGATGCGGATGTCGCTTCAATTTTGAAGGTACACTCTTAGTTAAAAAAAGTATTTTGGTGGCAATATTAAATAATTTTATATTTAGAGAGGTATTTACTGTTATCACAAAAAAAACCAACAAAGTAGTTTTTGAAAAAAACTTCAAGTAAATGGTAAACTGACGCACGGATTAATAATACCAATGGTTCTGCAATTGAGTGTACACAGGAATTATGATTGGTTGAACATGTCGCCAACTCAAATTTTTAAAGTTGGTTGTAATATTTTCCGCGAGCAATGTTTACGTCTCGTATTTACATGTCATTTCATTTTTATACATGTTTATTTATTTTACTATACATTTCTATAACTTAAACCTCGTGTACAAAAAGGATTATATATAACCCCATTGAATCAGTGTTACGTCGTCCGTTTTTTTCCTGGCTGATAACATATCATGCTAACTTAATCTAAGATGACATGTTTTGGCCAGCAGCATTCCAGGTATTGAAAAGTTTCAGTACCTCCTTCAATCGATTAAGGATGGATCACAAACGAAGGATATGGCATAAAGTTATCGGTTGGGTACACTAAACTACAAACTAGCCGTGGAACATCTAGTAGAAAAGTATGGAAACGATAAGATGCTCATTTAAGGTGTATGTTCGAGATTTACTAAAGATGGTGATTGAGAACGCGAATCAGAATGCAAATCCGCTCGCTCGTCTCTAATGTCCAATTGTCATCGCAAATCCGAGTACTGGGAAGTTTAGGCGTGACTTCGGACAAATGTGTAACAATCCTTACCTTCTTGTGGAAAGCTGTTTTCTTGCAGAAGTATTACGGACTTGACAGAGACACCCTATGCAACAGGAAGCGTCAAGAGGAGATGATGACGAACTTTTTTTGGAAAAAGCTATCTTCTTGAGGACCGAAGTTAGATCAGAAGACTACATTCGATTAGCATCTGATGGATTACTGGATAACGCCAATCATCGATCAAGGGACATTCGAAGGGTCAAGAGCAGAAGTTTAAGAATGTGGTTTCTACTGCCGCTGAATTATTATATCATCAACAACTCCGTCTGCGATCCCAATCATAATTCAGATCAGTGTGGAAAGGCGGATTCAATTCATCCAGCAAAGGAATGCAAAGTGTTCGTCAAATGTTTCAATTGTGGAAAACGGTATAGAACAATAATGTGTCTGAATCTGCTATTACCAGCAACAATCAGTTCTAGGCATCAGTGAAGATCGTCGGGGGACCGGAAGTACTCCTCCAAACATTAATGGTTAAAGTTTATGGAAGTAAGTCAACTGTCCTAGCTCAAGCATTGGTGGATACTGAAGCACACAAGAGCTACGTATTGGAGTCACTCGCGAAACATATTGGACTTGGAGAAGGTGGGGAAAAGAACGGTGGTTCATTTGTTATTTGAAGAATGCCAGACAAAGGAACAACGTTACAGTTCCTACAAACTAAATCTGCCACACCCAGGAGGATACTTTTACATTACAACTGCAAATTAACCGTTTCAGACATTCCAAAGATATCAGGAGACATCAGGTGAATTCCTAAACGGCTAGATGAGTAAGGTGACATAAAATTAAGTGGACAGATGCACTGTCACCAAAGAAATTGACATTCTTTTGAGCCAAGACGTTGCAGCATATTTGTATATTGGAAACAGTGAAGGATATGCTTGGAATGAAGGACATCCCCTCCACTTTTTGATTGGTCTACAGTTTTGTACTGAATCACCAACGAGAAGCAGTGGGGGAGTTTTTGTGCAGAATCGGGTACTAGAAATTTGAAAACTGGGAAGATAACTGGAGACACGTTCCTGGAGAGTTCAAACGTGCAGATTTACTCTCAAGAGGGTGTTCCACAAATCAGTTAGCAGAATCGACATGGTGAGAGGGATACCAATGGTTATATTTGGATTCAAGTCAGTGGCTATTATCAACAGTCAATTAGAATCTAGAGGAAATTGACGTAGAGGAAAAGAAAACAGTTTTGTGGAGATACTACCTATTGCTTTGAAAAAATTAAGCAAATTTAACAAGACGACAGCAATTGGAGATGTTAAAGTTGGTACTTCGGAATTAAGGATTAACGGTTGAAGATATTGAATGTGGACTCATTAGATTATGCGAACACGTCTGTACAACGAATATTTCTCCGACGCTTTTATGACTCGAGTCGTTCTTCTTAACCATTGTAAAATTGTGGATTGCCTCTTAATAAAGATACATTTGGAATCATGACATGCTAGGGTTTCAACTTTCAACACTGCGAAAGCGTTATTGGATCTTGTAACCACGAAGAGCGATCAGATGGGTGATTCCAAAATGTCAGAACTGTTACATTCATACGGGTAACGATTTTCAAGTGGACATTCCAGCACCACCCAAGAAAGAATTCAAGCTTCTGCCGAATTTCAAATAACTGGGGTGGATCTTTTAGACCAAAGGAGTAGACTGGAAGGAAGTGGATAAGATGGGAATTTTCCGGATGATTGACTGAGATTTAATCTTGATGGGGAGAATTCTTTGAGAAGATGGTGGGTTCAGTAAAGCAGAGTTTGAGAAGAGTTCTTGACAAATCAACTTTATCAAAGGATAAGATGTGCGAAGTGGAAGCAACCGTCAAGTCCAGACTAATCACGTACTCGTCGGAGGACCCGGGGACTTGAAGCCCTTGTCCCATTACTCTTTCATAGATGGAGTTTATGACGCTGCCTTACCAGAATCCGATGTGTTTGATGGAAGTGACCTGAGGAAGAGATTTCGCTTTCGTCCAACGAGATGAGGGAATATTTGAGGTCTAGATTCCGGAAGGACCCAAGTCAACCTGTGAGCCCATGCTTGGAGAGCTGGTCATGATTCAGTGTAAGACGCTTTATGTTTGAATTCTTGGCAGAGATGAAAAGATTCACGTAGTTCGAGTTAAGACTGAGAACTGACGAGGCCAATTCAACGGATTTGCCCATTACAAATTCAAGATAAACAGTAGTAGTTTTGAATATATATTTCAATTTTAATTATTGAATAATGATAGAGAAATCATTATTCACAATGATTTGACTTGAGAGAATGTTGTAAATAGTAGTCTAAAAATTGTTACATACCATTGTCAGTTTTTAATTCATTGTAGACATTTAAGGTCGGGTAAAATCCCTGTATTTAATATATGGTAGTGCATCACTCAGTTTGTTTTGACAGCTATCATTTTTCGAGGAAATTTTGAACGAGTAGTTTAAGTTGTTTTCAATATTTTCCTCACTATTTCTTCTTATTTTGGCGATGTTAACATTTACCGAGCGGTAAATCAGTCTGGAAGTACAATCGAATGAAAATGAATTGTAGTCAAGGGAAATCAATGGAAGTCATTTGGAATTCAACAGTTATCACGCACGCCCAAGACTGCACTACACTGCTTTATGTAGTAAACCACTGTTTTTATATAAAAACAATGGTAGTACACACGTGGTGCAGCGTACCTCGGAGCGTACGGACCTAAACATAATCTCCTTAACATTACATGTTGTTTTGTGTTTTATTCTCGGTTTTATCTGCAAAACTTATATTATACTTAATTGCTTATGTGTGAACGATCTGATGGAATTGTAAAGTACTAATAAAAAGTCTGTTATACCGTCATGAATGACATTTATTAGACCCCCTATTTTTTGTTTCACAAACATTTATTTCCGTTTATTTTTCAATTAATCTCTGGATGTAACATTTATCTACTATTTGGCTAGAGTTAAAGTAAGAACCGCTTAGGCCATTCTCAAGACCAAGGGATTTTATTGTATGTTGGAAGCATGTGGCGTTAAAACTCAACAGTAAATAATAATACAAATAAGACAAACACAAACATTTAAAAATGTGAATAACCGAAAGGTAAAAAAAACAACACAGTGTGGTACATTGGTCAAAAAAATTCCCGGATACTTAGCTGAAACGTAATCTTTTTGTTCATATGTATCTTCGATTTTTAATAGTTTTTGAATGGAGTTCCTTTTTTTTAATTCCAAGCTGTAAACAAATTTGCAAGACATTTTACATTTTTTTTTAAATAACAACTACTGCAAAAAAATAAAAATCCCTGTTTTTAGTCAACGTAATGATGCTAACGAAAGTTTTTTTTCTGTTAATACCACTGTTATTATGACCATTTTATAATTGGTTAAATAACCTTTTTTTTATTTGTTTTAAAATGTACTTCCAGGTACTTACATACTGTTTGTAGCGTTCACTTGAGTAACTTTTTAATAAAAAGTAAAATTTAAGATTGCAGAATATATAACGAGACAAACAAATACGACTTTTCGTTAATATATAACTTGACAAATAATAAATAAATAAGGGTTACTACAACTAAAAATAGGTGACAAGAGATCGCAACACATACATAGTGTTATGTGGGTCATACATACAATTTGATTTGCTGCATAACATTTATTAATTATCATTATTTTCAAATTATATTCCAACTATTGTCGGTTCTGCACTTCAGCTATTAATAGTTGTTAGTTGTAAGGGCAACAGTGTGTTAGTGTTTTTTGTGTAATTCCTTTAAAGAAAATGTTCGTTGATTATTTGATATTTCCTGTAGGTAATTATAAAATTTGTGGAAGTGCGATAGTGCTGACATCTGCAATTTACGCGTGCACATACGATGACTCACAATTTTTCCTATTGTTCTAGTTACCTTAGATTTCTGTCGCGCAAAACGGGCAACTTTACAATTAGTGGAAATGGGACAACTATTGTTACGTGCAGCATAGTGATGAAACCTGCAGCGGTAATCGCAGTGTTGTGGAAATGGTATAGAACGTAGCAAACGCCCAACCCACGATGACTGTTTTGTGATTAGTCTTCTTGTATGAAATCATTTTTGTTGCGTGTAGATGTGCTTCCGTGTTTATTAATTTCGTTTTATGTGCCGTTAATTTCATCAAAATTATTAGGGGTAAGTAAACTCAGCACACCGACCGGTTTTTTTTGTACAATTTGAGGTTACTTTTTAAGCGACGAAACCGGGCCGGTTAAAATTAGTCGTGCGGCACGGAATCCAAAAACTGTAACAAACTTTATGACTTTTGTTTATTTATAATTTTCTCGCGTTTTCTAAAAATGTAAATAGTTTTCTCGAAAAAATGTCATAAAACAACCGAGAGGTGGCATAAGCGACTTGATAAGGGTGGGTGCGGACGTTGTTTTGTGATTAAATCGAATCCCCCGAATAGAACGTCGATAAAATATTATTTAAAATCAAAAATGTGAAAACGTTGTGAACGCAAATGTTTGGGAAATGTTGTGGACGTGCGAAAAAATTGATCAAAGCACTCAAATATCGATAGAAACGCAAAATTCAACCCCTAACAACATCGTCAAATTAGTAAACAAAGGAGAACAAACCCCATCAACAACTGAAACAACACCCGTAATTGTCATCGAACAACCTGCTCATCTTTCATCAATATTAAAACGACAGTCTGTGATTTCAGAACCGAAAGGTGAAGATGACGATGAAGTCTTTTCGGAGGGTATAAGTAACCCAATAAAGTTAGCGAACAATTTGGGTACACCATTTTCTGTTAAAACGAAGAAATAGAGCTACCTCAATGGTTCGATTCGGAACAAGAAGTTGGTGGTACACAAGAACCACCAGCTACTCCTGTTGGTCGTGATGAATTAGCTTTAAAGAAGACATAGACTTTTTTCCGATTTAATTAATGCTTCGCACAATGCTTCAGAACATAAAGTCTGGTTTGACCCTTTAGGACCTATTGTAGCCGGGGGTGAGCTTAAATGTCCATTTCTTTTTGAGTTCAGCTCAAAAAGCGTTTCTTTTATTAAATTAAGTTCGATTTATAGGCAACCATAGAAAGTTTTAAATTGGATTATTCTGTGCACACTTTTTCTTTTGCACGCTTTTTTAAATAGGGTGACCTCGCCAGTAATAGTCACTTTTGTATGACTTTAGGTTTTTTACTTGGTCCAATTAAAAGTAATTGCTTATCACCTTATCCCACATTGTTAATCATAATTGTTAAAGGTAATGTACGGTTGGTTAGTAGTACCCAGATTTGCTATTGAATATATAAAACCACTTATTATTCAATTATTACTTAGAGAAGTAGATTGGGAAGAAATATTTTATTATATTTTGTTTCCTCCATATATTGCATCCATAGCATAGTTTTGATTTCTAAAGTGTGATCTATAATTTGGAACAAAATTTGTTATTGTATTGTTTAACGTTTTCCAAAAAAAATACTAGGACACGTAAATTTTTCGTCATTCATTTTTTGAACGGTGGCATCATTTTAATTACATCTTCAATTTTGTTGATATTAATATTTTTTTGTTAAAATGTACATTTACATTTAACAATTAAATTTAAAAATTAAATTCGTTCCAAACTTTATGATCACAACAAGATGTTGCGACATCTAGTGCAGTTCGTGCTAACGTAGTAGGAGTTTTAAGTCGAGCCCAATTTCATTAAACCGTAATAATTGAAACTGTATTTTAAAAAGAATTAGACGATGATTATTATTATTATGATGGAGAACATTCTAGCAATTATTTTTATAGTGAAAACTGCCGGTGCTGTTACCCTATGCGCATGCTGTAAATATTTTACGCACTTAGGAATAAGTTTTTTTTAATATTATCCATAAAATGGTACTACTACTGTGTAAATGATAAAGTATCAGCCACTTTTAGCAACACAATTACGAAAGGATGTGCACTTGTGGTTTTTTTTTCCAATTTTCGATAAAACGCTGTATCTCGAGAACACTCGATTATTGCTCGGTAATTTCTAGAAACATGAAACTTTTAAAAATTTAAATGAAGGGTTAATTGCTCAGTACATACAAAGCATGAAATTGGACCTCTTATCTATAATGTAATTGATTAAACTACTTAAATTTTTTAGCAAAACAAGCAGTTTTTGATTTAAGAGCTACACTGTCTGGGTAAATATTCTATCATCATGAAATGAAAGTCAAGTATACCTTGCTTTACATTTAACATGTAATTGAACCACTTCATTATGGAATGGTGTTTTCTCGCTCCAATTAATTTTGTAATCGAAGTAGCGTTACTCTTTCCACACATATTTATCTTAAACTGTTGGGGAGAATTAACGGTTGACGGGTGTTTTGCAATTTTAATACATATTTGGACGAAACAGACTTTCTAGTATCTACCAGAAGTAGTACCTGTTAGAATTACAGATACAGATCCTAGTAGTAATTTCTTACTACTGGTTGAGGTCATGGAAGTCATACATTGCGGTTCTCTAATTCGTTATTTGAAATTTAAAAAAAAAAATTGGGAAATCCGGATTACTAATTAAATTTTAAGTAGCGGTCATTTGGTTTTTAAAAACATTTACCTATTTCGAATTCGTTTATTTTTATTTTTCATTCGATCAATTCTTTGTGGAACAAGACAATTAAAAACTGCGACGGTGTTTGATGATTTTTATTTGTAAAATTAGAAAGTATAATTTTTAATTGTGTATACCTGAGTTTGAACGTTATTATCTCGATAACCGCTCAACCATCATCAGCTTGTAGCCTTATTTCAAATCTGCGCAAAATGGCTGCAAGAGAGATTTTGAAGTCCAATTTTTTGGGGGTTCACAAAAAAGTGTGTTCGATGCCCGACCGTCTGTTCCTATGTAAACAAGATATCAGAAAAACCGCTGCTTAGATTTTTATGAAACTTTGCATATTCGGTTTTAGGTTTGGAAACCGTCGCATATCTCCTATCTTATTTATAAAATAGATTATATTCTATTTATTGACATTATTAATAGGGTATTAAAACATTGTTTTAATTTGCGAATATTTTAAAGATTTTTGGCCGAAACCGCTAGGAATACGGTAGGTACCGTAATTACAGCGTGAGTTCCGAATGTAATGCAATTATTTTTTAAAAGTAATTTATTGAACGGATTTGCACAAACTCTTAAAATTCTTTAAAGTAGTGTCCTGGGCCTCTACACATTTTTCCAGCGACACTGCCATGACCGGTACGCACCCTGGAAGGCTATTCTATGGACGAAAACGGGTTTTTTCAGGGCTGCCTTAATCCGAGGGAACAAAAAAAAGTCTGCTGGGGGACGTCAGGACTATAGGGGGGTGGGGCAGCTTTGGCACCTTGTGTTTGGTCAGGAACTCGCGGATTCGTAGCGCGTTGTGGCAAGGCGCGTTGTCCTGATGGAGTTGCCAAGTAGCGGAGATGTCTTTTCGCGTCCTGACGACCCTTCTTCGGAATCTTTCCAGCACATCCACGTAGTAGACAGCGTTAACTGTCTGTCCTTGTGGAAGAAACTCCTTATGGACCACCTCCTTTGCTGTCGAAAAGACAATGAGCATTGTTTTCACTTTTGATTTACCTCATTCTTGCCTTTTTGGGCTTGGGGGACTGGTCGGTGTGCCACTTGTTTCTGGGTCGTATTGCAAAACCCAGATTTCATCACTAGTGATGACGTTGTCCAAATAATCAGGTTCAATTTCAACACGTTGCAAAAGTTCACTTGAAATTTTCACTGGTTGGTCTTTTTGGTCGTTTGACAACACCTTGGGCACGAGCTTGGCGCGCACTTTCCGCACCTCTAAATCTTCAGTAACGATGCGAAACACAATAGTAAATGACAAGTTTATTTCATTGGCAACCATCTTGATCTCAATCGACAGTCCAACAATTGTCCAACACGAGCCACATTGTTGTCGGTTTTGCTAGTTGACGGCCGGCCTGAGCGTTGTTCGTCGTGAACCTCTTCCCGGTCCCCCTTAAAGGACTTTAACCACCTAGAAACTTGTGAGTAGGATAGAGCAGAGTTCCCGTACGCCTCACGAATCATTTTCGAAGTCTCCTCAAGAGATTTTTCAGTTTAGCACAAAACTTAATCCCGTAACGTTGCTCGATCGTCGATTCCATTTTTTTCCGAGACACGGTCGGCGCGCAGGGGTTTACAATAACTGACGTCCTGCTACTTCCACAGTTTGGAGAGCACTGGGACCGGTTTCGCGGCAAAGCTAAGGATTTTCACCACCTACTCTAAATAGTCCGATTCCACTCCGACCAATAGGAGCGGCGCGGGAAATTCTATTGCATTATTTTCGGAACGCACCCTGTATAAACAAAAAAATGATTATATTAACTAATTTATTGAGTTGGAGTTGGCACGGAGTGCTGTTGTATTTATTCATTTCCAGCCGTTAATAGTTGTAGTTGAGACTCCGCCTCTTTGTGTCTAGTATTGGAGTAAAACGGTGATTTTACTGTTAGTTCCACCCCTTTGTTCTCATTGGTAATTGTGATTTGACGCCAAGCTCCGCCTTCTTTATGTCGGGGTGTATGGTTCCATGAGATCGACAGAAATTACCTCCCAGGGTCAGGTAGGTTCTCGTGGTCTACCATAGCGTCTTATACTGGGCCTCATTTCGTCGTAGCGCACACCCAACACGACCTGACGTACACCCGCACGTCCGCGTCCAACTTCGTGCAATAGTAGCTCCAACGCTCGAATACCCTGTCGTGGTAGGCTCGTAGTACTGCTTTTTGGGCGCTAACTGAGATCACCAACAATTTTTTTATCGAGGCTACGCTTGTAGAGGTGTCCACTTTGCCCCGGAGTTTGTGCTCCATCTTGTTGAAGTACATGGTCGGTGTTCAAACCTTCGTTTTCGACGGCCTACTGATCAGAATGCCGTAAGAGGTGGTTGGGAGTTCATTGGTGGTGCCAGAGCAGTGTTGAACGTCGAGTAAAAAATGAGTGAGGTTCTTGGAGTCTTCGTCGAGGGGAACTTGCCAATAACCATATTTCAGATCCAAGATGGAAAACACCTGTGCCTGCTCAAGTCGCGGAGCGTCTCGTTGATGACGGATAGCGTAGAACTCCTTGTAGATGGCGTCTGTAGTCGACACAGAAGCGGTGTTTGCCATCTTTCTTGCTTCTGAGCGGGTCAGCTTGATGTTCGAGGAAACCTTGTTTGAGCGCACCATCTTCGACCTCGTCTTGAAAGGGTTGACGACTCCCCACCCAAAAGAGGGTCGGCGTGCCTTGTTGCCGATGTGGACACACTCGCTGCCGTAGTCCATGACGACCTCTTGGTCCATGACGGTGAGCCATCTCTGTCTCGAAGATGATCGGTGTCACCAGGAAGTCCGTCGGTGAGGTCTAGATGACCTAACTGATACGTCAATGTGGTGCATCCAATTATGTCAAGGCTCTGAGTGGGGTCAGCTAGGCGTGCTTCGGTCAATTGGTGTGACCCAGGTCTGCCCGTATGAAGTTATGCGTGGACTCGTGCAGCCGGATCTTCGGCAAGGAGAAGGGGGGGGGGACATTCCTTCGATGACGATGATTTGCGGATTTAAGGTCGAGTAGGTGGCTCGGCCGCAAGGGCGTTTCGAATCGACCGGTATCTTGCGTTGAGGACCGGGCAGTCGCGATGGAAATGGCGTTCCGGGCAGTAGTGACAGCAGAGAGGCAGGAGGATGACTCACGTGCTGCCTAGGTCCTAGTGGTCGTTGCTTCAGGAACGACTGGACTCTGGTGGAACAACTCCCATGATCAGCGGTAAGTAACCGTCGATATCGATTTTGAGTCTTCGTGCAATCGTTGCAGGAAGGTGGAGTCTTGTATTGGAGTAAAACGGTGATTTTACTTTTAGTTCCACCTCTTTGTTTTCATTGGCGATTATGATTTTACTCCAAGCTCCGCCTCCTTTTTGTTCTTTGACATTTTAGGGTGGGTGCTAAATTGAGCCACTTTAAAGAATTGGTATTGTGGCTAATCTATTTGGGTACAAATTAGTGCAAAATTGTCACCGGTCTTATTTTCGATATGCACAAAGTAGGGTGCCAACTTTACTGACCTCTATTTTGCGCAGATTCAAATAAACTGATGTTATTTTATAAAAATCACTTAATCCGTTACCGAGATAATGACGTTCAAATTCAAGTATACATAATTAAAAGTAGATAGTAAGTACATCTATGTTTGCTATCACGGTCAATTGAATTGAATACTCTTTTCATTGTAATTTAAAATGTAATTAGCTCCACCGCGTTGTTGTTTAATTGAAATTTACTGGTTTCTGTTTTGCTTTGAAAGTATTATGAGTGAACTTGAAGGTTCAACTGAATTTTAAATACAACCAGAATTGTCCAATAATTTCTTACCTAAAGCGGTTTTTGCCCTTTTCGTTCTAAATTAACCTTTATCTCGTCTGAAAGTTCAAGTTGCGGCTTTTGCAATTGCAAGTATCCCGTTAGGAATGAAAACAAAACTAGGAATGTTTTAACCGGGTTACGTCAGTGGTAAATTAATTTGTCTAAATTGTTTTATCACCCTGTAGTAAACTAATATCGCAAATGTACGTTATTCGTTATATTGAAATAATTCTCGAATTTTTGTGAAGGTCAAAATTAGTCTTTTTAAAACGGCGTTCGCCGAACGTTAATGGCATTTGGACATATTCTGTTGAGGACGTTACGTAAATGTGGAAATGTAATAATTGTGCCAAGTTTCCAAAAATATACGTTACAACGCGTTCGTTTATCAGATTCTAATTCTAACTTAAGAAATATATTAGTATAGGGTAGATATTTTATTTAACAAATTTAATTATTAACGCGTCGATTTATTTTTATTTCTTTTCAGTCGACCACGAATGCTGTCATAATTTATCTAATGATTTGGATTCGTTTGTAAACAGGTTGGAAGTTATTGCTGATCGTTTAGAAATAATTTTTCATCCCGTCTGTGAGCTATTGTAAGTATTTTTTATTTTCATTTTCTGGTACTGTTAAAATGTATTGCTTTAAATTATCTTAATTGTATTAATTTACAAAATTATTTACGAGTGATTAAACTCGATGGGTGGAGCTCTTCTATTTTGATTTATAATTTTTGGTGGTTAATTGTGTGTTAGTATCACGTTCACTGCTTTTGAAAGAAATCACACCAATTTTGTAGTACAATTCTGGAAAGCTGCGATTTTTGGCGGTTATCCAAAAAGTTGCTATTAGATACTGTTTTTTATTAAATATTGTAAATATTTCGTCGATGGCATGTTGAGTTTCATAGCCAATTTTTAGATTTTCTTAAAACTTAAGCTCCAGTAATTTAATTTTGTAATTAATTTGTTTCGTATTCTGTTTAATTTATTCAAAAATATGTAATATTTTCCATGTTTTTCGAATTGATTTTTTCTGTAAATTCTCGTTGATGTATTTGTGTGAGAATGCGATTTGAACACAAGAAAATGTATTGGAATCCATCTTGGATATGTTTTTGTTATATTTTTATATGAATATTTTCTACATAACCAAGATTTTTAAATTGAGATATGAAATTAGAAATTTTCGAGTTGGGGAGCTATTCCGCTTTGAAAACTGAGCTATAGCCACTCCAAAGTTATGGAAATTCACAACACTGTATAGACAATTACAGACAATCCGTCAAGTGATCTATGCGATCTAAGTGTATACCGCGTGTTCCACGGAAAAGTTGACATAGGCTATGTTGCTATGTTAAAATTAAAACTTAACGTATATTTTTTTTCAAACACAATAAAGAACATGTCATATTAAATAAATAAAATAGAACAAGTGGATGGGATAATAATGAATATTCGAAGCGTATTTTAATAAAAAAAATCACTAAACCAGTTATTTTTTATAAATTTGTATTTATTAACCGATTTAATTTTCATTTTACGGATTCGTTAATTTGCCGTCTCTCTAACCAAATTACTTACGGTATTTTTTTATTAACTTGATTATTGATATTAAAATACAATTTTGAAAGTGATTCAACATTTTGAAAATAGATAGATTAAACTTATTTTATAAAAATTGTATATGATAATAATAACGACACTAATTTTATTAATTAAAAAAGTAACCGCAATCGGAATCTAATTTGGAGGTTTTGACGTGTTTTTTTATTAAAATAATATCTAATAAAAAATATGTTACTATATTGTGCTCAAGTTGTCCTACACAAAAAGATATGAATTTAACATAGAAACCACCAATGTCAACTTTCCGTGGGACACAAGGCATACTAAATGATGGGAATAGTTTTCTATTCTTTGGACGAATACACCATTGCATGCATTGTTCTGAATCTATTCCGATGTTTATTTAACTATGAATAATTTTGAAGCTATCTTCTTTGTCCTTAAATTCTTCGAACGTATCCCAAGATCAACCAAACATGAGCGTAGCCGGTTTTCAAGATATTCTTCAGGGAGCGTTCGCCACATACTTGAAAACATCTCGAGAAGTAGGTGGAGACGTTGCCGAACATGCACTACTTGTCGAAAAAGCATTTCAAGCCCAATTGCAATTTTTAGTTTTGGCTAGTCAATCAAAAGCACCCTCTCTAATTCTTCCGAACAAATTGCACTTCTCCAACCAACAAGTCAACAAATTAGTGCCATACAAAGCTTCAGAGAGAAAAAACGTACGTCTCAGTATTTCAACCACTTATCGGCTATTAGTGAGAGTATTCCCGCTTTAGGATGGGTTACAGTGGTGCGTACATATGCCAAGCAAAGTCCGAAATTTGCTCATTCTTATTTTCGTAGAGTCCGCACCCGGACCCTACGTAAAAAGAAATGAACGATGCCGGTCAATTTTACACAAATAGAGTTCTTAAAGATTTTAAAGAAAAAGATAAGAAGCACGTTGAGTGGGTTAAAGCATGGGTACAAACACTGAGTGATTTACAGGTGGGTTTCTATTTCAATTCCGCTTCTAGATTAATAAATTACATTTTAGATGTTTGTCAAACAACACCATACAACCGGTTTAGTTTGGGCAGGTAAAAGTGCTCCAATTGCAGGTGGTATACCACCTCCCACCACCGGGTTGCCCACCACCTCCGCCTATTTCATGTGAAGACATTGCTTCTATGGATATTGGAAACGATCGATCAGCTTTGTTCCAAGAAATTAATCAGGGAGAAAATATCACCAAAAGTGCGTAACTGTATTAGACCTAGGTTGGTAATTGCGGATATTTTTTTAGATTTAAAGAAGGTCACTGCCGATATGCAAACTCATAAAAATCCAACTCTTCGTACCGGCCCTGCACCTTTCAAACCTACTCATACAATGGGTTCGGTATTACCAGCCGCGGCTGTCGATAAAACCGCCCACGTTCCAAAGAGATGGTAAAAGTGGTTAATTGTACGTAACTTTTGCGTGTAAGTTCAACCTTTTTTTAACCACACATTTCTTACAGGAGTACCAAAAGGAAATCACAACCTCATAGTGGATAACGCCGAAATGAATAACGTTGTATATTTATTTAAATGTGTAGATTCAACGGTAACCGTCAAAGGGAAGTTAAATTCAATCACTTTGGACTCTTGCAAAAAGACTAGCATAGTTTTTGATTCGTTAGTTTCCAGTATAGAATTTATCAATTGCCAATCTGTGCAAATGCAAGTAAGAATTTTGAAGTTTATTTTATACGCTTGCTGTAACCCTCAATCGAATTTTAGGTTCTGGGAAAAGTTCCGACAGTATCTATTGATAAAACCGATGGTTGTCAAGTTTATTTGAGTTCAGATTCTAAAGATGTTGAAATTGTTAGCTCAAAATCATCTGAAATGAATATCCTCGTCCCTAAAGGAAACGGAGATTATGTAATGTTTCTGTATAAGTTTTAATCGATTAATATTTCTTTTATTCTAGACGGAGTATCCGGTACCAGAGCAGTATAAAACGATTGTGTCTAAAAGTGGACTGACTACAGTAGCCATTGAATCTAAGGGCTAACTTCGATTATTTTATTTACCTCAATCATTATCGTTTGGGAATTTTATACAATTAATCATAATCTAAACATTAAAATTATATTCTTCTTCTACGCATTAAAAAAATATTGTGAATGTAGCGGTGACGGCTTGTGCTCCAGTAATTAAATTTATTGTTTGTACTTTCATGTAAATGTAGTACTGTGTATACGCAACAGTTTGTATGGTAAAATAAACATTAACAATTACTTCTCTATTGCTCAAAGTTTGTATGTTGCAGCCGACAAGCCGCCATTGAAAAGTTGGTTGTGAAAATGCTGATAAAACGTGCTGTAGCTAAAAAACTTCATAGTACTTATATGTGTATGGAATTTGTATTTTACGTTCTTACCCGTCAAACCGCGTAGTAGCAATTTAAAGCACATCTTATCAGCACAGTACTGTATTTATGCTCATTTTATTAACGTATAAGCTATGATTAACAATATTTTGTTTTCAAAATGTATTAAAGCTTACGTTTATGTTATTAAAATTGTTCATTTACCATAAAAAACAATTTTAAATTTATCCTTGTTTAGTCCTCTTCCGGTTCGAAACTTGTTTTCCACTCCTTCTCCCCCCACACTGCTTCTACAACGTGTCTTCATAAATCTTCTCCACCCCATCTTATTATATTCTCACTTATCCTTTTTTTTCTCATCCTATCCTACAAAAGCCTCGTTCCACCTTTATCGAAAGCTGCTTTAAAAAATATAAAACAGTTTCGAACATTTTATCTCCTTTCTTTTCCATCTGCTTCTTGATTAAGTGTTTTAGCACGTATATGTTGTCAATTACTTCTTCTAATAAAGCACTGCCAATCCAGTATTATTTTTTTTCTCTATTTTCCTTTCTAGCTTTCTTAGTATCTGCCATATAATTTGTATCCTACATTTATTTTGTCGATTCCTCTGCAACTTTTGATTTCCTTCCTATCTATGTAAATTGAACATTATTGCCTCAATTGCTTTGGCAGTCCTCCCACTCTCCATATCTTTTTTACATGTCCTTTCATTCTTACTCTCGCCCTCTTTCTTGTGGTTCTCTACTACTCCCCCTGTGTCCCATCAGTACCTCCAGATTTAGCTTTTTTTAATTTTTCGATTGCTTTTTTAATTCCTCCTTCTCTGTTCTCTTCTTTATTTTAATTTCTCTTATCTTCTCATCTGTTTCTCCTAGTAAGTTCTTACAATGTTTTCCCCGTTTATTTTGTCTGAATTCTCTTCTTTGTTCCTGAATTCTTCTAAATCTGTTTTTTCATTTTCTAATGTTACAAACGTAACTTGCAAAAGCAAGATTTAAATAGTCCGCCGCAAACTCCAAACAAAAAGTGAAAAAAGCTAACTAAAGACACCTACGTTGAATCCAAGATAAAATCCCTAAGAACCGCTAGAATGCAGTGATCAATTTCAGCAATAACATAAGCATGGTGATAACGTAAATTATATTAAACGTTGTTTGGTTTTAAATAAAATGGTAAATTTTAACAAAATTGTGTAAATATTTAAAACCAAAAGGTACCCTCTATCTAGGCTGCTTGAGGAAAGAAGGTAAGAGAAATGCTCAGGTTCTGCCTTAACAATTAAACAAACACAACGTAACCAAAATGTATATCGAGATAATTAACATTCACTGTAGGTAATTATTATTATAAAAACAATTATATTACATGTATGTTAGGAAACCATTCATCGGTCGATATTTAAACACCTTATTAGAATGTAGATGCAAAAAATGTTTTCGATTCAGAATATAGCATTTCAGCCTCATTTATACATGCATTTCCAATTTAAACTGATGGATGTTAGTCAACAGTGTACCTGGCTGTTCAGTTGAATTTTCGAAAACGCGTCAGTTTTGAGATGGCCATATTGCATTAACATAAACATATAAAATGGATAGGAATAATGTGACTGTGAGCCATCCCTCTGAACTTCGTCTCGGGACAGAAAATATTAATTGTACAACACGACGTTTCACACACTGGTTTTGCATACGTGTGAATCATATCTCAATAAATAGAGCGCTTTAAAAATGAATCTTAAATTAAAATATCAAAAACAAGCATCTGGTAATTGTATAGAAACCAAACAAAAGAAAGTGTCAACAAAATAACGGTTTCCGCAAAACAAAAATATACGCCGTTAAAATATTTATAATGTGTAATCGAATGAAAAACACAAAATCAGGCATCTTTAAATTATTGAAATTGCGTAAAAGGAAGGCGAATGCTACATATTAAATGGCTTCTCTACATTACAAAAAAGTAAAAATTTACTTTATTACAAAATTACAAAACATTACATATTATTGGTTGCAATGATCTTAAAGTAAATTACATGTACATTTTCATGTGTTTTATGCGGTTTCTCGCTTATAAGTGGAGATAGAAAGTCGTGTTCTGGAATAAAATTGTCTATAGTCCAATCAGATAAGAAAAAATAGAAACATTAATCAGTAGTATTTTGAATTTTGATATACATGTTTATTGGGACTTCCCGTTGGACATACTAAAAGTCCCTGTCAAAATCTGTTCTGCTCGAGCCGCCATCTTAGAAAAAAAGGTTCACTTTTTTCAGTTTTTTGTCTGTATCTCGGCAACTATAACTAATACAAAAAGTTCGATAAAAAAATGTAGCTTATTAAATTGCCTATAAAAAGCATTCTAACATTTTTTTGTATCTCCAACACTCTCAAAACGGTTGCGCAAATAGTTTTTTTGCAGCTTCATGACCTGTAAAAAGGTTATGAATAAATGACAAATTTGCGAAAGTTCGTCTATTCTTACCAATTAAAATCGTTGCATGCTACTTGTGTTAGGTGTAGCAAAACCCAATCGTCTGGTTGAAGTGGTTCATCGGAGTTGGGATGGTCGAAGTCGTCGTACTCAAGTTGACAGGTTTCTCACAAAACTCTCCCTCTCAATAGAACTACGACTACACTTATAAAATTTACTGCATCTTCTTTTTTTTTAATTTCAATTGTAAAAACATACATTTTTCACGAATTACAATACTTTTCAAGCAATTTACGTCCACATCAAAAGATACACATCGATAAAACTAAATAATGCATGTACACCACCACCGTTTCTTATGATTTAACGCCATCTAGTAACAAGTCTCAGACTTGCAGCGGATTCTTAACTTATATCGGCGCTGCTCAACGATTAAGATGGCAGTGAAATTAATGTTGAATAACCGTGTAATCCGATAGTAAGGTAAATGTATTGGTATTATTGGAGTGTGTAACCCCGCTTAAGCTTTCGTGCGTACGCAGTCCCTCCCGTAAGCCAGTTACCCCACTTAAGCTAGGCCTTATAAAACCGTGAGCTCTTCCGTTAAACAGTTGTCCAGGTTGGCATAGCGCATTTTCGTGTGTCAACTTGGCCATTCCTTTCCTTTTTCCTATCCGTGTGTTGTATTTGGGGTGACGCATTTTCGCGCCTTGAATACACAACTCAAACAGTTGTCCAGGTCCATTCCGCTTTATTATTCCTATCCGTGTGTTGT
Organism: Abscondita cerata; assembly: GCA_030710515.1. Classification (NCBI taxonomy): domain Eukaryota; kingdom Metazoa; phylum Arthropoda; class Insecta; order Coleoptera; family Lampyridae; genus Abscondita; species Abscondita cerata. The sequence goes on from JALBCR010001208.1 coordinate 238,087, forward strand.
ATTTGGGGTGACGCATTTTCGCGCCTTGAATACACCACTCAAGTAATTGCCCGGGTTGATATAGCCCATTTTCATGTGTCGACTCGGTCACTCCCACTACCCACCTTATCACTTAACCGACCGCCGCTCTGCTTACATTACCTGAAACCCTCACCGCTATAACCGTCAAATCCGCTGACTGCTTTTGGGTTGCCTGGTATATGTGCTTACTTTACTGAATGCTGTCCTGTGTTGTTTTTGTGAAACTAATAGTAACTTGTTTCATGTTAAATAAAGAAGTCTTGAGTTTTAGTGTATTCTCTTTATTTCTCCAAACTGCTTCCCGAAGACGATCAGACCTCTGGAATTTTTTTAACCTCCACTGTAGCTGCCCGACAAGCAAACGGAGAGTAAACTTCGTCATCAAATCTGGCGCCCGCGATCCCATCGCTTTTGTTGTTTACAGGAACCAATCGAATTGGGAAGCAAGCGTCACAAATGGCGCCCGAGCAGGGACCAAGCGTCACAAGAGGGCACTCATACAAAAATACGCTCTACTACAAAGTTGATCCAGCAATATGGCACAGAATTGTGCAAAATGCAAAACACTTTTTTTAATTTCTTTTCATTTAAGTGTACAAAAAACGAAAAGGCAAATCGAGGACAAAAATATAAAAACATTTTGTTATTCAACGTCAGCTTACAGCTAAAGTATAGAAGATACAAAAAAATGTTGCCTTCGATAATAATTAGAGAAGATCAGAATAGAAACAGGAAGGAGAGCGTTAAGGTTTGAGGAGAGGATGGAGCAAAGAAACGAAAATGAAATATTATATGAATGTTGGAAGGAGATGGAATTTCAAAAAATAAAACATAGAGAAGAATAAAGAAAAGTATATTATAGAAGAGAAAGTTACGCGAAGGAAGAAGTAAGAAGATTAAGAAGAGAAGGAAGAAAGTTGGAAGAAGAAATAACACAAAGAGACAAAGATAATTAGCTACAAGAACAACAAGGAGGAAGGTTTAAGCTGGATGAAAGAGGTAGTAAAAAGAAGGAAATGGTTGGAAGAAAGAAAACGGAAAATAATAAAGAAAATAGAATAAAAGTTAAATTTAATATAGAAGAATAAGTTAAAAGACAAAGAAAAGTTTAGTTTTTATGTTTGTTCAAATTTAACTATTGTAAATATATTGAATATTTGTAATGATAAAAGCCGAATTCATTTGTTAATTTTTAAAGGACAAATAAATTGATTGATTGATACAAAAAAAATATAAATATGTTTTTTTATTGGCATTTTAATAAGCTATTTATTAATCAAACTGTTTTTTCGTATTAGTAATAGTTGCCGATATATAGACAAAAAACTTTAAAAGTGTACTTTTATTTTAAGATGGCGGCTCGAGCGCAACAGATTTTTAGTATATTCAATAAGAAGCCCTAATAAACATGTATACCAAAATTCAGATCTCTATCGATTTATGTACTTGTTGAAAATTGGTCTAATCCGACTGGACTACTACTTTTTCATGAATAAAAAATACAATAATTACATTTCTTTTAGCCCACTTAGACTTTGAGCTACAGGGGGGAGTTGAAAACGGTCACTTTTTGACAACTCTTTGCATCTCGACTACAAATATTTACAAGTAAAGGAAAAAGCGGAGTCTTATAGATTTCCAATGGTCTAATTGATTTTTTTCTAATCATGTAATTATTGCTTATTTTGTTTCATGAAAAAGTATAGCCAACTATATTGCGGAGAATCTCAACTTTCTATCGCTACATGAAAATGGTACAAATTTCAATCAGGCCAAAAATACTGAGGATGATTTAAGGGCATTTAAACGCCTCAGTTACTATATACGGTGAATATTATAACTAAAGCTGCAGAGTTCGTTATGTAGATGGCAGGTAAGTATCTAATTTGAAAAGTAAATTTTGTATTTTACGATGCAACGACAAATTTGGTTGAACTATAATATCCCTAGAAAATTACCAACTTAAACATTGTTTGGCGAAAAGTCACTAAATTGATCAAATAATTGTTTAGGTACATCTTATTTAAAATTAGTACAGTTTTATAAGTCCATATCGTATATATAGGTTATAGTTAAACTTTATCTATCAAGCAAAGTAATTTTTATAAGATATTAATGTCGGTAGCATTAAAAAAACATGTTTTATTTAGTTCCAAATTTAGTTACAACAAGGGTCTCTTCAAAGAGCGATATTTTAATTCCATGTGACTTTTTAAAAATTTTAAATAGATTGCAGTAAAATACAATGATGTATATATCTAAAATTATTAAGAAATTAATCAAACAACAATTACTTTTTCTTAATAATGTACCTAAACTTGCTCAATTTAGTAGAGTTTTTTCAACATGGCGGACCCTGTAATGTCCCCTTAATTTACTTCAGTAACATGTAAGTAGTAGTTTAAGTTTAGTTATTGGGATGATGCTTGGTTTACATATGGAAATTAATTTAGCAAGTGCGGGTTGCTAGTAGGACAATAAAAAAAAGAGAAGTGGTCGAATAATAAATAAGCTGAGAAAAAATAAGAACGAAGATTATAAAAAAATTATTTGAATATTAAAGAAAAATACTAATTTAAAATGAATAAAAGTGTTTAAAATTAGAAGAAGAAAAATTAGAAGAATATCAGAAATAAGCAGAATATGTGGTTGTCTGGATAAGGTTTGGAAATTAAAACTGGCCTAAAAAAATAATAGTTATTTATATAAAAGAAGATTAAGTGTATAATATTTACGGCAAGAATTATATCCAGTTGTACGACAAATTGGGTAACGAGCCAAGACGAAATAACATTTTCAATCTTAATAGGACTGACCTACTGAAAAAAATAGTTCATAAATTTGGGACCAAGAACAATAAATAATTATCCTTTTTTTTTAAGTGTTGGTGGAACATCATCTAGAGTAGTTGCAGAAATTTTAGTAGTAGTTAGTAATGTCGTTGTAAGAAAAAAGGTACGTAGATTTTAATTTTTGACGTTTGAATTAATAAATATCAAATGTTGCTCCAAAGCTTAGAAGGAAATGATCACACTTTTCGTTAAATCATGTCACTGTTGTTATTTGTTTGCTATGGTAGCTAACAATGTCAATGTTGAAATTATTCATGTTTCTGATTTTGGTAGAGGTCAAATTATTGGTATGAAGTAAGCAGGTTTTTCTTAATGCATTTGGAAGAAGAGTCAATTGTAACTGCACTATCATTTTCATACCATTTGGTCTGCGTTGTTAGAATAGGATATGAGACAACATCATCCCCGCTGGAAGACTTCAGAGAAGTACCAGTGATCATGACTGACTTCAAACTACAAGGTCAGTTGCTGTAGATTGAACTAGAACTCTTGACCATCAGGTGTCGATGGCAACAATTTTCATTCTTTGGGCTACAAGTTCGGCATGGTGTCAAAGCAATTGATTGGCTTCATCAGTGAAACGAAATTGTCTTTAATAGGATAATCTAGGTTTTGGAAATCTCTAGTTTGTTGAAAAAGTCACACAGCTTCAACACCTGATGATGATTCGTGTGATTGCTATCGGATGAAGATCACCTTTGTGTTTTCCCAGAGACATCGAACGCCCATCAATCCTGTTTCAGAACTAGGATCATGCAAGACCTACACTGCAAACATTAGCCAAAGTTGCTGAAAATTTAGACAACCTGGAGACATCAGCTGCTGTGTGCAAGGAGCGACACATTATTATTTGTTGTTGATTTTTTTTCCAAACCATTGAATAAGTAGTAGGGGAAGAAGTTGAACCCAAATGTTAAGAAATGAAATAGATTTAGTAGCCCCAGTTGAGCTTTGGCCCTCTGGTATAGGGGCTACGAACTTTCGTTGTACAAAAAGAGTAGTAAATGGCAGTTTCCCGCAACTGTACAAAATACAGCGTTGTCAGATTTGATTACAAAAATGTGATTTCAAAATAGCAAGTACATGTTTGAAAACACTTTTATAGGATTTATGCCGTATCTACGTAAAGTTGGCTTTGGTTTTGACTATTGTCATTGTTACACAATAAAAAAGTAGATATTGAATTGGCTACTAGTATTTATTTATGTGTCATTTAATAGAATAAACCATTGCCACGCATAATCGATCTCCTGTTTATTACAATATATAATTATTGAGCTTATTTAAGTCGTTCATTCTGATTGATACAGCTTTCAACTTCAGAATTATCTTGTACGTAAACATAACAATGCAGCAATTATTGTTTGCGCCTACTTATCGAACCAAAAAAAATTAATACCTACAAGAACAATAATGTAGTTAATACTTCCGCGGTAAGGGTACCTTCAACATGCAATTTCTCTTTATATGATGTTTGCATTGTCACGTACTTAGCTCAATATTTTGTTTTGTTATTAAGTAATTTCAAGGTTTCAAAGTACTTATTCAATGCTTTGATTTTGTACTTTGATTTTGAATTGCGGATTTATTTTGATTATTACGATTTATTTTAATTAGTGGTGACCTTCGGCTTAATTTTGGACGTTCTTAATTCAATATTTTGTGATATTTAAACAATGTCTTTTTGTGTATATTTTGGTTGCACATCGACTCGTAATAATAATTCCAAGATAAGTTTTCGATTTCCTAAAGACACGTCGCGGTGTATTTCATGGTTAAACAACTGTGGAAATAGTGCTCTTTATGGTATAAATGTGGAACAATTACGAGAAAAGAGAATTTGTGCGTTTCACTTTTGGACAAGGATTTTGTGAACACAAATAAAAATAGACTTAATAGTAACGTTGTACCAATTTGTTATAAAAATATCAACACCGAAGAAGATCAATCACCAGAAATTTTAGAAGTAACAAAAACCGCGAACCATAAAGTTTATGGAAGGATGACAACTTCTTCCCCATTATTTATAGGACTTTTTGCCTGAACGAGATTCGAATAACTTCGACGATATCCGCATATTAAAGGTAAATTAAAACAAACAGAAATAGGGAGGTTTATTCACTATTCAAAAACGTATAAATAGATAGTCTACCTATATTGTACTAGAAATTAATAAATTAATACTAATCAAGTAAATTACCCTCCCTAGCGTAATTATTAGTGTGGAAAACAACAAATATTGTATTAATTTTGCTCTAGCAGTGGAAAATGTTTCTCATGTATTTAAAATGGCCATAAAACATCAGTTTAATTGCAAAGTTTTCAAGAAATTAATTTTTTTTATTTGTAATTATTATTAAAAATAAGGTTCTATTTTAGCGAGTAAATTTGGATTGTTTCATTTCAAAAACACGTTAAAGTAACATTTTAATGAAAGATTAAAAATAATTATATTTTTTGGCCACTTAATAACTATAATTAAAAAAAGTTATTAATTTTTCTGTAAAAATAATGATTTAATTGAATTATAGGGAATAGTTGAAGCTCCAACGCCTAAAAGAAAGCGAAAGCTGATAAAATCTTCCTCCAGTTATGAGAAGCGTATAAAATTATTGAAACAAAAAAATGTAGCAAAAAACCTGACGATTTTCCGTTTAAAACGAAAAATAGTAAATTCAGTCATGTTTCCAAACTTGGATTTATTAGCAGTAAAATCAAAAAGTGTTCGGATTTTTGTAAGAATGCAGCTAGCTCATAAACGTGGTCATCCGTGGAGAGAAGATGAAAAACAACTGGCGTTAAGTTTTTATTATAAATTATTGTATTTGTACATGAGAAACAAATTGAAATTTGTCCTTCCGTCTAAGGCGACAATCATTTTCTGGTTGAGAATTTATCAACTTTCGACTGGCACCACCACCGAACTATTTAAAAAAATAGAAACAAAGGTAGCAGGTATGTCAGATGCTGAAAAACAATGCGCATTTTTATTTGATGAAATGAGTAAAAAAAAATTTAGAATATAATACCAGACAGGACTTAATTGAAGGTTTTCAAGACTTAGAAATCTTGGACGATCTAAAAAATTGCAACACAAGCTCTATTGTTTATGGTAAGAGGACTGATAGCAACATGGAAGATTCCTGGTTTTGTCATCATCTGCTATTAAACATAGTAATTTACATACCCTTATATTGGAAGTAATTAGGCGATTACAAAGCATAGGACTAAAAGTTCGAGTTATCATCTGTGATCAAGGTGCTAATAACCGTGCAGTTTATAACGATTTTGGTGTAGTAGAAGAAAAACCATATTTTTTTGTCAATCAAGAAAAAGTATACGGGATATATGACACTCCACATTTAATTAAGAGTCTGCGAAACAATTTGATGACAAAAGACATTTATGACGACTGCGGAAAAATATGCTGGAGAGATATCGAACAATCATACTTAATCGACAAATCGTCAGAAACTGCCAGAGCTGCCGTAAACCGTAATCCGAATAACTTTCAAAAGATGTGCGTCAAATATGCTGTACAAATTTTTTCCAATTCAGTCAGTGCGTTAATTTTTAACTAAAATTAATAATTTATTTGATATTTTAAATAGCCGAACATTGTATATTCGGAACCCCTATTGTTGCGCATAGTCAACAAAAATTACCAAAAATGAAAATTACCTTAAAGAAACATTATCGTTGGTAAAAACATGGCGATCCTATTATGAGCGATAGAAATAACTTGCTAATTATAGAAAGGGATTATTCTAATAGGAAACGTATTGTTGATTTAAAGAAACGTGATGAGACTGTAAAGGTAGTTGCTACAGTGTTAAAAAAAATTTCTAATTATTTTAGAACATATCAATCTGCGCACAAATTTCAAAACACATTCTTGGAATTAACATTATACGATATAAATAAAATTTATCCGAATTCGTTAAATGAATGCTACGAACATAATGTTTATTTAGTTAAACATTTAATACATTGTAAATTGCGGAAGTCACTAAAATGAAAATCCCAAGAGTTTAGATTAGCCCGGCGCTATAAAAACAAAATGTATTCTGTTAATAATATTTAAGTAAAATAAAATCATTTTATTATAGTTATTCTTTATATGATGGGTATAAATAAATAAGTGTGAAAATATGTAAGTGATGATTCTTTGACAAAAAATAATGTGGGTCTTTCATATAAAAAAATTTATATGAGCAACCCTTGCTTTATTACTGCCCTTTAAAGATGGCATAAAAGACAGTTTTTAATTTTTAATGTTTGTAAAGTAATCAATTACACAGTATGTATTCCATAAGTCAAAAATGTTCGTTTAGAAATAAACTCATTCTCATAATCAGTTTTAACATTGAGAAAAGTGGCAATCTTGTTAAATATAACAGGTTGGTGAAAGAAGGTAACGTGCGAACTACACATTATTTTTAGAAAACTATAATTTTTTAAACCCCGGGCTATAGTGACGTTTTAAAACTGAAATCGACAGGCAAAAATTATCTATATTTATACAGGCAACACACATTGCACTGTTTCATAAATCTCCATATGGTTAAACTTCTTTAACAACTACTTATTCAATGTCCAAACTTAATATTTAATAATAAAGCACCATTGTATCAAAATTCGAAACATAATTTTTTCTGAGTGATGCATTTTTATATGAAAGTGCGTACTTATCGTATCTTTTTATGATTCTTATCTATTATTTTTATATTTTTAGCGCAAGAGCTCTTTACAGACTATGAAGAAGGGATACATGAAGGACTCAATTCTAAGGTGGTTTGGTAACTTCTTGGAACACAACATCAAAGATGAAAATTTAAAAACAAATTTGAAGAATATATAGGTAAGATACTTTGAAATATACAATTTTTAATGAGTTTCAAAAAAATAAGATGTATTTATTTTTGAATATTTTTGATGTAATTGTTACATACCAAACTTCTATGAAATAGCCATCTCTTAGTATATTTTTGAATGTTTTCTGCGAATGAAGAGAACTGTAACTTTTGCGACGTTGATTGAGTTTTTGTTGTTAGATGGCGCTAATGGCGAATTACAGGTATCTAATTTGTTATAACTTAACCTATACATTTTCTTTTATTTAAATTTAATCTTTAAACGTATAAACTCGTAGGGTAATTAAACCCTAAACAAATTTGTAAATACTTCTTATTACTTCTAAAAATTTTTCAAAAAATACGTCCAGCGTACCAATTGAGTGACTATACATATTGTTTTTTTAGCGGGGCTCCCGTTATAAAAAATATTCTCTAGTTAATATCGACCTAACAATTGGTTTGTCTAGAATTGGATTATGTGAAAATTCTACCATGTGCAACCTGCTGAAAGAGAAAACAAAGTGGAATTCATAGATTCAATCAAAACACCAAACAGAATAACTTTATTGTACATTTTGAAGTGTTTTCATTTATTTGTTGAAGAACTGCAACTGGATATCCATTTTAGGTAGAATTGACACTTATTGTAGTAGTGAAACACAGGAAATAATGAAAACTTTAAATCTTTATCTATTGGCCATGCAGTATAAAAGTTATTTTTACTTAAGCGAGTAGTTTTGACAAAGAATAATTTAAATTGTCATCTTCAGGTGAATGTGGTCTACATGTTGTTTATAATAATTTACCTGAAGATGACAATTTAAATTATTCTTTGTCAAAACTACTCGTTTAAGTAAAAATAACTTTTATACTGCGTTGGCCAATAGAATAGATTTAAAGTTTTCATTATTTCCTGCGTTTCACTACTGTTTTCATGTTCCTCGTATGAGTTCTTACAACTGCAGTCATCCATCTTTCTGTACCTCTGATGAGGTCTTCGATTTGTTGTTAAGGTAGTTTGTCCCATTCCTTAATCGAAAGGTTCTCACCTCATCACTATTTTGAACAGCAAGAGTTCATGCCTAAGTTTTCTCTACAACATGTCCTACACATATTGAATCAAGTCTATGTGTGTGGAATAAGCTGACCAATTCATTGTTGTTATTCCTACTTCTTTTAAGAAGTTAGTTACACAGTGTGACATGTGAGTGTACATTATCATGCATTAAAATGAAATTATGTTGATATGTGGGACAAAAGGAATGTCATGATGGTCTTGGAGAATATTTCTGATGTACATATCGGAAGTTGATGCTCTTTCCCCAACTGTCATTTGCCATCGGGGAAGAGAACTTAATCCCACTGATAATTACCCAAATATTGATGTTTTCGAGCAAATCCTAATTGCGCTACACAATGGTGTAACTAATGACTTTCTATAAGTCATCTTCCTACTATGCTCTCATTTTCAATGCTTCTACAAACATCTTCCAATATATTTCTGGTTTAAACTGCTGTTTGATGTCTGTTTTGCATTGTTTAAAACTTACACAGTGATCTTCTCCAGCTAGTTGAGTGCTTTGACCCTTTCTTCTTTCTTTCTATCTTTGTGGTTTGTCTTCAACAATTTACACTACCATGGATGATTGATAGAGATTTATCCAACATCTGAGCCAACTACTTTCAATTATTGCTACAGCTTTGGGAATATCAGTCAGTATTAAGTTGCCCAATTGAATTTACATTTTGCCATTAAAAACTATTTGGTGCTTGAAGTATTCAAAGAAATTTAGATATAGGCTTAAAATAATACACTAAAGAAATAAATTACAAGTATTCTTTAAAATTGCCGGTGTGTGTATTTTCAACGTTTATTTGACTCAAATCTAGAATTATCCACAAATGTAATTGTTTCAGCTGTGGCTCACTTACGTATGGGAAGCGGAAATGAAATACGGCAACATTAGAAAAATGGAAATTTATATCATGAGTTCGAAGGATTAATGGTGAAGATGTAAACATTTATCCTGTCAAAGGAGTTCGCCTGGACAACAATATTGGAACATACTAGTTTGTAGAGAGAATTGCACCATTTTAAAGCAAACATTTAACTACATTGTCTATGTATTCAAACAGTTAATTATTTTGTTATAATATGTTATTAAAATATTAATGTCTTTTACAATATATTTTTATTTTTTATATAATTATTTACCAGTTTCGACAACTGTCGTTAATATTTTATATTGTAAACTATTATTATTCTGAAGATGACTGTAATTAATTATAAATACGAAACTGCTAAATAATTATATAAAAATAAAATTATATTGGAAAGGCAATAATTTTTAATAATATAGTAAATTAAATTATAATCCAATAATAAATGTAATGGATCAAACATTCGTTTTCAAAATAATTATTTTATGTTTAATATGTGTTAAGAATTATTGAAAATGTTTGAATTTTGTTCAGAAAACTCGCAAAGTTTAATTTGTAGTTACTAAAATTGTTTAAATGGATTTTGACGCGAATCAGATTAAGGTATTATTATATTTAAACTCTAATCATTTCTGATTATAGATATTAACTAACACACAATCTATTGTATTACACTATCGTTCACTTTGAATTATTTTCTTAAATAAAAAATAGATATTGTAGTATAAGCTTTATTTCCTAACTTCGACAATATTTGTTTTTAAATTGTACTGAAAATTTTAAGTCAATTTATCTTTTTAAGTATTAATAGATTGTTTGGTATAATTTTTGTAAAACTATTTCTATTAACTCACATATATATGCATGTATTTTTTTGGGCGATGTAAATACCTATAATTTTATTCTTAGTTTTCAAATAATGTTGTAAAAATGTATACATAACAATTAGCAATAAAGGGATAAATATTTCTTCTCGTTTTTTAATATCAAACTGGCAACAAAAAGGATTTTGCTCCAGAGTGTACAAGGTTTTTTTATTATTGCTTATACTAGCGTAAATGAATTAGATTAAACTGGCAAAACAAATGAAACCAAATAATTACACAAACAGTGCACGAACGTTACTTTGTTAATATCCAACTTAGTATCAGGAACACATAAGTAATAAGAGTAAAAATTACCAAGAAAATGACCAAATTTAAGTTGGTGTTCGTGTATAGTAACTTTTAGAAGTTTTGATTTGAAAATCGCTTAGAAATTTTCGAAATTACGAGATTCGGTATCAGGGGCACAGAAGTTGTAGGGGTAAATCACCAAATTTTAGTTGGTGCTCCTGCATAGTAACTTTTAACATGATAGCCAACTTAAAGTTAGTAATATTTTTGGTGACTTACTCTTAAAAGTCCTGTGCTCCTGATACAAAATCGGCGATTTCGAATTATTTGTTAGCGATTTTCGTTCTGATATTAAAATAATTGCGCATTTTTTTACCCGACAATTATGAATTGGAAACGCTTAAATACCAAGCAGAACTGAATTATTTCTTTATTTAAACGTCAATAAATAGTTATTGTTTATAATTTGTATCATTTTCCAGCTTTCTCATTCAAATACTAATTTCTTTCGTCTTACTTTTCAAATGAAAAATCGAATAATTTGTTTATTATATAAGTATAATAAAAAACAGAATTGTTCTAATTTATTTATTCATTTCTTATAGAAGTATACAACAGTATTTCCCATTTACATTTGCTTAAAAATTATATCTCTTAGTATTGAATTTTAATGTTTTATTGGAAAAAAGTGTCTAAGTTATGGCCAATTCCTAACGATACTATTAAAAACAAATTCCAAAATTAATTTTCGGCATTTCAAACAATACATTTTTTATGTATTAATACATAATTTTTCATATATTGAATGAAAAAGGACACAAGACTGTAGTCTATGAAAGCGACTTTAAGAGACTAATAAAATAATTTTACAAAACTTCTTAAATGTTTTTGCGCGATTACATAAACTTCATTACATGGTAAAAATACGAACGACTAATTAGAATGTGCAATATAATTTAAATACAAATTTTATTCGTTTAAGTTAAAGTTTAAAAAAACTTAATTTGTTAAATCTTCAATTCCTGCAGAGGAGATGACTCAAACTATTGCTTCACCAACTTAGCTCATATCGTAAACGACGACGAAAATGTTTACATTCTAAACATCAATCCTTACAACCTGTTACCATTAGTTCGCACCTGAAACAATTACATTTGTTATTATTATTGATTCGGGTTGTATTTATATTGACATTGTAATGACAAAAAGGTATTGACTAAATTTTACGTATGAGTGTTCTACATCAATAAAATTGTTTTTATCATTCAAGCCCTTTTAACTTTGTTGATTAGTCCTTAAGTCTATTTTGGTGGCACATAAGGCTTACGTTTTTGAACTGTACCGATTGTAAAAAGTTTTTGAAACAAGAAAGACAAAAGTTGGAACCAGACTATTGTCAGGTCATGTGAATTCAGAGGATGATGACTCTTGGCGATATTGGTAATCCGACTTTCGCTTCAACTTACATTGCTCCAAGTGGTCTGGATTGAGTCTGAAACCTCCAGCATATGGCTGCAACACCAAAAGAAGAATAGTTTCAGTTATTTGTAATTTCAGTAATTATACAAGAAATTGTAAACTGTACTAATTTAGAGGGTAAACCTATTTACAGAGCTAAAGGAAAACCGTGGAAACATGTAACCGTTGATGTGTTTCTTGCATTCTGTGGTTTACTTATTTATGCGGGAGTTGACAGAAGCTGGGATGTTCCTACGAGAGAACTATTTTGTGCTAAATTTACTAATCCTATATACAGAGCCACAATGTATTTCACTTTGAAGGAATTCGAAGATTCGTCAGATTTGACAATAAGAGAACTGATAAATTAGCAATGGTAACCTGCGTCATACCGGATACTAATGTAACTATAGATGAACAACTCGTTGGCTTTATAGTTAGATGCAGATTCATTCAATATATGCCAAGTAAACTGGCAAAATATGGACTTAAAATATTTTGTATGTGTGAATCTAAATCTGGTTATGCTCTGGATTGTTTAGTTTATGGTGATCGCCAGCCCTCCACAAAAAACCTGGGACTTGAAGTAGTACAAACTCTTGTGCGTGGCATTCATAATTCTGGTCTCAATCTCAATTTTCTTCACTAGTGATCCACTAGCAATTTATTTGTTGGATAAAAATATTACTGTTGTGGGTACACTCACGTAAGAATAAGTGTAACATTCTAAGAGAAATGAAAGCCTCAAAGATCGTGTAGTCTGCTCTTCATTGTTTTGCTTTCCAAATAACATATACATGCACGTAAAAAGAGCAAATGCGTAATTTTACTAAGTACCACGATGCAGCTATCAATGATGAAGCTAAGAAGAAACCGGAAATCATCTCTCATTATAATAAAACAAAGGGCGGTGTTGACATGATGGATCAAATGGTGTCGACATACACGTGCAAGAAATAAAGGAAATTATGGCCCATGACATTTTTTTTTCAACATTATTGATGTTGCAACACTCAATGCATATGTAGTCTTTACAAAATGAACATTCAAACTACAATATAGGAGTGACGCACAAACGCAGAATATTTTTTAAACATTTAGCGAAGGAACTAGTCATACCACATATGCAGAGAAGATCTACTACCCCAACTTACGGCATAGTGTTCGGGAGTGTATGAGCAGATTTATTGATATCTCTGGTCCGTCAGCCACTCAAACAAGTGCAACGATTAAAAGAAAAAGATGCCTCTCAAATATTAATCGTAAGGGCGTAATGATATGTATTAGTTGTAAAAATAATATCTGTAATGAGCATAGCATTAGAATGTGCACTACTTACTTCTTTAAACTCTAAAAAAACTTGTTTTTTAAACAATAATGTTCACTTTAATGTTCAGAAGCCGGGATTATGCAAAGTCGATATTTTATCAGTTAAGTATCCTAGGGTTAATAGACGTCCATTCAGTTTCACATCGATTGTAAAAACCCATCACAATATTCATGCAAATTTATCTCACCCTCGAACTAGAGAAAAACGTAATTTAAGTGCTTATTTACAATTATTACATATTTTGTTGAAATTGTTTAGATTTGCTCCTACTATCTCGTACTTAATCATAAAATTATTGCTATAGTTTATAATTTAAAAATTCAACAAAAATAGATTAATGAAATTACCGACAGAGGTGGTTTTAAAAACTGCCATCTATTGTCGAAACTGTAAAACGTATGTTAAAACTGTCAATAGTTTAAAAAAGTATAATAGATGTCGCAATAATTTACTGTTTTCTTCAACTCACACAAAACGTTCAAACAATTACGACTAGATGGCTCTCTAGCAATATCTGAATCGGTAACCAATTCAGATAAAGTTTGGTAATTTGCTACTACAATACGCCCTTTAGAATCATTCAATATAGGCAACAAACAATGATGAATTTGGTACCGTACTATAAAGGAGAATCAACTTAATATAAACAAAAAAAGTATAAATTAGTTGAAATTGTTACTTCTTTCAAACATATTAAAAACCTGATTAATCGTATATTTTAAAGTACCTTTCCTCAATCTTCTGTGATACTGATACTGCCTTGAAAACCACTTTTCATCTTTGACATTTCTTTGTCGACTGCTCTTGCACTGAAAATACCAAAATATTAGATAATTAATCAGTTTAGCAATCCTGTAATCATCAAAATTAGGTTGCATTGTTGCAATTGTATAGAATATGCGTTTTTGATAAACATACAACCACTTGAAATTATCTCCTACAAATACACTCATCATTCCTAACTTTCCATAACTTTAAAAAAGTTTTCTTAAGACACGTTTATAATAAAAGAAATCTCTCTTCAAAATTACACATTTTATACAGGGTATTAGTTTTCTTAATTAAATTCATATAAAATGATTTGAATAAAGACATAAATAGAGTTGAGGTTTTAGTTTTCAACTTGGTTGTTAGTGTCGAAATCAAACGCAGACTAAAACCATCTTGAATTCCTGTATAAACTGATAATTCTCTGAAGACATTTTTCTATGGTTACAAAAGCAAACATTCCAAAAATTAAGAATAATATAAATAAATATACAGGGTGCCCATAATCTATCTCATAACATGGGTAACTTTCTTAATATGCAAAATAGGTAATCGGTTAAATTAGGAAAGTTGGGCAGAATTACAAGCAAAATGTTAAACTTTTTCAAATTTGACATATGTCTTCAACTTTTGAAATTTTGTGAAAAAACTGAAAACAGTCGATTTTTTAATGTTGTCCTGTTCCACTACTACTTACTTTAGAACTGAACTAAAATGACATCTTATACATATTTTTACGTAGAATTCGATAAAATTACTCAAAATGTCATAACCCTCTTGATTTTCGAGATACAACACAAACTTACATTTTTTAAATGACAATCATAGTTGGCTGTGATCTTATTAAATAGCTTTTGTTTTTGCGATTTCATTGATATAAGGTTTGATATATTTTACTCTTGTATTTCTATTTAAATGCCCAAAATTGTGTTGTTGATACCATTAAGGAACAAAATGATTTACAAGTTAGTTAAACTTGAAACAAAATTTATATTGACAATATAATACCACAAGTAGGTACTATTAATGGTTTGTAATTATGTTCTATTTCAATAATGTACAAAAAGACATAAAAGTTCATAAAAGTTGAAGACATATGTCAAATTTGAAAAAAGTTTAACATTTTGCTTGTAATTCTGCCCAACTTTCCTAATTTAACCGATTACCTATTTTGCATATTAAGAAAGTTACCCATGTTATGAGATAGATTATGGGCACCCTGTATATAAATAGCGGTCGCAACTGCAAAAAATCGAGCTAGTTTATGCTCTTAAGCCTGGTTAAGTCGGCACAAGTTGCAGCGATATCATAGGTCGCGGGGCATAGGTGTCCATAACTTGCGCAGACAAGACGGAACGAACTCACTCCGTTTTATATACCTTTTATTCAAGGTTTCGTGGGTTGTATGAAATTTTGTTATGTATTTTGCTTAAAAAATGTAGAGACAGAGACAGTCGTATGAAATTTTGGTAGAAAAATTTAAAGAAATTGATGAAACCGCAAGCAGGAAAACGGTTGTAAAAAAAATTAATTCCTTGAGAAGTGTTTACCGAAAAGAATTGGCAAAAGTACCTGGGAGCAATTAAATCTTTTAAGTACACAACACTGTAAAATATTTTATTGTATATAATATTTCGTAATTTTTGTGCTAAGCAATTATTACAAAATGTAAAATCGAAAATCACACTTTTAAAATAAATACCATACATATTGCGAATAATAATAATCATAAAAACAGTATAAAAAACAACAATAATTTGTAAAGTTACTAAGATCATATTTATATCACAATGAAAAGGCAATATTCAATTACACTAACAGTTACTTTTTTTCATATTTACCTACATGTGAGCAACATTGCGTTTGTATAGATATACGAAGCAAACAACTACATATTATAAATTTTTGTACGTGAATATCATTGCGCCGTAATTAATTATTCGAGTAACTGTAAACTGGATACATCGGTGAGTATTCTTGGCGATTATCTGAAAACATAATGTACTCGTTGTCACCTTTTTCCTTGATTGAGCTTGTTCCAAACTGGCTTTCGGCGAATGTAGGCAAAGCTGAAATTACATACGGGCATCAATTTAAAAGTAAACATTACAGTGAAAAACAAAGGTCATAGTCATAGCACTCCACACGTGAAGAATAAAAAAGTGAAAGTTGCACATAATCTAATTCACAATAGCTTTAGTTTCAAATATTCTTCGGATGTTTAATTTATTTGAAAACATTTCTAAAGGATTTCTTAGGTCATTGTTTTATCAGCTTGTGTTTAAATATGGTCCCATCTAATACAAACATAATTGATCTTACCGGATAGATATTGCCATTATGTATCCATCCTAGAGCTGGACCTTCAGAACTGATATCCTTGTTTGGTGGTGTAACGCTGTCTCCCGTACTGATAGGTGTTGGAGCAGTTGCCGTTGGAGCTAAAGGTGTAGTACCGATCGTATTGGTATCTTACCTGTCAAATTAGTATGAAATCCGGAAATATTTAACTCTATCTAAAACTCCAACACATAATATTTTGATAATTCAAGATTTGGTTGTTATACATATAACTCATAGTCCAAGTCAATCAAATTACAGTTTGTCAGATTTGACGGAGGTATTGGCGGTATGGTGATTGGTTGATTGTATGTGTTTGATCCATGTGGGGTAATAGACCCAATTTTAATCTCTGTTATCACTTTTATATCTTTTCTAATTTCTTTTCGAGGCGTTTGTGTGTGATAAGTCACAATCTGCAATGAATACAGTAAACTTTAGGTCTTCAAAAATTGCTAAATTACCTTTCTTAACAGCAGCTGTGCGTTTGTTATTTCAATATTGGATATATTATCAACTTCCATTACAACTGGAAGCAGCTGCCCTGAAACATATCCAGTGCGTGGAATTGATACAATACAAGTTAAAGGTCCAGACTTGCAACAAAAACAACAAAAGTATTTTTCCAATGTTAATTTCGCAGGCTCCTGTAATAATACGAATAGGGTGTTATTATTTGAAACACGGCTCTTACCTTTAATCTAGGATTTGAATTTAAATCTAAAGGTGAGAGTACTGTAAATGCTTTTTAGTGATCTGATCGAATTTCCATGGTCTGTCGAAGGTGATTTGGATTATATAACGTACATACCCATATTCTCCTTCAAAAGATGAAGGTAAAGTGGGTGGTAAACGCAAGTGAATGGATAAAAATGATGACCAACTGGGATTTCAACTTCATCACCTACACATTGAAAATATTATATGACATTACGCTTTAGAAGAATTAACCTTGACCACCGATCAAATAATATTCAATTTTAAAGTATTCTTCATGGCCGCTTACTTCGATGCGATCACTTTCTTGTTTGCCTTCGTTACTTGTATGGGTTTCTTCAATAAACCAAGAGGTACTTGCATCACCTTTAAATAGTATCGACACTCCTTTAAAAAACAATTATGTAAGTTACATAATGAATAATCGGCATGATCAGTACCTCTAACTTTCTTTGGAGAGTCCAAATCAAACTCTACCCTACCAGTTACAGTTTGTCCTACGTAGTAGGCACCCAGTTATTATCGAGTAATATTTCACAAGACTTCAAGCCCATGTTTCTGAGTAAAACACAGTGAGTATTAAAAATAATTAGAGTACGAGATGTGCACAAATATAATTGTAGAGGAGGTCAAAGTACCTCCACTGGACAAGAAAATATAAGGTTATGTCAAATGTCATTTAAGTGTGGGGTCCAATTTCAAAGCGCTGTCAAATGATTTGTGCTGTCACTGTCAAAGACCTTTAAAAATGGCTAAACGCTAATTCTTTTATGTATTCAGGAAGAAATTAGGAATACGTTTTATAAAATTAGCAAATTATAATTTTTTTAACAAAGTGAAATCAAACAATATAACCGACTCTAACAATAACAACTGAACTATTAATGTTACCTCTCCCAACCGAAAAAAACTAAACCTAAGTTAGCGTATGCACGTATGCGATGCATTGAACACCGCCCAAGTTCGGTTTTAGGCGTAAACCTTAACCTTTTGATGGATGTAGCATAGTTTTAGAAGCCCATAGTGTTGAAGACTAGCGGACCATTTGTTTTTTTATTTCATGACTTGAAGCTCATTTTAGTACCTTCCTCTGAAGACAATCTAAAAAACACAGAAAACTAAAAAGCTTTGGCTTGTGTTACAGTTCGACCACAGACTAAGATATGCTTTATGTATTTCTATTCTATGGCTCTTTATTTTATTTGTCGAGCAAATTCTGTATGTCATCGGACACTTTCCATACTCTTAAGCTTGTATTACATTATACTTTTTTCGTCTAGAAAACTTTGACAAGTTTGTAAACTAGACGGGATACTAAACTAGAAATCCCTTCCAACTTTGTTCGTGTGATTTTATAATTTTATTGCGCAAACTCTATAGAAGTGTTAACAAGTAATTACCAATTTAAGAAAAATAAACAATATTTTGACTGTAATTGTAACGTGCGTTGTAAGACCTCCTAAATAAAATTAAAAAACTCCGTGTTTTAACGCTATAACCGTAGAAGCACATAGTAGAAATAAACAAAACATCAAAAACACATAAGTAACTAGTTTATGAGTGTTGGTAGCTCTTAAATTCGATCCAGCGCGCAAGTCTAGTAAGTAAACTTTGATGAAAACTTGGTCCGCTTCTAGTTTCAAAACTTGGACAGGTTTCCGTATTACATTATCAAAGTTTTGTCAAGTTCATCAAGTTTACAAACTTGTCAAAGTTTCTAGACGAAAAAGTATAATGTAATACAAGCTTTACTATTGCGATGTGGAAAGCAGCTTGTATACTTGTCCTTATCGCGAATGGCAAACAATTATTTTGACGTGAATGCGACCAACACTAGGGAATTTCTTTAAAACAACACCTGTGACAACCAGCTTTTATCACATTTTATTACCTGTAGGTGGTTCAGTTGTACTATAACTATTGTAAAATAACCATGGACAATTTTCAGGTAACTTAAATTGTAGCTGATTATAGATATTATTATAAAATATTTATTTTTAGGGAAGTGCCATAAACACAATAGGTCCTGCACTAATTCTTGTAGTATGTACCGCTTACTACTTCACCAGGAGGAAACTACCTAAAGAAGAGATTGATGAAGAGGTGAAATTTGTACTTTGTATTTGTACTTAGATTAATTCTAATTTCAGCGTAAGTGAAAAATGTAAAATTTTTGCTTCTTAATCATATAACTTAACATTGACAAGCAGTTTTGTCGGATGATTGTTTTATAATCAAGAGTTAGAAAATATTATTTATGTATGGCACTAAGGGCATTGAAAGTGGGTTGCTGGAAAATTTTGTTTTATCTCATCTCAAATTTGAAAACGGTAACATAACTTCAGTATTACTGTATGACAGCAACGATTTCTATTCTTTTATATTTTTTTAGTTTATTAATATTGTGTTCAAAGTATTTACTTTGTATTTCTTTTTTGTATAAATTCTTATTATAAGATGTAAAGCAGCTTATCTTTAGATGTCCTTAGCTACCTAAATGATGTGCACTTAAGTATAAGGATTATCGCTAATGTATATATTGCCGGATAAACAAACAGGAAAAATTAAGTGTATTGATATGTTGTTCTTTGACTCTCAAGTTGGTTTCTTATACATTCTATGAATTACAGTTACTCTATGCAAGAATTGCAGCTTACAAACCAGAACCATTAATCGACTACAGCAAAATTGATAACGATAATAAAAAAATCGAAATTCATGCACCTGACGAAGTAAGTAATCTATATAAGGTTGTAAAGGTACAATTTTAATTGTGGTCACAAATTTTAGTCTGTACCAGGGTGCCTAAATCTGGCGAAAGTTAATTACTTTGATTTTCTGAATAACAAGGAATTTAGAAATGTTGCTGAAGCTTGTATCAGGAAGTATGGGGTGGGATCTTGTGGACCTCGAGGTTTTTATGGTACAGTAGGTAAGTACAATATATATATTTTGCAATCCCGTTTTTTTATATATAAAGGAGAGACCCACAAATCAAATAAAATGCATTGACTAGCTGACATCAAAATGTAATTTAATATACAAATATACCCGGTGTCCCAAACTTTTGACCACCCTATAATGTGATAATGAATAAATATATTTGAATAAAACGAAAACTATCCTTTCACCTGCCAATGTACATTAAAAATGTTTAAATTACTCCTTCTTTAACTACCCTTAAAGAAACAACCTCCCTTCCTTAAAAGCACCACCTATATTTTTATACATTTTGATGCATGTTATGCCTACGACTATGAAAATTTTTACAGAATCAAAATCGGTCAGTAATTAGGGAAGAAAAAGACTTTTTTATCGCAAGTTCTAGCACCAGAAATTAAGTGGCCAGCTCGTTCCCCAGATGTATCACCTTTAGATTATTTCGTCTGGGGGAACTTTGAAAGAGATACTTTACCAATCTAAACCAGAAAACATAGAGGATTTAAAATGAAAAATCACAAGTACATGTCGCCAAATTACCCCTCAGATGATTCATGCCACATGTAACAGAAATCTTTTTAGAAAGATTTGAACATTGTGTTCAGGCAGGAGGATTGCAATCGAACATTAATATAATTAATTATCAATAATTTATTACTAAGTCTTTTAAACGGATAACATATTTTAGTTTGATTTGTTTTATTATGGTTGTTCACGTCGTCTATAATGACGACTTGACTAAACGTATAAATACATGTATAAATAAAAACTTCTTTTTCTTCCCTAATTAGTGACCAATTTGGATTCTGTAAAAATTTTCATAGTCGTTGATATAACATGCATCAAAATGTATAAAAAATGTAGGGAGTGCTATTTAAAACTTTAAGGGAGGGGGTTGTCTCTTTAAGGGTAGTTAAAGTAGGCGTAATTTTAACAGTCAATATTACAGTACATTTGCAGCTATAAAGGATAGTTTTTGTTTTATTCAAATAAATTTATTTGCTATCGCATTATAGGGTGGTGATCAGTTGAGAACACTTGTTCCTTCAAAAATTTTTCGAAGTAGCTGAACGTAAAGGTTGAACTAAAATGTATTTTGTGAACAATTGGTCCCAACAAAAATGTATTGATTACCCTTCTTGGATCTAATATGTACATCTTTGCTAATACGTTGAAAAGGGAAAAATTATTTTTTCATTACCCATTAGAAGACGACCAGTGTTTGTATTCTTGTAACTAAGGTAATTACCACTGAAAGTTTAAAATAAAATTCATAATAAATTTGAATATAAATGTTACGTTTGCATATTTATTTAAAACAAAAAATATTAGTCGTGTGAGCACTGGTAAAGTACAGTCTAAGAAAACAAAATAAAATTAGATTTGAAAGCAAAGAAGTTTTCCGAAATTTGAAATGTATTTATATTGTTAGATGTTCATCTCACGCTAGAAGAACGCTTAGCAACATTTTTACAAATGGAAGAAGCTGTTTTGTATTCGTACGGATTTGCAACAATTTCGAGCGCCATTAGTGCCTATTGTAAAAAATCAAGTATAATATTCTGGTAACAAGTGTAGACTTTCAAATTCGAAAATAACTTTAATATGTTGCAGTGATGAAAAGATTAGCTTCGCAGCTGTCCAAGGCTTTATAGCCGCCAAAAGCAAAGTTGTGTATTTTCAGCATAATGATACCGCCGACTTAGAAGCGAAGTTAAAGGAATACGAAAAGAAGGAAAAACAAAAGGTGAGTAGAAAAAATTTCAATCACATTTATGTGATGATTATTCCAGAAAAGGATTTTTCAAAATTTTGATAGTGGAAGGTATTTATGGAAGTACTGGAACCATTTGCCCTTTGCCAAAACTAATGGAGTTAAGAGAAAAATACAAATTGAGAATCTTTATTGACGAAACTATATCGTTTGGTGTTCTGGGTAAAGAAGGAAGAGGAATTACCGAATATTTTGGTATCGACGTAAGATGTTCCTCGCAGAAATAATTTTTGAGTGGCAATTATTTTTTGTTTTCAGAGATCCGATGTTGATATGATTATGGGAAGCTTAGAAGGTTCTTTAGGTTCGATTGGAGGTTTTTGCGTGGGCGCTTCTGTCGTAGTTGAGCATCAACGACTTTCAAGCTTAGGTAACAGTTATGGCTCATTTTAATCAATATCTATAGTTAATTACCTTTGTCATATATAAAGAAATAGCGCTGTATGGGAAAGTGACGTTAGAGCATCTTCGCATAAAATTTCTATAGATTGAAATCTTTCCTACGACGTGTTTTGCAATTACAACAAATACTATTCTATTTACTTAGTCATTAGGTTGTGGTTTGCAAAAAGTCCACATCGTAACAATTTATACGTTACGTGCAAATCAGGAAATAGGACAGAACATATTGGGCAATACGCAATACATCTAAAGTGATATGATACGTCATACGCAGTTTTTGTTTTAATAGCTTGTAAAACCATAAATTTGGAGAGGTGGTATTGGTAAACCATAGTGAATTTAACAAAATTCAATAAACAGTACTACACATTCCACAACGAATAACAATTTCTAAAAAAATCTGAATAAATAAATGTTTAAGTTTAGTACAGGTTTCGTCTAATCGTACTTATAGGTAGGTACCTATGAACACCGTGGACTCTAAAGAATCCCATCCCAGAGAAGTTTTACAATTAGGCATTAATTTGAGCATCCTTCTATATAATTTATATATTCATTAATCAATTCTATTTTACAAAAAGGAAACTATTTCGTGCTTAGGATTTAAACACAAATAGCACTTGGGTATAAGCTTGAAAACTCAACCCTTTTTAATTTTAATTCTATTCTTACTTGTCTTAATACGTTTTCGGATGACTCGCTCAATTATTTTCATTTTTAAAAACGGATGCATTCTAAAACATCTTTTTAATTTGAAAGAGCCTATGCAGATTCAATAACCCTGGTCAGTGGTTACTACAAATATTATTTAATTATAATTTTACAATCTATATTAGTTTTAGTTTAAAAACTAGATGGACGGGACCAGGATGTTTAAAATAAAAAAAAAAGCCCTCCTGGTGGACCCCATATTGGCCGAGTCTATAGAGGGACAAAGAAACAGACAAATTTTGAATCTTAGTATATAGATTAGTTGAGTGTGGCGTGCTATTTAATGAATATATAAATTGAATACAGTATTAACGTTTCTATAACAAACAAATGATAATTCTTTGTCTATTAAACGGTATTATGAATTCTGAAAGTCGTTGTTTATTATGTGGGCGGATTGCAACCTAGTTTCAATACAAAACTAGTTAAAGGTTTTTGTCTAGACTTTTTAATTCAATAGAAAATTTACCTGAAGTATTTAAACATTTAAGGATGTCCAAACTAAATATACTTTTAAAACGCCTCGGGGATGGGGTTCTTTAAAGTCCACGAGTGTACCTGTTACCTACCTACATAATATACTTATTCTTAAGGTTATTTCTTCATATACCATAACAATCTAAAAATGTCAATAACTGCATTTTTATGGATAATTTGGTCTATAATTTTTTTTGTAAAAAACTAGAAATAATATCAAAACGAGGGTTACACAGAGTTGATCTATGAACTTTAAGGAATAGCTTAGGTTATTATAGTTTTCATTATATTCCAGTTATGTTGCAGAAAAATAAACAAATAAAATTTATAATTCCTTAAGGAGCAAATAACTGTACTGCTGACCCTATGTCGTGTTGATTTTTTAATCGTAACGACCACCCCTTTAAAGTGTAATTTTTCTATAACCAGACCAATAAAAAAATTAATCAAATGACTCTATTAATTAATTTTGCAGGTTATTGCTTTTCCGCATCTCTTCCGCCGTTTCTTAGTCAGGTCGCAATAAGTGCTCTCGATATTTTCGAACAGGATCCGAGTATCTTTGTAAATCTTGAAAAACAGTGCCTCTTCGTTCATCGCCGTTTGATGGAATTGGAAGGTTACATTATTATTAGTGATCCGATCTCACCGTTAAAAGTGATAACCACAAAAATGTTGATCTTCGTTTCGACACCGTTAACCTTATACATGACTTTGTAATTAAATGTCTTATCACTCACCATCACTCAACTAACTGATTTCATTTCAGTGCACTTCCAAAAACTTACATATGATTAATGTAGATGGGTATCTTAAACTGAATGTTAACGTTGCTCATAGAGAGATTGAAATCGATAAGATTTGTTACAACTTTGGACAAGGCAATACGTGTTTCCAGTAGCAAATAATCGTTTATATTTTCTTTACATTTTCATTAGGGTTATATTTGATGTTGTTTATTGTTTATTAAGTTGTAAATAAAACACTTTCTAATGTTAAAACTCGTACTTTAGATTTAGATTACAATATTAAAAATTGTTATATATTTAAAATTAAAGGGGGGTTCCCTACCTTTAAATATACTACCAGTGAAGTTGGGTATTAAAATCATTAGTAAAAAAATGTAATTGTCTCACATTAACGAAATTACTGTACTTTGTGAAAATTTTGTTACGAATATTTATAACTAATAACCCCAAATAAAATCATTCAAAAGGTGATTGACAGAACAATAGGTTTAACCTACGGGCGGTACATAATGGTAATTCCAAAACTTTGGGTTGGCTTAAAAATAGAAAAAGTATCTACTCTATGTAACAAACGCATCCAAAAGAAATAAATTTTCATTTCTGAAAGTAAATTAAGTAAAGTGCATCAGTGTGATAAAAGTTTGTTCAAAAACATTTCTTATATACATTTCCACTACATAGACTATGGCACCATTAAAAATGATAGAAAAAAACGGGGCTTATTTCCATCATGTCCCAAGAAATCAAACAAGCAGAAACTATGCTAAGAAAGAGGAAAGAAAAGTAAGTACATTTTTGTATTTCATGCTATTCATCGACGTAATCATCCTAAAATAATTCTCGGTCGATTCTAGTTAATAATGTATCAAGCATGGAAAAATTTTGATGCTTCCTGGTTCGCTTCATCTTTATTTTGTTGTATTAAGATAAAAATATTTAAAACAAGTGATGGTCTCGAATTCTACGCCATATGATGAAAAATAATTCTAATACAAGTTTACAGCAAATTATTTTCCGTAAATACTGAAATTTATGAAAAATAATATAATGTACCATTCGAATAAATAAACAACTTTTGATAATTTTCTTCGTATAACTAATATTCGTAAAAATAATGTTAAGCAAGGATCAACGTGATTATACCTTGAAATTAATTATCGGTTAAAAATTATTTAAACAATAGGTGTGTATAAATAAGAGATGGAGTAAAAACATGTAATTGCTCTTCTTAGGTACAATAAACAATCAGAGATTGAATTGGTTTGTTTTGTTTTAGAAAAGAACCACATATTAATTTAAACAATTACGAAATTAATTCCTCTCTTGAAAAATGTGAGAAACAGAATCTGCTGGAGAATGAGCAAGATTTATCAAGTCTACATGAGAAGAGAAGGATCGGTGTACCGTTACCACAAAGTCCGCGTCTCGTTGATAAATTTGTAGAGAATGCCCGAACTGTAGAGCGACACAGCAGTAGTTGCCCTTTTGAGAGTGAATTTGTATTAGTTGAAACTGTACATTATGGCATGGCATGGCATCCCCTTTGAAATTTGTTTTTAGCATGTTTCTGTGTAATGTTACCTACTCTTTGTATACTGCTGATCCAACTTCTGTAAATACTGATGCGGTGTGGGCTGGACTCAGTATTGGCATTGGATTTTTCAAGCAGAAGAATTTTTTTGCAGTATTGCAATCGCCATATATTTCTAACAGCACTTATTTGAAATATGAAGAAAAGGTAGGCAAAATTTTCAAAAATTTAGAAAAAGAAAAAATATAGAAGAAGAGAAACAAGCTGCTATTAAATAAGGAAATATTTTCAAAGACGGACACCCATGTATTACCGTAATTATTGATGGAGGCTGGGGGAAAAAGGTCTTATGGACACCCTTACAACTCAAATACAGGAGCAGCTGTAATCATTGGGGATTGTTTGCAAACTATAGAAATAAATGTTGTACGATATGCAAATGGTCAAAACACGGCAATCAACAAATAACCCACGACAAAGATCACATCTGCAATGCAAATTGGAACAAATCTTCATCAGCCATGGAAAGTGACATTATCACGGAGGGTGTAAAATGGTTGTTTGAGAAACATGGCATTATGTGTACCAAAATGATTGGGGATGGAGACTCCTCTGTAATATCAACCCTTCGAAAGCGAGTTTCATATGCTTCCACACTTGGAATAGATAAAGTTGAATACATCAACCATGCAGTACGCAATTTTCGTTCCAAGCTACATACAATTTCGGATAATACAAAACTCTTCCTCGGAAAAAGTGGATTATCGTGTAGAAAGTTTCTAAAAACCAAAATTCCAGATCTTTCGTATGGTGCTCATGGCATTATTTCCCAACAAAAAACAAAAGAAGGTAAAGATTTTAAAGAACGCATTAGGACCAAGTAGAGATCAACTCGAAGTATTACCATTTCATGTTTTGGTGATCACATTAAGTGCCAGAGTCCACTTGAATGATTGCAATGCTGAAGAAAACATGATGCCACTATTACGAGAAACAAATATGTTTCAATATATTGAAGAAGCTCAAAGTCATTTAAGTGCTCTCACGAAAGTTTAATTTGTTTAAAGACGAACAATCATACTCAGAACTTTATGAGTGCCATATCAAAATGCACGGATGGAAAAAGAGTAGATTATGCAAAAGGTCAAAGCTATGGAAAAAGAGTAACAATTGCTTTGCTGTCAAAAAACGAATGTGGACAGGAATGGCACAAAAGTGCTTTTAAAAGCATGTACAATAAAAATCCAAAATCACCAATGACTCGCATGATTTTGAAACGCACCCGTAAATTGAAACGCAATAGAGAAACTAGATGTCGTAAACAATTATTCCAACACAATGATGACTCATCAGAAAGAATGGCAGCAAACGATGTGCTCCAGTTGTGTCAGATTTAGATTACAGACATGCGATGCAACTGATGAACAACTAAACAAGGGGTCAATCCAATTGCCAGTTATGGAAGGAAGAAAGACGTAAGAGAGTTACAGCTTCAAATATAAAAACAGTGGCCTGCCGATTAGATTCAACGTTATCTGCTCGTCTTGTAAAAAGTTTGCTGTACCCTTCAACTCTTCGTACCGACCCTATAATGTGGGGTTAAAACAACGAAGTGATAGCCAGAAAAAATATGAAGAATTGAAAGGTGTTTCGGTACAAGAATGTGGTCTTTTCATTTATGAAAATATTGTTTTCTTGCTGCAACGATGTGCGCAGTGAAATAAAATACCCGTACAGAGGAAGATATTTTTGTTCATACCGAAGAATTCGATCATTCACTATTACATTGTAATACTAAGTACCCCATAGTATTGTGACCAAAAAGAGTAGACAACCCCTGTCCAAGTGGATGTTGACAAAGTGACTATATGCAATAGTGGATTGGTTTATCTTGAGTAAGCATTTGCTTTGTGTAATCTGGTTTAGGAAACATAAAGATATTGACAAAACTTAATTGAGTTCTAAAAAGTTTAAAAAAGCATACTTGGGATTCGAACTATAGACTCGAGCAATTGGTTACTATTTTATACTAGTCCGCTGCGTGCGGAACATCTAAGCTATGGGGGCTATTGCCGGGGTCTAACAAGAACAAAAAACGTTAGATTTTCAACAAATTTAAGCCTTACAAACATATTTCTTTAAACCAATTGTGTCATGGATAAAGAAATGCTAGAGATAGTATTAACAAAAAACCGATTTTGCCTGTATTTGTCCCACTCAGACGTGGAAACCCTTTATATTTATGTTTTGTTATCCAAGTACGTAAGCATGCTTCTCGTCACTTTACACGCTCTACTTTTATACATTCTTTTCCAAACAAGAAAGTAGATATTTTTAATCTAACCCAAAGTTTTGGAATTACTATTCTACCGCCCGTAGGTTAAACCCTTTCTGTCAATCACCTTTTGAATCATTTTATTTAGGATTTAGTTATAATATTCGTAATAAAATTTTCACAACGTACAGTAATTTCGTTAATGTGAGACAATTGCATTTTTTTACTAATGATTTTAATACCCAACTTCACATAAAAAAAATTAATCTAAAGTACATCAAAAAATGCGAAATATTCATTTGTATTTGAATTACATTGATGCTTCGGTAGTATATTTAAAGGTAGGGAACCCCCTTAAGTGTGCACAATTGAAAGAAAACTTGTTTAACATCTAAACATGCAATTGTTTGCTCCAATAGGTCAATATTTTCTAATAGTATTCATCGATTTATATTGGAATCTATTGTCCGAATAAGTGTTAATTAAGGGCGGAGGGGGACACGACAGTTCTAATTTTAAGTTAGAATTTCCCTGAAACGTTGGCGTCAATAGTTGAGATGACCGATTCAAACTTCCCAGAATGCCACCTGAAAATGGTTAAAAGCGTACAGTCACAAAACTTAACAAGTACCTGTGGGAGTTCTGTGGCTGCGCAGGACTCCATACATATTTAGCCCATGGTTTCGATGCCAACAATGAACTCCCAGAATTGCCAGCGCTGAAGCCTAATCCACCACTAGGATGACCCTAACTGTTAGATCCGCCTCCGACACAACCTCCTGTCGAATCGTGGCGATTCTAAAAAAAAATCGGGAGTTAATTTAAACGGGTTATAAGAAAAGAAAACGAATTTACGTTCAGTAATAAATCGACGTTCCCTTTCTTCCCGTACAGGAATGTAATGAAGACTATGATCGCGTTCTGATCGTTGTAACGAGAATCTCGAGTCATTCTAAAATGTAATATCAATAATTTAAAAAAACCCGAAAATTCTAACCCTGGTGGATCAAAACGCATTTGCGGAATGTTTTCCTCATATCGCCGATCAGAGCTCGATCTCTTCCTTTCGTCGTAATCCTCTCTGCTATAACTCCCTGGACGCTTAACTGCTCTGCGATCATCGGCTTGTAGTCGAACTTTATCCCTCTGCAGCTCCAACTCCTCCAATTCTAACTTTTTCTCTCAACTTTTGCCTTTCACGTTCGAGCCTTATAATTTCCGCTTTCTCCCGTTCAATTTCTCTCTTTCGAAACAGCTTCGCGCTCGCGTTCCAAGCGAGCGCCTTCGATTTTTTGTATCCTGTCAATTTCCCTGCGACGCAGAATCTTCTTCGCGACGACGAGAGTCTTCTTCACGTCGGCGGCGATTTTCTTCTAGAGCATACGTTTACGATACCTTTGCCTTTCTTGTTGCTCCTGAAAACATAATACGGTTTTAAGAACAAAGTCTAAATTGTCCTTGGCGTTTAGTAAAAGATTGGTATAATTGGAGTGTTTCATTAAATTTATATTTAAGAAAATTATACTTCATTGTTTGGTCATAAACGTGAAGGAAACTCCGGTACCACAAAAAATATATAATGTGTTCAGAATTAAATATTTTCATTTCTAAGATATCAAAACACCTTCTTTTAAAATCATTCTTTAAACGCGTTGCCATTGGTCGTGACGTCAAGATTCGTGTAAATTGGTGGTTTTACGTTTTACGCTTGATTCAGTGGCATCTTTGTGTTTATTGGAATTAAAAGCGAGTGTTTACAATTGTATGACATCGGAGAAGAGTTTGTAAAGGCTTGTTCGAACAACCTGGCGTTTTTACATACAAGGTGTTAATTCAATATGTACCTTAAATTAAACAGACGATTTTTTCGGTAATTTTAAGATAAAAGTTCATATAAACCTAGGTCCGTTTTCGATTCCTTTATGAAATACAGGATGTTAAAGTTTTTTTAAAAAAATCGATATTTAATAATATTTGAGAAACGGCTTGGAATATTTTTTTAAAATTTTGTATTTCGTAATAGTTAATAACAATGAACATTTTGCTATAACTTTTTAATTTCACCAGTGGCGTGCACACAGTAATTCACATGTGCATTTTAAGAAAAACTATTGGTACGCCACTGCTTTTTCACAAAATAAAAATTAATATTAGATTCCTCTTTATATTCCTAAGACAAAAAGGTCTCTCCAGTTTTTTTCGTTAGATACATCGTTATTGAGGAAAAAATAAAATCAGTTTAATTGCATATCCCTGGACAATAATCCCATATCGCTTGGAAATAGTACTTGATTAAGTAATAATTTATTATTAACAATTATGTAACAATAACGAAGAAACATTATATTAAACACTAAATGAGATGCTGGAAATGGCCCTCTTCGACTTCAATGCAACCATCTACCCGCCTCATCATTGAATTCCGCACTCTCCCGAAAATACCTGGTGTATTTTTTTTATTATGACACATGAATTAATGATTCTATTTCGTAGATCCTCTTCGTCTTCAACAGGAGTTTTGTATACCAACGCTTTAAGATGTCCCCAGAAAAAGTAATCTAGGGGACTCAGATCCGGGTGACCGAGGGGGCATGGTTGTTGGCCTGCTCTCCCAATCCAGCGATTATGGGAATTTTCATCTAAAAATTGCCGCGCCATTATACAAAGTGCGGTGGAGCCCCCGTCGTGCATGTACCACATACGGTATCTTTGCATAACTGGCCTTCTTCTAAAAGTTCAGGTAAAATGACTTCTAAATAATAACATTTAACCCAACGAATTTTACTAAATTAGGTGCTCGACATTATTGAAGGGTTGCCTTGGAAAAACAATTGCAACATTTGTTAAACAACTTGACAGGTGTTGACAACTTAGTAGTTTTGTAATGTGTTTTTGGTAGTTATCTATCGAGTTATTTTATGTCCAATATGGTTCAATTTACTAATAGTGAAATGACAGATATGCATTTTTGTTATGGAATGGCTCATGGAAACTCTAGTGCTGCAAGAGGCATTTATCATGAAAGATTTTCACAACAATTTGCCCAACAGAAGAACTTTAGTACGTATTCATGCACGACTTTCTGAAACAGGAAGTTTTAAAAGGCCTGTAACGGTACGAACAGTTCAAATTGAAGAAGCTGTTTTAAATGAAATTGAAGCAAATCAGCATACCAAGTACTCGAAAAATAGCTGAAGAACTTACTATTACCCATGTGACAGTGTGGCAGATTTTAAGAGAGCAGCAGTTATATCCCTATCATATGCAACGTGTTCACGCTCTATTGCCAAGAGATTTGCATTTAAAATTAGCTTTCTGCGATTGGTTACGCATTAAAGTAATAAGAAATGTAAATTTCCCAAGTAGCATATTATTTACTTCTTTTTCTCACCAATTCAATTATTAATTTCCACAATAATCACGTATGGGCGGAAGACAATCCACATGCTTTAATAGAAAATAATTTTCAAGAACAGTTTTCTTTTAATATTTGGGTTGGAATTGTTGGCGATCATCTCATTGGGCCTCATTTTCTTCCACCTAGACTTAATGGAGAGGAATACCGAAGGTTTTTAGAAGTCATTTTACCTGAACTTTTAGAAGAAGTGCCAGTTATGCAAAGATACCGTATGTGGTACATGCACGACGGGGCTCCACCGCACTTTAGTATAATGGCGCGGCAATTTTTAGATTAAAATTACCATAATTGCTGGATTGGGAGAGCAGGCTCACAACCATGGCCCCTCGGTCGCCCGATCTGAATGCCCTACATTACTTTTTTTGGGGACATCTTAAAGCGTTGGTATACAAAACTCCTGTTGAAGACGAAGAGGATCTACGAAATAGAATCATTAATTCATGTGTCGTAATAAAAAATACACCAGGTATTTTCGGGAGAGTTCGGAATTCAATGTTGAGGCGGCTAGATATGATAGATACATTCGATAATTAACTATCGGGATATGATGACCCTATACTTCGCAGGTTGTGCGCAACTGGATACAAGCAAATAACTTGGAGCTGTTACCCTGGCCAGCAAAAAGCCCAGATTTTAACATTATCGAAAATGTTTGGGCTCGAATACTTGCTGTTATCCGAAGACAACAAGGGCCAAATTTTATACCAGTAAACCGTAATGCACTAATTGCAGCCATTGATACCGCATGGGAAACGATTAATATTAATTATATTGATACCTTGATAGCGTCAATGAGCAGACGCCTCCAAGAATGTATCAATAATAATGGAGGTCACACCCATTATTGATTTCTTATATTTATTTATATAGTAATACCTTTATTTAAAAAAAAACGTTTTCATTTAATTTTAAACTATAACTTGGTATCTTAATTATAATTATGTAATAAATTCTTGTCAAAAACTAAATATATACGTTGACAATAAGAATTGCCTTAGTTTTTATTTTCACTTTTATATTAACTACAGAAAAAATGAAACGTCATAAAATATACATTTTGTAAGGACTAAATATTATGAATAGAGAGTTTAATGATTTTTTTAATAACTTACAATAATTAGTAGGTTAGATTTATTTAAAAATAAGTAATAATCAGTCAACCCAAATAACCATGTTTAGTTTTTGATTTAATTTAAAAGTTATTGCTTGTAGACGTTTTTAAATCAAAATTATTTCTAATTTTATTTTGTAAACATTTCCTAAACAAAATTTTGATTCGATAATTAATCGAGCTATGGTGTTTAATTAGCGATACCTTCAAATATATTCTTTAAAGAAAAAATTAAGTAAGCAACGTAAATTACCTATTTTCTAAAACGTGCTTAGTGTAATGATTCATTCTACAGTCCTTCTATAAGATAACCCCTGCTGAGACTACCTGCTGTTAGAATTGTAAATGATACCCTTAAGCCCGCTTCACAATGTGCAAACTTTTGTTTACAGAAATTGTGGTGTCCAAGTTTTAAATTTCATTAGTGTACATTATAGAGAGCATGGTCAAAATATTTTCCGTAAATTTCAAATCATGCCTTTGCCAACATTATTCATCTATTGTACTGTCTTGGAAATTCATAAGAATAAAGCCTCATTTAAAACCAATAGTACCATTCATAATTATAATACCAAGAAAGGCTAAGGATTTTAGACTCTGACTACTATAAATTATCAAAATCACAAACAACAGTTATTAGTAAATCTTTATAATTTTATTCCCAGTCAGATTAGGGTTTCAACTTTTGTGTATTCAAGAAATTAATCAAACAACATCTACTGAAACACCGCTTTTATTCAATAGATGAATATTTAAACACACCTTTCTGTAGTCCAGTTATTTAACTTGATATTTTTTTATTATTATGTAGTTTTGTTTTACCCTTTAGTTTTAGATTATATTTTATACATAATTTACCTTATATTATAATCTTTTATGTATACAATGTTAATTTTATATACATTGTTCTCTGACAAGTGCAAAATTGCCCGTATGTAATTGCTCGCACAATAAATTATTATTATTATTATTAACTATTATAAAATGCAAAATTTCAAAAAAATATTCAAGGCTGTTTCTGAAATATTAAATATCGATTTTTTTAAAAAACTTTAACACCCTGTATTTCAGAAAGGAATCGAAAACGGACCTAGGTTTATATGAACTTTTTATCTTAAAATTACTCAAAAAATCGTCTGTTTAATTTAAGGTATATACTTAATTAACACCCTGTATGTGTATGGTGATTTGTTATTTATACGACGAATGACGTCACGATACAGACGACCTTCTATTCAACATCTCGGCGATTTAAAACAATTTTCACAACTGGCGAAGGTATTTTTATGTGTATGAACTCCAATTTTACACATTTTATAAAAGTTGGAAAATACCAAATTTTTATTCTCTGCTCTATGAGAGAAATACAATCATTTGATGTATTTGATCGTTTGGTATTTTCAATAAAATTAATATCAAAATTTGCCAGATTAAATAATCAGTTTCTGAAGATTCCATATAAATAATAAGAGTGTATTTAAGAGCGTAAAGGATGAATAAAAACAATTGTATACGGTGTGTGTCTCAGGTAAAAGTTGGCCTATTGCGAGCCCAATCAGATGCTATAACGAAATGAAAAGCAATTGCTAAAAAAAACTAAAAAATGCGTTTTTCGAAAAATTGCAAAATTGTCGCATCTTAAAGCAAATTTTATAAAACTCGGAAATTTTGTATTATCGGTTATGACTA
This sequence comes from Abscondita cerata, assembly GCA_030710515.1. NCBI lineage: Eukaryota > Metazoa > Arthropoda > Insecta > Coleoptera > Lampyridae > Abscondita > Abscondita cerata. Next base: position 272,562 of record JALBCR010001208.1, read on the forward strand.
ATCAAATGACTTGGATATATTTTTTTGTCTTGTATATGGTAATCCTATTGCATTTATACGTTATTAAATTGAACATAAAAAACCTTTTCAATCATGTATAGTGAGCCTATATTTATTTATTTAAAAATAGTTTTACTTAGTAGCATGATTTTAGAAAACTAAAATTATGTCCAGAAGAGAGCTGAACCCCAAACAATGAAATTTTATTTCGAAAATTTTAGAATCGTTTCACCTATCCAGGGGACACACTGTATATTACGTGAACTAATTTATCATTAAGAAATAAAGAAAAATTGGTGTGGGATTGTTTATAGCCACGATGACGTCTACAATGCAACTGTCAAGCGGATGTTACGTGTCATTGTTTGTCAGGTGTAATAAATTCCATCTTTAATTTTCTTGACAAAATAATAAAATGGAAAATTGACGGTGAATTTAACAGAATAGTATCCAGAACCTGCCGTGTTTTTGCTGCGAGATATCTTGGAAAGCCTCGATCAAATCATCATACCAAATGTTCCCAGTTTGGTAAGTTCTCATCCAAAAGAGACAAGCTCAAGACTCATGTCGACAATGAAGATTTACAGATAGACGTCTTGGGATTTTTTGCTGCTCATCCAAACTAATCCTTGCGGGAATGTGAGCGGCTGTTACAATTTTGTGAATGGATATTAATGAAATGCCGATGGAAATTTTACAAAAAAAAATATTTGGTGCGATAAAAACAAATTTGTTTTAAAATTGCCATATTTTACATCAGGTGAGAAGAAGCCTTAAGGTGGTCTTTTCAGTCTATACAAAACAAAGAAAAAAGTGCTTTGTAATTCATTAAAAAAAATTACAAAACGTAGAAAATATATCGAGATGGATCATTGTGTTTAGAATTTCAAAATATGGTAGATATTGAGAAATATGATAGCTGAAAAGATGTCTAATTTTTCCATGAGATCTTGGTCAAAATTAATTCAATGCGACGTTCAATCGATAAATCTAATTCAATGATTTGTAGATACTATTATTAGGTAATGTACTAAATAATATTTTTCTATACACCGCGCTCTATTGCCAACCTTAGAAAAGCTTCGCGACATTTCACATAGATGGATCTACACAAATTTCAAGCTATTCCATTAAATTAGGTGCGTGTGTTTCCTAATTTTCTTGTGTTCTTTACGTTTCAAATTCTTGATCTTTTCAATCAAATCATTTTTTTAGAGCTTGCTGATTTTCCTGCAATTTCCATTTCGGAAAAGAAAAGTTTTCTTGAATCTCAAAAAATTAGAAATTGCTTAATTTGTTTTAGATTTTGTTGCTAATAACTCAAAATAGTCTTTACTCAAGAGTCAATTTTTCAGTGAAATCGTATTTCCGCAATGGGGTTAAAGTCGTCGGAGTTTGGCAATACGATATGTAGCTGTATGTGTTGATGAATTTCGACAAGAATTCCCTGTGATGGTACTTTTATGAGGAATTTCATTTTTAGGAAACTAGCAGTGTATTGTCGTAATGAAGCATGTGGTCAGCCTAAGAAATGTACACAGGAGGTAGTAGAGAATGTTCGGCAGATTATGACTGAAGAACCGAACACTTCAGATCGCCACCTATCTCAACAAACAGCACTCTCTATTGGGACCTTTTATGCAGTTCTAAGAAGTGATTCGAACTTGTATCCATATACGGTAACCGCTGTTCAAGAATTGAAGAAAGAGAATATTCCTAAAAGAACAGCCTTCTGCTGAAATGAGACATACTTTCATCTTGACGGATATGTAAATTCGCAAGTTTGAGACTATTGAGTACGAACAACCCTCGCATTATTAATGAGAAACGCCGGTATCCACCGAAAACTGGGTATGGTGTGCCATTAGCAAAGGTAGGATTATCGGGCTATATTTTTTTACAGTAAAATAACTGCCACAATTGACGAATCTAATAAATTAATTTGTAGAAACTATCAATGCTGTTAGATACCGCGAAGAAATTTTGACCCCATTTTTAAATGAACACCACCTAACACAGGACCAATCTGAATATCTTGGCAGAAATTTTATGCTGACCAGAATAACTAGTCGTAATACAGAAAATATTTGGCTGTATAGATCTTGCGACTCTACACCACGTCATTACTTCCTACGGCAGTATGTGAAAAACACCATTTACAGAATCCCAGTTAACAGTCCAATAACTTCAAAACAGAATTGTAGATAAAGTTAATAAATTAATGATAATCTTCAAAATGTTTCGAATTGCGTAAGAAGAATTGAATTATGTTTACAACAAGGTGGTAGAAACTTTGAATAGTTGTAAGAAATTTATTAAACGTGTATGTTAAATAACGTGTGTTTTATTGCAAACTTAGCTGGTAAATTGCAAAATTAACAAACTACTACACGTTTAAGGACCAGGTTTACCAAACTCGATTAAATACAATAGTATCTAAGGATTAAGCATAGCAACGATTGTTTTTAATCTACGATTAAATTTAACGAAGTTTGGTAAAACTGGCCCTAAATTAATTGTTTTCAATCTACGGTAGAAGTAAAATAAATTAACGGAAAACGTTAACAACTGATACCGAATTCCCTAGTAAGAGAATACGATTTTGATACGATTAATGTTATCCGTTAATTTTATGTTAATACGCAGCCGCAGTATAAGGATAACATATAGCGTTACTAAATTAAGTGGTGTACAATCTTTCTATTCTAGGAACGCCAGTGGCGTAACAATATAATCTGTTAATAATGTTGAACGGAAAAAAATTAAACAGATTTAAACCCGTCTACCGACAATTTTTCTTGTTGAAAATATATTTCATTAATTAAATGTCACTTTTGTTGTTACTTCTGAAGTACTATATAATTTTAATTCTTTTTATAATGACCCTATAAATGAGAAGCACGTTCAAGATATTTCTGAACACAACACTGAAGACGTGAGCAACAATTCCGAAAAGGTTGATCTACAAAATCATGCGTTTAAGACTGATATGACAATTAAGGTATTGTATACGATTTTATGTATGAATATAGGATCCATTATTATATATATATATATTGTTTGAACTCATTATATAATATATATATTTAAATGATAAGTTTTCGACATCTAGTGTCGACTCGTGAAAGCGTTCACGTACGAAAATGTTAGCAACTTTGCCGACAGGTATGTAAAGCAGTTACATAGTCGATTCTTTAATAATTATAGCCAACCTAACAGTTGCAGAGTATAAAAATTTCGAATCGCCTGCAGTAAAAAGTACGCAAGAGGTTGTACAATAGCAAACAAACACTGAGAATCACCCGACAGCTGTTTCGTCCTTTTTGGGACTCATCGGGAGTGAGAGAACTCGAGTGTAAGTTCACTATTGTACAAACGCGCTGTCAACTATATGCCCTACTGGAGGGATCACAATATTTAAATGATAAGTTTTTCGACATCTAGTGTCGACTCGTACTTTACTGCAGGCGATTCGAAATTTTTATACTTGCCAACTGTTGGGTTGGCTATAATTCATAAAAAATCGACTATCGTAACTGCTTTACATACCTGTCGGTAAAGTTGACCAACATTTTCGGTACGTGAATTGCTCATGAAGTCGACACTAGATCGAAAACCTATCATTTACAATATTGTGATCCTCCAGTAGGGCATATAGTCGACAGCGCGCGTTTGTACAATAGTGAACTTACACTCGAGTTCTCTCACTCCCGATGAGTCCCAAAGGACGAAACATCTGTCGGGTGATTCTCGTGTTTTGTTTGCTATTGTACAACCTCTGCGTACTTTATTGCAGGCGATTCGAAATTTTTATACTTGCCAACTGTTAGGTTGGCTATAATTATTAAAGAAATGACTATGTAACTGCTTTACATACCTGTCAGCAAAGTTGCTATATATATATATATATATATATATATATATATACATTAAGTTGCCTCAAAGAAAATGCAATCACTTAAACAAAACCACTAACATAACAAACATGGTACTGGCAATTTCTTCAGGCAAAAATGCACACAGTGGAAGTACTGGTTTCGTAAGTTTTCATTACAATACAATTAGCGCAATAATTCATTTCACAGGTTAGGTAAGTTTATGAGAGTGCACTTACTTACCCTACTCACCTTACTACAAATTGCATTCATTTTGTGACAAATTCTAAAGAAAAAATCAAAATATTTTTTCGTTTGTCTTAAAACAATTAGTTTCTGTATATTAGTAAAATGTGTGTCTTACGACATCTCGTGTAAAACATTGACACGTATAAATAGTATAAACTAAGAAAAATGCCAATTATCGACACGTGTGTTTCAAGTTTCAAGCATTAAAACTATCGCTTAGATAGCGCTATGGACTTTAATCGCACACATGTCGTTACAATTTCTGTATATTATAAAATAATCTTAACTAACCTTAATTTGAGCATACGTCAAAATTTGAGAATCCCGCTTCCGGCTAGACTGGGAAATACGGCTGAATCTGTCTTTGCTTCCTGATTTCTTAGATGAAATTTAAAAAAATATTAACGACAAAAATATTAAGAAATACAACAACTCACTGATTTCTCTTGTTCACGTTCTGCGTCGCCTCCTTCTATCTGAGGTTCATCCTTGGTTTCCTCTTTGCTTTTGATTTCATCCTTAGAAGTTTTTTCTGATGTACGGCGATCTCTGGGTTTGGATTTGCTTTTTGGTGCTTGTTGAATTGTGCAACTTTGAATGTAACTTGATAGAATTCATATGGTCCGGACGTACCTAAATATTTTAACGGCGTAATTAAACAGTAAAAAAAATGAAAAGTCAATACTTTCTCAATGCGGATGGTGTGACCATTTAGATCCGTGTTGTTTAAATTAACTATACAATTGTCAGCGTCTTCGGCAGTATTCATTGTGACGTATCCATAACAACACGCTCCTGGTTGTTTGGCGTTAATTACAACTTTTGCCCCAATCACTTTACCGTATGTTGACAGCGCTTGCTTTAACTCGGTAGCACGAGTAGTTTGCGCAATATTCGTTATCCACAAATTTCTGCTCTTTGACTTTTTAGATTTTGCAGACTGTGACAACTTAGCATCGCTATAAAACCAAATAAGATTAAACGCTAGTCTCAAAATTGAAGGAAAATCGATGCGCGCCACAAGCAAAATTTGACGAATTGAAGAAAAATGTTCTGTACAATAAAAGTGCGACTCAAAATCGAGGCACTACATTTTTCCTTCAATCAAGTCTCTTTCCGACAATTTATTGCTTTCAATGATATTGAAGGAGTTTGCGAAAACAATCAGTTGGTAAATGGTACTATTTTTGATGTAAAGAAATTATCAATAAAAATAGGTTTACTTAGCTAAACTCAATATTACATATTACTTGAACTCATCAAAAATGCGACAAATTTTTTAACTGCGCTGAACGTTTATCCGGTCACTGTTCCGTATCCTAATCTTGATGGAGCCAATAAAGAACATAAAATATGATATTTAAGCGCAACTCCTTTAAACGGTCCTTTGGAATTAATCTTGTCCGATAAGAATCCACAAAATCCGCCCGGCAATTTTGTTTTAAATTTTGGGTGCAGTTATTTCTGATGAGTTGTCGGAATTCAATTTAGGAGGGTAGAATTCAGAGCGATTCGATGAAAAAACCAACCTAGATCCAACTCCAGCGCCTTTTCCTTCTCCACTTTGGGGATCCTCTGTCTTCCCAGAATTGTCCGGTACCGATTTAGCATTGTCCTCCTTGTTTGGTGCGTCCTTCGTATCTATTTAACAAATCCACGTATTGAAATACAGTAAACTATTGGGTGGCTCCGTACTGAATGTTACATAAACATTTTACAAAATGAATGGTAACAAAAATGAATTTTAACAAATTCCCGATAGGCGAAAAAGATGTAAAAACCTTATTTTTGAGATCATTTTACAAAAATTTTAAATGCCCAACCATTTGGGCAACTATAATAACGCTAGAAAACGATGAACAAAACACCGATATGAAACGCACCACTTACGCCATAACGTATACGACAAATTAATAAATATGCGTACAATATTTTATGATATGCGCTAGTGTTCTACAGGAAATATCAATCTCGCCGTTCCATCGGACCTCCGCACACGTGTTTTGTGCTCTTCCCTCCAATTGTTACAAATATTGTTAGCATATTTATCAATCAGTATATTCTTAATCGACAGACAAAGAAATCATAATCAATACGTGCCTTCTTTATTTTCACATTTAAGTGACAGTTCCGTCTTCTTCTCTTTGACATCAGAATCCCTCTGAAATATAAATTACGTAAAATATAAATTACGTGATTATCAGGTTCCTAAAGTAACCTGTTTTTCACATCTGTCACGTTAAGTTTCGTTCCATACTCCTCGACCACAGCGATGTTCTGAAACACCATAAACAACTAATATTAGCTACTTTTAGTAACTACAAAACAAAGATACAAACTTCACTTTTCTCAGCGTCATATTCGTGATCGTCTTGGTTTTTACTCTCCCCATCTCCTTGACCTACAAAGAACATAGTAATCAGTTAAAAACAATTTTACTTTGCGCATATTTGCAATTTTTGTTAAATAAAAATGATTTTACATGAATTACAAGTCCAGAATCAAATAATCAAATAAAAACACATTTATATTAAAATAAAATTACGTCGTTATTTTACTTTAAAGTGCGTTACACGTCCGTCTCGATGCGCGTTTCTTGAATAGGAATATGAAAGTGGTTTGAGGTTCGAAATTACTGCATTGTTACAAGATACTGCGTTGATTATAAAATTAGTTACCGTAATTTTGTGACATTGAGTAAATATGAATATGTCAGTTGCACAAATAATAAAAAGAACAGCGTAGACATATGTTTTTTTTTTAATTTCCTACAAAAACTGTAAAGCGTACAAGGGAGTAGCAAAAAAATTGTGGAAAAATTGGTATTGCGGTTGTGGATATTGACACTTTAGGAAATAAGTAAATGAGTATTATAAACAATAAACGTAAATTATTAAGTGTAAAATATGTGCCTGTAAAATTTGAGAAAGAAAGTACTATTTTTTTATTTACACACTGAAATAATTTGTTAGGGTTTTTTAATATAGTATATAGCGATCAACAAGGTTTCTAAGAAAATTGAAATGTCCTTTAACAATTTTTTGTTATTTGTTATTGGAACATTCAAAGTTGTCATTAGAAGGTACTAAAAGTTTTGTGTGTAATTAATTTTGAAAAGAATATTCAAAATTAAATACAATTGACTCAGCATATCTTTTATCAGTGAATGTATGTTATTTTTTTTTCTTAGGTATCAACTTGCGCATCTAAGCAAATTACAACCGAGGACGTCCTTCACGATTTAAAAAAAACTCTGTATAATCAATGCTATTAGTATAAACAGAAATACATAATCTCCCCGGAATGTAGAACGTCCCATAGATACAAGCAGTTACGTGTTAGTGTTTCCTTCAGTCACCGATAGTTGGCGTTATGCGTTGGCTTTCCGATTTCGTCATTGATTGAATATCGCGATTATAGTGTCGTGATGGATATCGATTCAGAATCGATCATATTTCATTAAAGTTGGCTGCGCGCTGTAATACCGGAAATAATGTTACCATACGACGGAACAACGCAATAATTTAAAAACAGGTTTTTTCAAGTTTTTAATGTTTCATTTGTATAACTATTACTAGGATATACTATTCAGTTTGTTTGAATTAATCATTAATTTTAAATTGAGTGTTAGTTGTGAAAATAACAGGAAAGTAAAATATTATAATAATGTAACACGTATCGCCACCTATCGGCAACTTCTGGAAGTTCATATGCAAATATAGAATCATCTGAACCTTATACATTCCGGGGGAGATGATGTATTTCTGAGTATAAATTATTGATTAATTAAGTCTTAAGCAATCCAATATTAGTTTTTATTATTTATTGACTATAGTTGCAACTCAAAATTATACGTGAGTCATCATCAGAATAATATAAACATTATTAAATAATGTCAAATTTTGACAAACGTTAAATATGACAATTGCTTTATATGGTACCTAATTTGCAAAAATATAAATTTGTGACAAAAGGTTTTAAAAAATATAAACTAGGCGAGGAAAATGTTAGAATCTGGAGTTAATTAAGTAACTTATTAAAAAATATTAAGGAGATAAAAATTCTGTTTGATATTTTAAGGTAAGATCGTCAACATTTGTTTGATCACTGATTAATAAATTTGATATGTTGTTTTAATGTACATATATGATTTCCAATTTATATAAAATTTGTTTACTATATTTATTTATGTTTTAAAAGTTAATGATTTAAGTGTTTATGTTTGTTTTGGATAATGTGTTTAGCGAAAGTGACTTCATTGCATCTGAATTATAAGAATATTTTTCTGGTTGTTTAAGATATCTTAGATGTTCTTTTAATCAAATCGTAAAATTTCTATTAGTTTTCCAATATACAGGATTGTCAAAAATGATTGTAGGAAACTTAAAGGGTGGAAAGTACATCAATAAAGTTTGCGAAGAAAGTAGTGGAAAGGAAAGTGTTTTGGGGAGGAAAATACACGGAGAAGAAAGTAGCGGGGGAACAGTACGCTGAGAAGAAAGTATGGAAATAATGTAATTCCAAGCATAATATGTGATAGTTCCGTAAATAGGAAGACGATATGCTTTCAATCGGCGAAGAAGAGATTGGTATGAAGTTTTTATTGTGTCTCAAGTACCCTTCCCGTACAGGGTGTCGAAACAATAAATTAATAATGCAGAAAAAAGCGAATCACATTTTTTTATTCTAATTTCTTGGGAACGGCAATAATTACAAAATAATAATAATAATAATCTCATATGTTAGAAGATGGTTATGCATTGACGTTTTGTATATCTTTTGACCATAAACAATTCAAATGTCAAACGACATCTACGAGTTTCACGTCTTTTTTATGCAACTGATTTGATCAAGTCTATTAGATCTGAGACATCTGAGCTCATCTGAATAATGAATAATCTGCATTTCCCGGCACAAACTGAATCCTATCTCAACAACTAGGCGCTTTGTGGGCCTGGAGTAGACTTAGTGCAAATGGGTAAAAAAAGAGTTAAAAGATCTAATTTTTTAAAGCGAGTCGTTAAAACGGGACATACCTATCCAGAACTGAGTCACCGAGAAGTGAACTGAATCTAATCAATCATATTCGTAGAAATAGTGCGATTGTTGTTGCAGAACAATTTCTATGAAGCAGCAGCTTAGCTCATTGCTCATTCCGATAAAAATGTCAACAAGGCCCATTTGAGAAGGGTCTAGTTCTCTTGAAATCTCACAAGTGTCGCCATTACAAATTGAAACTAGTCAATGAGCTTAATAAAGAAGATAGTGACAGAGGACAGCACTTTTATGAAGAAATGAGCGCGAGCTACTCATCAGAAACTCACATTTGTCGCATACTCTGCTTCTCAGAGGAATGTAATCAGGAAAAATGTACAACACAATTTCACAAAATACAATCACATTAGATACTTAATTAATATTATTACATGTGAATACTAGGGTGGGTAAGGGTTGGCATGTTTAGGTTTTAGTGGTTTTCTAAACCTTGAAGTAAATGCTTTGCCAAGACGAACCAATCCACAATTGCACTGGTTTCATCACCACACTGTACAGGTTTTATACTGATCTTCTGGAGCCCCATACATAACACTTACATCACAATACAATATTTAAAATGTACCATACGATTAAATAAATAAATAAGAGGAATGTACATTTTATTTGAATAGTGCGGGTCACAGGTAAAATGCTGTATTTGGAGTGATGAATATGACCAGCTTGTTCACCCGATCTGAACCCGCCTTGACACCGAATGCAGACACATAACTTCAGATATGGGATTCATTTGAAACTAGGCTCTACCATTGTGTGCAAGTGGACGGAAACAGTTCTAACCTTTATTGAATTGAGAGGGATTATTATTATTTTGTATATTGACGTTTCCAGTAAATCATATTAGTTCAAAGAAGCCCGTGACAACAACAATAAAAAAATGTGGTCCGTTTTCCGCACTATTAATTTATTGTTTCTACAATAAAAAAATTAGCATTGCCTTGATAATCCTGTAAGTTTAAAAATAAAAAACCATTTCCCACATTTCCAAAATAAAACGTGTGCTTACCCCTCTATGAGGTACGATTATTAGAGATTGAAAGTTTCTCTGAATTTTCTTCTTCACCGGTTGAAAATCATATCATCTTTCCATTTATGTAACTGTTACATAGTTTACTTGTGATGACCAAGTTAATGATTAAAGATATTTTTATTGAAGCACCCTGTATTATCCAAAGTCAATTGAAACATACTAGGATACAAGTGACCACCTAAGCTTCAAAATAAATAATATCAGACGACTTATTCCCTATTAAAAATTTTTGAAGGGTTTTTGTTTAATCCTTCTGATTTTATCGTGTTTTGCTCCGTAACTTTTCAGTTTGGACACCCTGTATATCTAGTAATCTCAATATCGTAACTATATAAATCTCCGATTATCACAAAATGTTATTCAATTATTGAAAATTATACCACGGGGTTGCGTATATCATCCCAATATCATATATTTATATAGAAGAAGTAGCAGTTGAATGTAATGGAGTAGATGAAGTATCAGGTAAGTAACAAGGAATTAAAGGAAGTACCGGGAAAGTACAGGAAGTGTCGATGAAGTAAAGAAAGGGGGGTACGGAGGAAGTTCTAAAGAAGTATAGAAAATCCTGTGTACTTTCTAGGAAATATCGGAAGTATTTTATTTAAAGAAAGTAGTGTACAAATTGTGGCTCAGCGGTTTACCCTCGACGTTTTCAATAAATGTCAAAATTAATAGAATTATTTGAATTGATACAAATGTACTTATCTAGAAAAAGGGAGACAATTGTTTTGAGAAATTCCTAAAGTGAAATTAATTCTGTAATGTCAATTATTTAAGTAACTTAAAAAACATGGATTTCTGATGTAGGACCTTCAAAAATGTAATGAAAATCATCAACATATCTATCCCAGAATAAAATATTCTTATTAAAAATATTATTTTGGAAATAAAATTTACTTCTAAATTATCTATAAACAGTTCAGCTAAAATAGGTGAAGAGGAGAACCCACTGGTAGTTCGTTTTCTTGTTTAAAAAAATTGATTGATGAAAGTGAAAAATTGATTATTTAAACAAAATTTTAGTAATTTTTCTATATCTGAAACTAAGTTAGGCAAGTCACTATCATGTAAAAAATGAGATAATAAATGAATGGTTTCTTCTGTTTATAGATAATTTAGAAATAAATTTTATTTCCAAAAATACTACTGTTTAGTTATTTTGCGTTTTCCGTTTTAAGCAAGTTATATAGTTGCTCATTAAGCCGGAAACCTGTATAAAACAAAATGTTTTCTTGATCCCTGGCGTTTCTGGCTTGTCCACTTTTTACTATATTAAGAAGTTAATTTGGAAAAACTTTCACTTAAAACTATTTTCAACTTCTCTTGTATATGCCACTGATTAACGTTGATCATATAACTAAGTAGACAATAAGTCCAAGTTAGGGGTTGTGACCAAAAATTAAATTTAATTACTTTGGCAACTTCATCTTATAATCATATGCTAAGTGGTCCACCAATGATGTGTCTAAATTAGGCCTTGCGTGCAGTGTCCTATACTCAATACTTTTCTCCGATTTTCTCTCACAAAAAATGTGTTTGAAATAATATACAGTATACAGTATTGACAATTTAAAGTTTCACTATAAAAAAGGTTTGCAGAACTTGCTGTGAGCGTAACGCTTTAATCCAAAATTATTATGGGGGAGATATAAGAAAAACTTACTCGAAATACGTTTTGATTGGTCTGTCAAAAAATTGATGTACTTTAGGATCTAATCCCTCATCTTCCATTACCTTCAACAAAAAAGGAATAACAGCATATTTTACCACGTAAAAAACCTCATAAATCCAATCTTAATTCTTCAAAAGTTAATCCCATTTGTTTTTCTGGTAATTAAAAAATATTTCTGTTTATAAATAATTAAGCAAAAAATAGGCTTTTTGGAGTTATGAGTTTTTCTCATCTCTGTCAAACACGTAATACTTATTTATTATTAAAATGAAACTTCACCTTTTGCATACGTTCCACTAGCACTTGCTTATTTCCACCTTTATCTAATCCGCGCTTTTCCAATTCATTTTCGTAAATCTACTACTGCAAATCAGCCAATTTTCGAGTTTCCCTTCAGTAGACATAGCTTCACTTTGGAATAAGGACTTGAGACGTCGAAACCAAAGTGACTGCTTAGTACTTACAAAGTAAACAAAGTTGCGATATTACTTATCAGTTCCCTAGAGGTACATGAAAATCAATTCATAAATAAAAATCAATTGGCTTTGACACTAATTTTATGTTTGAGAGATCGCCACTACACTACTCTACACTCTGTGCGGTGGCCCAATAACCACAATCTGTGACAGTATTCTTGACAGCACCGAAATAGAAAAATAAACGTATACCATAACAACGATTATAATATTATAAAGATAGATTAACCCATAGATGTAGAAGTAGATATATAAACTATTTCTATAGCAAGGTATGGGTGTTTGTGTGGCTCAAGAATAAAGCCTAGTTTCCACAGATACAAACTTCACAATTTTTGTTCGAAAAAACATGGCGGTCCGAAATCGGAAAAATATGTAAGCGTATTATTTTATCGCAGAAATACAGAAGCTGTCAAATAAAATTTGGCGAAGATGGGCGCATACAAATAGTTTGTACATTTAGATACTAAGGAATGCTCATATTTACAAACGTTTTATCGTAGTCAGTATTTTTGAATTTGCCGCGTACATTATATAGCTAGAAGGTTGGCTGCAATGAGGTCGCTCAGGAAGGGGATCGGATGTTATGTACAGGAGTGTGTGGAGAAAATAAAATGTTGTACTGGTGTTTTATTTATTATTATTTCGGCCATCCGCTATAATTTTCAGAAGTGGGATTTGAGGAATCAATTGGTGTTAGTTATTAGTATTGTTTTGGTGAATTATTTTCGTGAAGTCGATTAAAATGAATTCGGCGGAAGAAAGCAGCAACGGCACATGGTTCGTTGAATGTAACGCTTGAAGAAACAGTGGCTACCACTATAAGGGCCGTCAATAGGTCGGAAGCCCATCGCGTATCCAACAAAGAACTGCAGAATTTAATATCCGAATATGGCGGAAACAGCGATGAAGACATCAATCAGTGGTTCAAGCTAGAATTGACAAAAATTCAAGAACGATTCGAGGTAGACGATAATAAACTTCTATTAAGTGTAATATCGAAACTAAAGGGGAAGTGCATTAGCGTGGTTCCATAGCAAGCCAGAGCATGTATGTTTAGAATTTCAAGAGCTGAAAGCAGAGATGAAAAACATGTTTAGCGTTAAAGAAGACATTATTTGTGTTGACGCGGAAGTTTGAAGCGAGGCGTTGGAAGAAAACCCAAAAAGTTTTCAAGTTATTACACGGACAAGGTGCTTTTGGGGAACAAACTAAAACATAGGAGAAAACAATTTAATCAGTTATATAATCGATGGTTTTGAAAATCCGCACTTGCAGGCAATGGCACATATTATAGACTTTAGTCACTTAGGAGGATTTGTAAACAAAATGAATGAAATTGGCCGCAAATGAGAGAACAGCGGGTGTATGCGCCCGATAGTACGGCAACCACCTCGACAACCTAGTGCATATGGTGTCGGCTTGACACAATCTTACCCGAAGCTTCAATTGTAATATGGATGGTCACATTTCGGACAAATTGCCCACATCCACAGAGGGAACGTGGGATGTTGCTACGGTTGCGGTTCCAGAGACCACATCCGAAGAGATTGTCCAGAAGGAAGACACGCGAACGACGCCAATCCAGAACGGGAAGAGTGGACTGGAGACAACCATCCGGCATCAGAAGATTTAATTATGACCGAGGCCACAGCCATCAGACTGGAGACAGCAATCTCAAGAAACACGACAACCAACAGCAGCAACCGAGGCTGACAGGCATGCGACAGCAGATAGTACCACCATATGCTGATTACGGAGAACACCCATAGGGCCTATGAAGTACCTCTAGAATTGCAGATCGATGAAGATGGGAGTGCTGTAAAAGTCAATGCGGTGCTTGATACTGGTAGTCCTATTAGCATGATCAGGGAAAATATTTGCCCATGCATGTTTATTCTAGAGATATAAGTAGATTAAGTAATAAAGCAGTTTTTGGGGTTAACGGTGTAAGTTTAAATATCTTGGAATTTATGATAGGAAAGTTTTGGTTAATAATGTTAGTGTACCAATTCAATTTTATGTTGTCGATAATGGTACTATGTCGCTTCGGCGATTCTTGGTAGAAATTTCACTAATCCCACCTAATATTAACATTGGCGCTAGGCTTATCAAATCAACATTACATGCACTTCAGGTGAAACGAATGATTCAAGTTTAGACGATACGATAAGTGAAATAATGTTGATAGACTACACCATGAATAGTGTTTCTTTAGATGTAAACCCTAATTTAGATTTTCAACCCAAATGAATTAAAATTAATTATGACAAATGATTATGTTGAGGCAAAGAAACCTTGTGAACCTGAGTTAAATTTTGAGATGAATATCGTAGTGAAACATGAGCAACCCTTTTCATTCCGGCCAAGAAAGTTAGCTTTTTCAGAAAAACAAGAATTGCAAACTATTATTGATGACTTGTTAAAAGAAATGTTATTAGGCCTAGTTTTTGGCCGTATTGCAGTCCAATTGTCCTAGTCAATAAAAAGAATGGCACCAAAAGATTATGTATTGATTACAGGGAGCTAAATAAAATTACTGTGAGGGAGCATTATCCCATACCGTTGATCGATGATCAGTTAGATTTATTGAAGGGAAAAAATTCTTTACTTGTTTGGATTTAAAAATGGATTTCACCACGTGAAGGTGTCGGAAGAGTCTGTCAAGTATACCTCTTTTATAACCCAATTAGGACAGTTTGAATTTTTAAGAATGCCATTTGGCTTAACAAATGCACCGGCTGTTTTCAGAGATTTATTAATAGAATTTTAACGATTTACTTAGGGAACAAAAATCTTACTCTACTTAGATGATATTCTAATTGCCACAGAATCGAGTGAAGAACATATCTATATTTTGAGATTAGTTTTAGATTTAATAAATAAGAATAAGTTAGAATTACGTTTGGACAAATGCTCATTTATGTACACTGAAACGATTTACTTAGGGTATCTTATTAATGCCGATGGGATTAGCCCGAACCCTACAAATGTAGAGGCAGTTAGAAATTACCCAGTTCCAAATTCGGTTTTAAAAGTACAAAGATTTTTAGGATTAGTTAGTTATTTTAGGCGATTTATTCAATCATTCTCAGTATTAGCAAAACCTTTGTATGATCTGTTGCGAAAGGGAAGTACATTTGATTTTGGAGAAGCGCAGCTGCAATCATTTAACATTTTAAAAACAAACTAGTTGAAGCTCCGATTCTCGCTATATATTCGCCAAAATTGGAAACAGAGCTACATTGTGATGCGTGTACCAAGGGGTACGGCGCTATTTTGTTGCAAAGGCAGCACGGTGGCAAATTTCAGCCAGTATTTTATTTTAGTAAGAGAACGAGCGAAGTAGAATCTCGCTACCATAGCTATGAGCTGGAAATGCTAGCTATTGTTAATGCGTTGGATAGATTTAGAGTTTATTTATTAGGGATACAATTCAAAATTATTACTGATTGTAACTCAATCAAATTAGCATTAAATAAAAAGGAGATTAACCCGCGTATTAATAGATGGGCCTTAATATTGCAGAATTACAATTATGTGTTAGAACATAGGGAGGGGACTAAATGCGGCATGTTGATGCACTTAGTCGTGTTAACACAGTTATGGTGTTGGAGGAAAATACATTTGAACAAAATTTGTCAGTAGCACAAAATTTAGACTTAGAGATTAGCAGAATAAAAATAGGTTTAGCCGAACAGGAGAATAAGCAATTTGAACTTCAAAACGGGTTAGTGTATAGAAAGAGGGGAGACCGGATTTTATTTTATGTTCCTTGTTCTATGGAGGACAAAGTAATTTTAATTGCCATGATGCTCTGGGTCACATTGGGGTTGACAAAACTATTGAGTACTTGTCACAGGTGTATTGGTTTCCTAATGTAAAGGAGAAAGTTAAACTTATATAAATAATTGCATTCCATGCCTACATATTCTCCATTGCATGGGAAAATACCTTCCGTATTACATAGTATCCCTAAAGGCAATAAACCATTTGTCACTATTCATATAGATCATTATGGCCCTTTGGAAAAGACGCCAACAAACAAAAATATATTTTTGAAATTATAGACGCCTATACTAAGTTTGTTAAATTGTATGATGTGAAGTCTACTAAAACTTCAGAAGTTGTTAAGAAATTGGAGGATTATTTTAACAATTATAGTCGACCTCTCCGGATAATATCTGATCGCGGATCTTGTTTTACATCAGTTGAATTCGAGGAGTTTTTAAAGGAACATGGTGTAGTACACGTTAAAATAGCTGCGGCATCGCCCAAATCGAACGGACAAATAGAACGTATAAACAGAGATTTAACTCAATGCTTTCTAAATTAGCTACTTTAAAAAATAAGTGGCATGTTTGTTTACCGGAAGTAGAGTTTGCTATAAATAATTCTTATTGCCGCTCTATAGGAATTCTCCTGCAATGCTTTTATTTGGAGCAAATCAACGTCACAAGACTGACAATCTTAGAAATTATTTAGAAATTAATAATGTAATCGATAGTGTAGACATAATTAGGGAAAATGCTGAATTAAAAATGCCAAAGTACAGGAATATAATGAAAAGTATTATGACAGGAGACATGCGACTCCACATGCGTATAAAGAGGGTGATTTCGTAATGATTAAAAATGTGGACGTCACCCTGGCGTTAATAAAAACTGATACCCAAATATAGGGGACCCTACGAAATAAAAACGTTTTAGGGAACGATAGGTATTTGATAACGGACGTAGAAAACTTTCAAGTGACACAAAACCGTTTGAAGGTGTCTGCGCACCGGAAAATATGAAGTTGTGGTTGTGTTAACTTTTATCTCAGTTTTATTATATAAGAATAGGTTAGTCATGTATGTAGTATAATTAATATTAATGTTTTTGGTTGATGTATGTAACCATTTTGTTTGTATGCTATGTCGATCGGGACGATCAATTGTCAGGATGGGCCGAACTGTAGTCAGTATTTTTGAATTTGCCGCGTACATTATATAGCTAGAAGGTTGGCTGCAATGAGGTCGCTCGGACAGGGGATCGGATGTTATGTACAGGAGGTGTGGAGAAAAATAAAATGTTGTACTGGTGTTTTATTTAATATTATTTCGGCCATCCGCTATATTATAAAGAATTTAAAGGCTGTAAGTGGAAAGTTAGCAAAATGCCAGCATTTGTTGCTTTGGGTCGTTAAACTCGCCGTGAAAGAAATAATGTAAAGTAAAAACAGTTGCATGAATTATCTAAGATGCGAAGACAAAATGGAAAATGCAATTACAAGAAACATTTTTAGAATGCTGGACCTTATAAATATGTTATTTTCTAATCAAAACATAATAAACTTAGTTCGGACTACAATGCTATATTCGTTACTTTATTAGCACCAAGTAAACTTTTGTATGGCTTATTTGTTGTTGATCGTTAGACTATGTGTTATTAAGTAACTTATAATATTAATTGCAGTAATCCGGGAGAATGCTTCGTTATACAAATTTATATTTAACTCATAATAATTTACAAGACGTATTTTATTTTTGTATCGGATCATCAAACTCATTTCTTAAAATCAAAGAATGATTATTACTACATGTTAAGTATTTTTGATTAATAATAATAAGTGTAAGTGACTTTAAAAAGTTCGTTCTTCCATAATTCTCATCCTTGTTTTTAGTTATTTGTAACAAAAACTGTATTTAGAGTTAATTTGCTGTTTATGTCTTGCAAATCTGTAGGCTCGTTCTGAAATTGTCGATAATTTACGTTAAAGTTGTTAGTACCTAGGTTCTTTTGAATTTAGGTATCATAACTTAAGCTTGTTAGAAAATTTTTAACTATTGTTTCCCAGTTGTATTCAATTTTATTGTACTTGGTGCCCAGTTTCAATATCTATTATACAAACTGTTTAGGTAAACGGTTGTTTTCATTTTTACAGTTTCTTTCAACAAAAGTTAGAGATCTTTTTTCCATATTTCAACTGTAATAAGAATTGTACCTGTCCTAATCGACCATGTGCATTGAGCTGTCGATCTGGTAAAGAAGAGTATACTCCTTTAGAAAGTGTAATTGGCATCTATCTAATTGTTAATAATAATGTTGTAGTACCCAGATTATCTAAAGCGTACAGTGCTGTTGAGTTAGTAGTAATAAGTAATTTCACCTTCTAACAAACAATGGTAACATGGTTGTTTCAGAAAACAATGACCAATGTGTTAGGGCTTATTGATGGATGCCATTGAAATAAGAACACCGGGAAAGAACATTCTGCTTTCAAATCATCAATCGGAAAAAGGGTAACATCAATGTTGCATCTGACAAATGTATTTTCAACGATATTTTCCATTGCATGATGCGAGCGTATTTCAAAAAACACAGAGCAGCATTGTACTGACAATCGATACTACCCAAATGTTGGGATTCAGCATATCCACTTGGTCGCTATATTTTAGTACCATGGACACTTGACAAAAAAGCAAATCGTATATAATATTGCCTTTGGGATGCTTAAAAGCCAATGGATCTACCTGTAGTTATAAGTTCAGCATGTGTTTTACATAATTTTGTATTAATCACTAACGATGAATTTAACAAAAACATAGAGGAGAATAATGATATAGTGGAGCACTTCACGGACCAAATAATAGAGAGTGATATGAAAATGAAAACTTTGATAACGAATAATAAAATAAATAAAGTTGGATTCAAACTTTTTTCATTTATTTTGAGTTGATCCCATGTAAATGTATATACGATATTCTGTCATTTCTTCGGCAATTCTAGAAAAACAGTTGGTAACCTCAATCTCGCAATCAAATATTAGAAAAAAAACTTGTTTTTCCATGTTTTTTAACAGATTTTTTTCTATATACCTAACTGTTTTTGATGTTCAATGTATTTATTAATTAACAATAGAACAGCTTTCATTTCTTCCCACCTAGCAGTTTACACCCACTTATGTCGTATTATTCACTTCAGTATTTTTAATTCCTGTAATGCAATGTTTTCATCTAGTAAAATATTATTACTAACACAACCTCAAGAAACTAACAAAAATTCGTAAAACTTTTTTGAAATAATAAAATATTGTTGTTTGATACAAACTAACTCAGCTACTTATTCTTTGCAATAATAACAAATATAGGTTATTACTCATTATTAAGACCACAACAATAGGCAAAAATGTCGGAAATCGTGACCAAAGCACACGCACTAACTATGAAATTTTGTGGATAGAATATCTTAAGCACTACCTTACGAGTAAGTAAGCGCATGAAATCTCTATTCGAGTCGTTGATTCGAACAGTTTTATAAACAAGTAGAACGTAATAGTAGAACAGTTTAAACATTCCACCAAAATTGTGTTTGAGTACTTGGGAGTGTTCTATGTTGTAAATGTTGTATTGTACACGCTGAAGCAAAATAAAATCGGATGCAAAATTGTATTACTCTTTTCACTGTTACTTTTAATCTAAAATTATAGATAATTTGTATCGCAAGAAGGAATTTTTGTATTTGTACTTTAGTATTTGTAAACAAATATTGGTAAAAATAAGAAAGTACAAAAAGAAAGGGCCGAGCATAATCTTTTTCAAAGAAAAACTCAGGGGATTATTATAAACTCGTTAAAGAAATGAGTTGTACTTCGATCAAGATAGCTAGTTTAATTATTTTTGTATGAACAAAAATATTTGAAACATTAATTAATTTGTTTAATATATTGATACAAATATGATATAAAGAATATGTTTTGGAATGTAGAGTGTAAAATCTGTATTTCTTTTCAAAATATTTAGAGCATGTAAATCAAAATGTTTACAAAAACAAGTATGTATAGGTAAACAAACATTTTAATTTACATTTTCTAGAATATTTTTGAAAATAAAGTTTTTTTTTACTTTCTATATTCCAAATACATGTTTGCTTATATCATCTTAATGCGAATATATATTTAAATAAATTATAAATTAAGAAACTGAAATATTAGTTTTATTATACATACTTATTAGAAGCTGAAGCTGTAGGTAAATAATATGTTTAAGTTTTACAAATCTTAATGAGTTTTTTTTCCTAAGTGGTAACGTCAAGAATTATATAAAAGATTGTATTTTATTAAGTTAAACCCATTTAGCGGATTGAAAAAAACTCAATGGATCTAATTTGTTTAGAAACTATTTGGGATTTTAAAAATAATATTTATTGAATTGAAAAGTTACCAACTTGTTCAAATTCCATTAACAGTTTGGGAAAATATATTTAATTACTTACTACTAACACTTTAGATTCCGCTAACTTCTTAATAGATTTAAAGATATGCAAATTGTATAATTAAAAAATACGGTTTGTAATAGTTTACTTAAAATATCTATAAAGATATTAAAGTTATGATAAAAACGTTTTTTTTCTTAAAACTTGAACACCTTTGTAGATCAAAAAGTTAAGAGGTTTAGGACATATGTTTATTTGAACTTTCTTCTTAAAATCGCGTAAGGATTGACACCCTAAGGATCAGGTCTTATTCTGGAAACACCCTGTATAAACAGCTTGAAATATTGTTTTAAATGTAGATCTTTCCATAACATCATTAAATTGGTATGTCTATCGAAAATCGAAAGGGGTGAGTATTATTATTGATTTTAATCTTTTAAAATGGATTGTTTTCTAATTCACGTATTTTTAATGAATAGTTCTCAACTTTTGGAGTATTAAACTTTGTTGTTAAATTGATTCTTGTTAATACTTTTAAAAGTGTGTGGTTTAATTTTTATTTCAAATTATAGATGCTGAGAGAATAACTGGTTGTCAACATTAGAAAACTTTACGTTTGCAGAAAGAAAATTTTGGTGACATCATCGTATACGCAGATGATTCTCGAGCTGACAAATGAATGCTAGATGAGGTGTGCCATTCATAGATGCAACTCTGAAGATTCTCTGGCAGTTGTAACGTTTCATATTTTTGTAAAATAATTTTATATTGTGTGTGTGTGAAACAGAGGGAAATAAAATTTGTTTCCTGCTTTCTTTATTCTTCCAATTAAAAACATATGTAATTGGTACTTGTAAATGTGTTGTGTAACAGAGATACAAAATAAATTTTTACCCTAATTGTTTTTTTTGTTTTGCTTAACACATGCGTCACCTTGATGGTGTATTAAACGTTAAAGGTTCGAACCCTGATACGTTCAAGTTTTTTAATCAAGTATAAATTTACAACTACTTGCTAAAGATGTGGTGGTGTAAAACTTAACAGATCGAACCTCAGTATGTTCAATTTCTTTTAATTGGCGTAAATTCAAAACTGTTTGTTAAAGACGTGGTTAATGTAATTAACATGTTGAACCGGTATGTTTTAAAATCATACGTCACCATGTCAAAATGATGTCATCTGTTTACAAAAGATGGGGTATTCAATCGGTAATGGTTCGAACCTCAGTATGTTAAAGTTTTTAATCAAGTGTAAATTTAAAAGTACTTGTTAATGTTGGTTTGGCAGCCATATTGAATCGCTTTAGGTAATTGTTTTTCGTGTTTGTGAACTAGGTTATAAAGTAATATATTTTTTAAATGTATAACAGTGAGAAATATACATGTTTTATCCTTTTTCATCTTGTTTATTAAATGTTTAATCATACGTCATATAAAATGGTGTCATCTGTTTACAAAAGATGGTGTATTAAATCGGTAACGGTTCGAACACTGATGTGTTAAAGTTTTTTTTAATCAGTGTAAATTTAAAGTACCTGTTAAAGTCGTGGTTAATGTAATTAACATGTTGAACCGGCGTGTTTTAAAATCATACGTCACCATGTCAAAATGGTGTCATCTGTTTACAAAAGATGGTGTATTAAATCGGTAATGGTTCGAACCCTGATTTGTTAAAGTTTTTTTTCATCAAGTATAAATTTAAAAGTACTTGTTAAATACGTGGTTAATGTAATTAATAAAGATAAATGTTGGTTTGGTATCCATATTGAATCGCTTTAGGTAATTGTTTTTCGTGTTTGTGAACTATAAAGTTTATAAAGTAATATATTTTTATATGTAAAATGAGAAATATACATGTAGTTTATCCTTTTCATCTTGTTTATAAATGTTTAATCATACGTCATACAAAATGGCGCTACGTGAGTGTTATTTTGTTTGTGAACTAGTTTATAATGTATAGAAGTGATAAATATATGTTTTATCCTTTTTTATCTTGTTTATTAAATGTTTAATCATACGTCATCTGTTTACAAAATAGGGTTAAGTGATTGTGTTTGTGTATTAGTTTATAATGTATAAAAGTGAGAAATATATGTTTTATCCTTTTTCATCTTGTTTATTAAATGTTTTATCCTTATTCATCTTTATAATTAACTTAGGTCTATCTTTTTAATTAACAGGTCTTCTTATCTTATCCTACATTTTACAGCATCATACATCATTAATTCATCTTAATCAACCTTTACAGCTATACATCAAACTTCAAACTCTATCCAATGCGAAAAACACCAAAAACTGAACCAAAAACTTTACTCGGACACGTGTTTCAACAGCTAAGCTTCATCACCAGCGATACCGATACTTCAAAAATAAAAACAATGGGAAGTTTATATATACTATCTGCTTATCACGCATCGTTAAACTTAATTGATTCTAGATAAGCTTAAATAATTCCTGAAAATCCCAATGGACCGTTTCATCATAATTCATAAGAAAATTTCTGTTTTTGTGTTACTGTGACCGGAGTAAAGTTTTTGGTGTTTTTGGAAAGTTTTTCATTGGTTAAATAGACTGCAGTTGGTGCCCTTCTTTCCTTGTTCAAACTCTATCTTTCAATTGTCGCAGTAGTTCTGAGTGGTTAAAGCCTTGGCTCGGTAATGCACTGGTGTAAAAGTTCGAATCTCAACCAAGTTTTGTTAAATACATAAAAAAACTTTAGGGACGCCATGATGGAAATTCAAATCGGCCGCCGAAACATCCGCCATGAGGGAAATCAACAACGACAACAACAGCCTAATGAGGTGAGAGACCGTAGTTTTCCATTGACGTCTTCAAAAACAAAAACATGTAATTAAATAGAATGCCTAGTGTCAACAGCCTGTTGACAACAACAGCCTAATGAGGAGAGAGGCCTAATTAGGGAACTGCCTCATGAGGTGAGATGTGACTAGGCTAATTGCCTGTCACTTTTCAATATTATCTCTGAGCTAAGTAGATAAATAAATCTACAGAACATTAATTTTTGATTTAAATTAACGTAATGCCGAGCGTAACGACAGTTGATCGTTTAATATTAAATGAGTGTTAGTTTCACCGTTCGAATGGGGTAAAAATTCTTCTATTTCTATAAAAGAACCTCAATTTTCTATAAAACAACTCATTTAGGTGCTTTAATAGCTCTTGTAAGGAATCTAAAAATAAAAAAATTATGTTGTAGCATATAGAAATATTAGACGCTGCTTCTAAGGCAAAACACAATTAGTGATATCCAAACATACACTAGAGGTAATGAGCGGTCCAGGAAATATACTTTATAAAAATAGGAAATTCTACATTTAGTTTTAATATAATTCTATACGTCAAAACAATCTCATTTCTTTCAACTCTTCAAGTCGTTTTCATTCTTTTTTTTCTTGTCTGTGGTACAAGATCAAATTTTCCTACACATTCAAAAGACCTTAAGGTATAAAATGTACAAAATATAGACACTCTTAGCACTACTAGATGGTATAGTTACATAATAATAAATATATTCACTATTCTTATAGTCATGTGACAGGCGGCGCAGCATTTACCCGCCCTGTGCAAAAATACACTCTTGCTACTCTCTATATTTTACTTTTACTTAAGTATACACTTTCTCACTTTAACAACACAAAACAACAGCATTAAAATGTATTTATGTTTCTAGTTTGTCAAATTTTCACTTTTCGCACTTTAATTGCCACAACATCTTGCACAAGGTTACTTCAAATTCAGTTTTTGAGCGATATCGTGTTCGATACTTATCACAGCTAAGTCAACTAAACGTGGTTGGGACATGGTCGATCGTAAGTATGTTTTAATTAATTATAATTTAGAAAACGATCGTTCTACACTGGCCACTGTTATAAGTAAGCACAATAAAATTCTCAAAGCCACTGCCACGTTTGGTGCAAATTAATTTTGGTGCAAGATTTGTAAAACCATTGAACATCAAGCGGTGTAGCATCTTTTGTAACAAACAACTTAATTGTCTTAAGTCATCAGTGAATTCTAACGCTTCTAAATCTTTACAGTTATTATGAGTCAAAGTACTTTCCAACTTTTTGCATTTTTCAAACAAGTTTATCTGTCTTTAAGATTTGCGATACTATACAAAAAAGAAAAATAGGAGCTATGCTGTTAGTAGAATACGGGCAGCTTCAAACCCCGAGGGCATAATTAGGCAGTTCCTTAATTAGGCTAACAACCTCTCACCTCATCAGGCAGAGCCTCTCACCTCATTAGGCTGTTGTTGTCAACAGGCTGTTGACGCAGGCATTCTATTTAATTACTTGGTTTTGAAGACGTCAATGGAAAATACGGCCTCTCACCTCATTAGGTTGTTGTTGTTGATGTTGATTTCCATCATGGCGACCGGTTTGAATTTCCAACATGGCGTCCCATCATGGCGGATGTTTCGGCGGTCGATTTGAATTTTCAACATGGCATCCTAAAGTTTTTTATGTATTTAAAAAACTTGGTTGAGATTCGAACTTGCAACCATTGCATTACCGAGACGAGGCTTTAACCACTAGGCTACGGCGACAATTGAAAGATAGAGTTTGAAGTTTGTATATAGCTGTAAAGGTTGATTAAGATGAATGACTGAATGATGTATGATGCTGTAAAATGTAGGATGATTAAGATGAGAAGACCTGTTAATTAAAAAGATGAATAAGGTTAATTAAAAAGATGAATAAGGATAAAACATTTAATAAACAAGATGCAAAAGGATATAAACATATATTTATCACTTTTATACATTATAAACTAATTC
Organism: Abscondita cerata; assembly: GCA_030710515.1. Lineage (NCBI taxonomy): Eukaryota > Metazoa > Arthropoda > Insecta > Coleoptera > Lampyridae > Abscondita > Abscondita cerata. The sequence continues at coordinate 297,917 of JALBCR010001208.1, forward strand.
ACAAACAGGAATAGCAATTACTTAACGCCATTTTGTATGACGTATGATTAAACATTAAATAAACAAGATGAAAAGGATAAAACATATATTTATTCTTTCTCATACATTATAAACTAGAACACAAACACGAAAACAATTACCTAAAGCGATTCAATATGGCTGCCAAACCAACATTTTTCTTTATTAATTACATTAACCACGACTTTAACAAGTACTTTTAAATTTACATTCTGATTAAAAAAAAACTTTAACATATCAGGTTCGAACCATTAACGATTTAATACACAATCTTTTGTAAACAGATGACACCATTTTGACATGGTGACTTATGATTTAAAACATACCGGTTCAACATGGCTACTGGAAGCAACATTTTTCTTTATTGATTACGTTAACCACGTCTTTAACAGTTTTAAATTTACACTTGATTAAAAGAAATTGAACATACTTCGGTTTGATCTGTTAACGTTTTTTATACCACCACGTATTTAACATATAGTTTTGAATTTACACTTGATTAAAAAAAAATTGAACATACTGAGCTTCGATCTGTTAACGTTTTACACCACCACATCTTTAGCAAGTAGTTTTAAATTTATACTTGATTAAAAAAACTTGAACGTATACCATTAACGTTTTAATACACCATCAAGGTGACGATGTGTTAGGAAAATAAAAAAAACAATTAGGATAAAATTTATTTTGTATCTCTGTTACACAACACATTTACAAGTACCAATTACATATGTTTTTAATTGGAAGAATAAAGAAAGCAGGAAACAAATTTTATTTTCTCTCTGTTTCACACACAATATAAAATTATTTTACAAAAATATGAAACGTTACAGCTGCCACAGAATCTTCAGAGTTTCATCTAGGGATGGCACACCTCATCTAGCATTCGTTTGTCAGCTCGAGAATCATCTACGATGTCACCAAAAATTTTCTTTCTGCAAACGTAGAGTTTTCTTATGTTGACGACCAGTTATTCATCTCCAGCATCTGTAATTTGAAATAAAAATAAACCACAAACATTTTAAAAAAGTATTAACAAGAATAATAACAGCAACAAAATAAAATCTTTTTTAAAGCATGAAGAAACGCAATTTTATAATTAAAAAAATCTATACTTACCAAGATATTAACCATCTTAAATTCGTAATTTCTTATACTAACAAATATTTCATTGCCTGATATTTGTACTAAAATTCGTAAATAACATCGTTAATTGTGTTTTATTAAAACGTGAAAGATCAACTTTCAAAAATTTCTTGCTAATTACTTTGTTATATACCTAGCATATGTTAAAAAGAGCGTTTTTGACAAACTTTTTGCTAACAATACGTATTAATTAATTAATTAATTAAAATGTAAAACAGTAAGATGATTTATCTCATTAATGCTAAAACAGAATTATATTTTAGTTAAATATATTTAATGTAACCATTTCAATGTCAACAATATCAAGTAAATTCCGAAAATAAGGTAATTAAAATGTTTACGTTTTTCCAAACCGTGAAAGGTTAACTTTCAAAGCGTAATTGTTACTAATTACATATAGCATATTTATGTTAAAAAGAACGTTTCTAGCAAACTTTTCGCTAACAATGCATATCAATTAATTAAAATGTAAAAGAGTAAGATGATTTTATATCAAGAATGAGATTTTGAAAATAAAAATATGTAAAATCTAATCATCAACGAAAAAATATTTAATGTAACCATTTCTAAATCTTAATGTGTTTTTTTCCTAAGTGGTAACGTCAAGAATTATATAAAAACGGTGTATTAGTATTTTTATTCATTCCTATTGATTTTTTCAAACCGGAATAAAATCTCTCATCATCATGTCTGTGAAAACTTTGTTAAGTCTTTATTCGCGAGGTGTCCTTAATGACTTTGGGATTCTAGAAGTGTATAGTGATATCTGCGAGAGAATTTATTTATAAGAAGAAATGGTGGATGTGGGAGGACCAAGAAGTCTTCGATCGTTTAATTAAAAACGTGTGCGACATTAAGGTATGTTATTTTTTGTATAATTTTTAAAATTATTTTTCACATATGGATTACAGTCTGGTAATAATAATCCTACATTTGAAGTTTCACCTGAAGATTCATCTGTTGCTTTGAATCCGATGCAGGATGTTGAAACTAACACCTTCGACGTAAGTTTTTGATTTATTTTTACAAATATTTTTGTATAATTTTTAAAATTACTTTTGTCACATATAGATTACAGTTTGGTGTTAATGCTACATCGGAAACTTCATCGAATTCATCTGTTGCTTTGAATCCGATGTCAGGTGTTGAAACTAACACGTTCGAAGTAAGTTTTTGATTTATTTTTACAAATATTTTCTAATACGTGTTTACGACAGCTGAATGTTAACCCAACACCATCAACTTCAAATTATAATGTAAGTTCTTAAAATTTTTATTTTAAAATTACCTTGTATGTTTTACAGTTCATCAACGATTTCATATCATCACCATCGACATATCTACCGGATTTATTTCATATTAACTCTTCACCTTCACCTAACACGTTATCATCCCATCCCGCTCATTCATCATCATCTCGTATTATCAAACCGATACTGAACTCGAGCACCAGGAGTTGTAATGTAAGTTTTTAATTTTTTTTTTATTATTGAGAATATGTTTTAAGATACATTTTATTGCAGATGGTCGGAGGAACTGCAATAACTAACGCTGCAAACTTTAAGTTTTTCACCCTCATTAACGAGGGTGAAAAAGAAATAGGGAATTTAGAACCATGGGTAGGACCATGGTTTTTAAATTTAAAGATATGGACACCGTCCAAAACCCGACCATCTGGCTAGAGGTAATTTTATTTTAACAAATTTAATTTCAAATGTATTTACATTTTTTTGTTTTTTTTAGAACGCAATCACCGGAAGGTGTTGAACCACGTCCTAGCTGGCGCTCAACCTTCTGACCGTATCGGCTCGTTCTTTCGAAACGATAACTTCTCCGAGAAAGCGGTGGTCATCTCCTTCAGACGTAGAGATCAGCTCGACTCCAAAGTAGTCATGACAACGTTGGATAGCGGTATTAAATTTATCGATTCTCTCAATTATATGCCGATTCAGGCTCAAAAAGGCTACTTTCCGCACTTTTAACACTTTGGCAAATCAAAATTATATCGGCCCATTACCACCTACGCATTATTATGGCTGTGATGAAATGTCTTCTTCCGTTAGGGAAGCGATTTTTTGAAGTGGCACGAAAACCAGGTTAATATTTTACGAAAGGCTTGCTTGAGTTCTGGTCACACTTCACTACTTCTAACGGAGTAGATCCGTTTAGGGAATCTTGCACAATCGCGGGCTCTTTAACGCCGCAAGGTTTAGACGGAATTATCTAAAAAAGCAAAAAAGAATTCCATCGGTTTACCACCTCCCAACGGATATAGGATGGCTGATCACAATCCACCATTGCAATCAAGTGGTTGTACCGGTTTTTGCGCGGCTACAACTACAGTGTTATCAGTTTCATGGCTGCTATTTTCACGGTTGCGAGATCTGTATAACCAGGGTTCTAGATCTGGAGGTTTTATTTTTCAACTTATGTTGATAACTTTTCCAAAGCTGAAACAAGAAACCGGGCTGGCCTTCGTGGTGTACGGATGACCAATTGCGGGATCGGTACATATCTGAATATCTCGAGATACATCCAACATAGGTGTAAATCCGGGTATGCGGTATATTGCCAAATTATGCTTAAAAACAGCTTTTGGGAGGAATCCTAATGCAAACCTCGATCATACAAGATCCGTATGATCTATTTAAGAGTTGACCGATCCTTCTGTGGAAGCCCACTCTCTTACTTCTGTTAATGATGACACCCTAATTTTAAACTGGGACAGGCCGAATGAAGGTATCATATCCTTATCACAGTTAATGTAGCCCTAGCGCGTACACCACCGCAAACGCCCATCTGGAATTGTACAAATACTTGAATTAGTTGGACAGACGTGTCTTATACTTCGATACAGATTCGGTTATTTTTACAGAGAAACCAGGCGAAGGACCCCTGTAACAGGCGATTTCCTAGGAGACATGATAGACGAGATCGAATGTTACGAGCCTGGTAGTAAAATAACAGAATATGTTATGGTGGCCCTAAGAACTATGCCTTTAAGGTGTGGTCAACTAAGTCACACAATTACGAGTACGTATGCAAGTTAAAAGGCATCACATTAAACTTCAAAACTCGCAAGTTGTGAATTTTGATCCCCTTAAAGACATGGTTCTTAACAACGTCGGAGACGCGTATGTTCAAACTGATGGACGTATTGTACGAAACGCAGCGTTTGATGTTCTATCCAAACCTGAAAAAAGTTTTCAGGGTAAAATATACAAGAGAGGCGTCGGGTTGAGGGATAATTTAAACACGTTACCATTACGGATACCGTTTTGTGATCACATTGTAATGGTTTTTTTTTTAGCTTTACCAAATGCTCCTGGAATTAATACCTTTATTTTTTATTTATCTATTTATTTATGTACTTATTTATTTATTTTATTACATGTAAATACTGTTAGCGTTAGGGTTTATGTATATGTTAGCTTTATGTACTGATTTTTAATTTTTAATGTAACACTTTTTAAATATGAATTGTTCATCTTTAGTATTTATTCTTAGCTTTATTAATTTGTATTCCTTTATTAATGTTTAATCCATTTTCATTTTTTTCACCATTAATTAATTGTATTGTTTAAGTTTTTTCTCTGAAAATGCATAAAATTTTTATATGAATTTTTAAACAATTGATTTAATAAAAACACTAATACTGTAAAATAATTGTTTATTTTGAATAATTACAATAAATTTTTATAAATCTAACAAATTTGTTTTCGTAAAACATAAATTGTACATCAAATTTATTAACTGATCGTTTCTAATTAAATTATTATTAAACATTTCAAAAAAATTCTAAAGTATTAATTATTACAAAGTTTAAAAAATAAATACAAGAGACAATATTGACCGCAGAAACCGAATGAAAATCTTGCAATATCTGACCATTATAAACCCAAGTTGCACAATTTTGGTCTAAGAATTTTCTATGATTGTTTTCTGGAGGTCTTCCAACGAGTCTAAGTATTCGCCATATCCGTATTTGTCTATGAAAAATGCAGCCCGATGTTGACCTGGTTTATTTGTGCGGATCGGTGTTTGCAATTACAGCAGCAGGTCTCGGTATACGAGGTGGAAGTTGATTAGAAGCACAGACAATGCGTTGTACATTCTTGATGCTCGAACACTCTTCAGCTGGTGTGCAAGCTCGACCTGGTAAACATGGTTACCATTAGTTCTGGACCACTTGTATAAAATTAATGCATGCTCCAATGCACATGACGGGTTTTCAATATTATGATGAAGAAATTTGACTGCTTCCATATTTTTCTTTAATACTTTAAACGATGGACACTCAATCCCTTCCATGTTTATTATTGGTTTATTTAAAAATTTTAATGGTATTGTTTTTCGCTACTGTTATATTTGGTTCGCTTTTTGTATAGTAATCTTTATTTTACTTTATATAAATCATAATACAACTCGAAAATCCAACAGTAAAACTAAGGTGTGGCATGCGTATATAGTTGTAGTTTTCTTATTAGAAAAACAGCGTTGCCGCTATTAACAAAACTGGGGAAAATACATAACAGTCTCCCTTAGTAACAAAAAAACAAATGCATAATGGATTTGGATACAAGCGTAAATATCATAAGTTCAATTTTTGAGGTATTTTAATAACTCTCTTTGAACGTCTTAATACTGGTTCAGGTGATTCATTTATGCCCTCATTATTGACTATAGTGTCTTGTACTGGGACAGGATGTTCAGGAGTATTCGGTGTTTGGTCTAGATTAGAATTGGTTGCTTTGTATGTAGATCTTCATACGACTCAAAAAGTTCTTCTGCCATATTTGGCACTTCATTTCCAACTTTTCTTAATTGGTTAATGTGTCTCTTAGAGATTTGACCACTGTCGAATTTAACTAGGTAGTGTAAGTTTCCTATCTTCTGTATAATTTTACCAAATTCCATTTATTATTGTCGTAGCTCTTTATCGAAACTCTATCGTTTACATCTAAGATCCGGTAATTATCTGGGTCGTCAGTGTTTGTAGACACGTAGTTTTTGGGTTTAAGCAGATCGATTCTAGATCTTAATTCACGTTCAAACATTAGCTTCGACGGACTTATTCCTGTAACTGAATGTGGAGTTTTCCTATAATTTAGGAGGAAGTTATTTAGAACCTTTTCGTGATCCATAAGGTTCATTTCACTCACATTTAGTGTTTTTAATGCATGTTTCACGGTCTGCACATATCGTTCGGCTAGTCCATTAGTCGCAGGATGGTAAGGTGCAGTAACTTTGTGGATGATTCCATTAAGTTTCAAGAAATTTTCAAACTCTTGGGATTTTAATTGAGGTCCATTATCACTGACTAAAACTAATGGTATTCCATATGTTGAAAATATTCTTCGCAGTACTCTAATTGTGTTTTTAGATGTAATCTCTTTCATTATGTGTACTTCTGGCCATCTGCTAAATGCATCGACTAGTATAAAATAGTAGTATCCGTTCATCGGTCCAGCAAAATCTATGTGAACTCGTTGGAATGGTTCTTGACAAGGTTCCCAACAATGTGCAACTTGTGAAGGCGAGTTTTTATTCTTTTGACAATTCAAACAGTTTGTAGCAAGATTTTCAATATCGCGAGATATTCCTGGCCACCAACAGTATGATCGTGCAAGGTTTTTCATTTTACGACACCGGAATGAACGCAATGAAGTTCATCTAAAATTCGGCGTCTGAATATTGTAGGTATAACGACGCATTGACCACGCATAATGACATTGCTTTGTAATGAGAACTGGTTTTGGTCTATACCAAATCGGTCATTTTGTTGACTTCGAAACCATGGGTAAGTCCATCATGCAATTTCTTCAATGACTCATCTTGTAGAGTAGCTTCATCTAACATCTGAAAAGTGACTGGTAACTTTTCAATCTGAAGAATTTCAAACACGTCACATTGCATCGGCATTTGCGTGTTTACTGCAGTATTTCGATATTTAATGTTGAAATCAAATGCTTGCAGAAATATAGCGTAATGTTGCATGCGAGTCGCCGTGAATGTTGGTAACTCTTTTTTGGATTTAGTATTTGTATTAACGGTTGACAATCAGTAATTAAGTCGAATTTACGTCCATATAGATACTGGTAGAATCGCTTTATGCCAAAAATAATCGCGTATGCTTCTTTGTCCAGTTGTGAATATTTTTGTTGGGTAGCACTTAATGTATGTGAAACAAACTGTATCGGTCTTTCAGATCCGTCAGAATAAACATGGCTAAGTACTGCGCCTACACCGTATGGTGACGCATCTGTACTTAATTGTAGCGGTAGAGTAGGATCGTAATGCGCAAGAACATTATCTGATTGTATTTCAGATCGAATTTTGTTAAATGATTCTTCGCATTCTGCATTCCATTCGAACTTCGTTGCTTTGTGTAGCAATTTATTCAAAGGATACAATATGGTACTTAGGTTTCGGAAAAACCTCCCGTAGTAATTTATTAAACCTATTAATGAACGTAATTCAGTTTTATTTGTAGGCGTTTCGCATTTTGTACAGCTTCGACCTTAGATTGCATTTTGTGTATACCCATTTTGTCGATAACGTAACCGCAATAATCTATTTGTTTAGATAAAAACTGCATTTGTCTAAATTGACGTGTATATTGTGTTGTAGCAATTGGTTCAATACCTGATCTAAACGAGTAAGATGTTCAGAGTCATCCTTTCCAGTAATTTTAATGTCGTCAATAAAGACCGTAACGCCCGGTATCTCTTTGAGGATATTTTCGATCTCTCTTTGCCAGATTGCTGGTGCAGAAGAGATGCCGTACATTAATCTATTACACTTGAATAGACCGCGATGCGTATTTAATGTAGTAATTCCTCGGCATGCATCATTTAATGGTAAGTGTAGAAAAGCTTGACTGAGGTCTAATTTAGTGAATTTTCACCTCCTGCCATGCTAGCAAACAACTCGTTTATAGTAGGTAACGGGTGTTCGTCAGTAACTAAATTAGGGTTCAAAGTGATTTTAAAATCGCCGCAAAGACGTATGCTACCATTGCTTTTCAACACGGGTACGATAGGCGTAGCCCATTCAGAATGATCTACCTTAGTAAGAATATTTTGTCTTACCAAATTATCGATTTCGGCATCGACTTTAGGAATTAGTGCAAATGGTACTGTTCTTGCTTTGATGAAAACTGGTGACGTTCCAGGCTTCAACTTCAGGTTGGCTTGTAAACCTTTGATTTCCCCAATGGAATGTTTGAAAATTGAACCATAACGGTCCAGGATGGAGTTGAGATTAGAGTAGGATTAATCTGTAAAATGCTACCATCATTGTTATGTAATGAAATGCCTAACTCTCTTATCCATTCGCGCCCTAGAAGTGGTTTTCGGTTAGTGGAATCAATCAAGTACAGACTCAATTGTTTTGTTACATCATTAACATTCACATTAACGTAAACCTGACCAGAGACTTTCAAAGGAGTTTTACAGTAACTTAGTAAATTTATGTCAGACTTACAAATTCTGAAATTTTGAAACATAATACGAAATTCGGATTCTGACATTAATGAAACTGCAGCACCACTATCTATCTCAAAATTTATGATCTTATTATTAATATTAACATCAATCAAAAATTTCTCACGCAAGTCAATTTGCAGAATGTCCTCTTGTACTTCTATTTGATGTGCATCGGAATTCTTGAACTTGCTGCAAACTTTCTGTAAATGTCCTGGCAAATTGCAGAATTTACATGTAGAATTAATGAATGGACACTTGTTCGCTAGGTGTGCTGGGTTTCCGCATCTGTAACATGCTGTGTTTGAAGAGTTCTTTGTAGTTGTATTCTTTCTTCCATCAATTGCATTCTTCTTCTTTCCATGTGGATTTCTTCTTGTTTCGTAAGGTATGGACTGCATTCACTGCCATTTTATTTTGTAACTGGTGTGAATCTTGCTCAGAAAGTTCCATTCCCACAGCAATCTCCAAAGCTCTATCGAGAGTAAGATCTTTGACTTCAAGCAACCGACTTGAATTCGTCTAGAGTATAAACCATATACTAGCTGGTTCCTTAGAGCTGTGCTTTGAAATGTGCCAAACTTACAATTTATCGCTAACCTTGTAAGGCGTGTAAGAAATCTTGAACTGCTCACCGTCTTGTTTTTTAGATTGGAATCTGAATACCTCAGCAACCCTAGGGTGCTGGATTGTAATGAGTATCAAGTAATTGTACTATTTCATCGTATGCCTTTTCTTCAGGTGAATCTGGAGCCAATTTGTCGCAAACTATATCATAACTTTCGCTGCCCATGTAATGCAGAAGGTATGGTAGTTTAAGTTCATCGCAGACCTTGAACACATTGTATGCAACTTCTCAATCTTTTAACCCATCGACTCCATTTAGTTTTTGTAGCATCAAAAATTCAACGGTAAATGTGGCTTGTATTGTAGTACTTGTAGTAGGAATTGTAGCAATAGTTTTCGCAGCAGGCGGATTTTCATTTGTAGCCATTGTGAATTTTACGATTTTTTTGTAATTGCAATAAAGTAAAATTGTAATTACTTTTCTAATCATCCTCGTCGCCACTGTTATATTTGGTTCGCTTTTTGTATAGTAATCTTTATTTTACTTTATATAAATCATAATACAACTCGAAAATCCAACAGTAAAACTAAGGTGTGGCATGCGTATATAGTTGTAGTTTTCTACATTAGAAAACAGCGTTGCCGCTATTAACAAAACTGGGGAAAATACATAACAGCTACCTTCACAAAAATTGTGTTAAAGGGTGTTCGTAATTACGCCGATTGATCCACCGTAATCCGTGAAAATAATTTTCTAAATAACGGATTTCCGTTTTACTGAATTTGGCAACTTTGAATAATGACTTGTGGTATTATAAATAAAACTTCACAACAATGTCCATCGGAAGACACGACGCCAATTTCCTCTTAGGAATAAATTTTTTATCTTTTCCTCGAACCTGTATGTCAACAAAAGCATCCATTCTGGTGAGACGTTGTTTGTCAACTGATATAAGCTTAACTACTGAAATCAACCATCACATTTCGATGTTTATCAATCTAGATAACGTTGTCAAACTCTGCGTATACTAAACAGTTTACAGTTTCTGCCAACTTGATACAAAAAAAGTATTTTAAATTAAACGTGTTAATATACTCAGTTACTTATTTTGTTAATTATAAATAATTACAAAATTATTTGTACAAAACCGATCATCTTAAGATTCCATAGTTTTTTATTGTGAGGATACAAAATGTGGAAATTTATTAACTAAATCTTGTAATGTAATATTCTCCTTGTATTTTTCATCCAGCACTTTAATGAAGTCGTCATACCCGATTTCTTCTATATCTACGTACTCTATAACCAACATTTTTCTTTTATCGATTATGTTAACCACATCTTTAACAAATTCATACAATTGAAAATCAGACTTTTAATTTTGCATTCGCGATGTAAACTAATTTTAATTTTCCTAATAGATTGTAGCAAGTAAGACCTAAATAAAGTTGATACTTTTCATCGTTCTTCTTTGATATAAAGCGTACAGCATTCAATTCTGTTGTATGGATTGTATAATCTTCAACATCTTTATGGTTGAGCGTTTCAATGATTTCATCTAGTTCATCCAGAAACGATTTAAATTGTGACAACGTAAAATGTACTGTAGAATTAAACCCTGATTTGATTATTTTAAACAAGGTTTAAAATCATTGTAAACATCCATTCCAAAACAAACTGATTTGGTATAACTTTTGTTTAGCGGAATAAATCCTCATTAAGCAGTGTATTTTTTTCACGTTGTTCAATATTTTGTTTACAGTTTTCATCTGTTGTAACACCGTAAGATTTTCGAGCATCGTTGCACATTTTATAATCCACTTCTGATGGTTTGTACACTGGTGATCTTGACCGATGTCGATAGTAGGGGATTATGTTCTTTTTGGTAGAGTTGTAACTGTATTTACCATCCATTTTATTATTGTTGAGATGATTTCAAGACTAAATTATAAATACATAAGACATCATTTTATACAATTCTGATATCATGACGTCAATGTTATTGGGAAAAACGTATATTACTTATTTTGAAAAATATGTTTTCGAAAAACAACCTTGTACAACAACCTCAGGGTATAATTTAAATCTAGAGCTGACTCTAGCCATGTTGGTTTGGCAGCCATATTGAATCGCCTTAGGTAATTGTTTTTCGTGTTTGTGTTCTAGTTTATAAAGTACGAGAAAGAAAATGTACATGTTTTTATCCTTTTTCATCTTGTTTATTAAATGTTTAATCATACGTCATACAAAAATGGAGTTAAGTAATTATGCTATTCCTGTTTGTGAAATAGTTTATAATGTATAAAAGTAATAAATATATGTTTTTATCCTTTTTCATCTAGTTCATTAAATGTTTTATCCTTATTCATCTTTTTAATTAACAGGTCTTTCTATCTTAATCATCCTACATTTTACAGCATCATACATCATTAATTCATCTTAATCAACCTTTACAGCTATATACAAACTTCAAACTCTATCTTTCAATTGTCGCCGTAGCCTAGTGGTTAAAGCCTTGGCTCGGTAATGCAATGGTTGCAAGTCGAATCTCAACCAAGTTTTTTAATACATAAAAACTTTAGGAAGCCATGTTGGAAATTCAAATCGACCGCCGAAACATCCGCCATGATGGGACGCTATGTTGAAAATTCAAACCGGTCGCCAAAACATCCGCCATGATGAAAATCAACATCAACAACAACAGCCTAATGAGGTGATGTTGCTAGCCTAATTAAGGAATTGCCTAATTATGCCCTCGGGATTTGAAGCTGCCCGATTCTACTGCTGTTTGAGTTGCTCAAATCTTTCTTGATACGAAGTTTACAGCCACATCAAAAGTTTTAAAAAAGAAAAATATTGGTACGTCTTCAGATTCGTAAGCAAAATGCGCCGAACCCTTTCTTTTGAAAAATGATGAGTTAAAGTTGTATCTATTTCTAAAGTTGACGCAAGTTCTCTAGCTTTATTTAACATAGTTTCATAAAATTCATCAGTTCTACTGTTTTTGAAATTTTGAAAAGTGTTTCCTAAAACCGTAACAGCAGTAGCTAAATCTATTTTAATATTTTGCAAAATTTTACTTGCAACATTGATAATATTTAAAATATGATGCCAGGTAATCCAGCAACGAGAAATTTAAAGTTAGCTATTTTTGATCCAAGAGATTCAGTTTCATGTTGTACCATTTTATCAAAAGTTGCATCATCTGCTATATCGATTAAACATTAAAGGGTCATAAACACATTATTAACTTTATAGCGCAAAGGTCTCAAAACATTTATACGACTCTTCCATTGGGTGGAACTAAATGGTTTTAAAGTTAGTGTGGTTACATGTTTCTTTAATACGTCCCATGGACGAGTCGATGCAGATAAAATACATACAGCTTTTAAACAATATCAAAAAGGAAACTGCCTCTATAGATGAAGTTGCAGCTTCAGCATTTACAACAAAATTTAAAGAATGAGAACTACACGGGAGAAAAAACGGTGTTGTATTTCAATCTAAAATTCGTTTTTGAACTCCGCTGTGTTTACCTTTCATATTTGCTCCATTGCCATAGCCTTGTCCACGTAAATTATCTATAGATATGTTTAGATCTGAAAATTATTGAATCATATATTTTTGTTAAAGCACTTCCGGTTGTTTCAACCAAAGACAAAAATGTTCTTCTTATACACATCAATACTGTGTTTACAAACCCAATCATGAGTCATTTGTTTTGTGTGACTATGTCCGGTGCACAGTCAACAGCATTCTTTACTGCGAACCATATTTTCTGTAATTTTCGAGACATTGAGCGATATTAATTCTATCTGGATATCCTTTCCCAAATAATGTGTTTGTGAAACTCCCTTGGTAATACGTATGAGATGAGTTGATATAACATCATCAAATTTTGCAAATAGTTCGACGATCTTTAAATAGTTCCCATTGTTAAGTTCATACAATTTATCTGATTTTCCCGGAACGGTAAGCATTGTTGTGCTAGAACTGAACAATAGCTATGAGACGTTCAATGCATTTCGCCAGTGTCAAATTTCTGGTCCGATACGTGTTGATTTAATTTATCAATAGTAGCATTTGATTTTAAAACCGAAGCTTGAGACATCCACTCTCGGTGAGCATCAGGTGATGTTTCGACTTTTCGTGCCTTGTTAAAATACCTTGACAAATGGGACCAATTATTACAGCCAGTGTAGTTGATAAAAAATTTTAGACTTTCAATAACGTTTTAACAAAAGCAACAATGTCTTTATGTGGAGAATATACTAGCCAATTTCTATCAACGGTTACACTATTACACAATTGTCTTTATAATAACAAAATGTACGTCCTAAAGAATATTTGAGAAAATCAAAGATGTTACCGTATTTTTCTGATAGTCCTTTCTTTACTATTGAGATTTTTAATTCATCGCTTATAGAATTTGGCCACAATCAGGTGTCTGAAAAGATCTGCTGGTAATTCACAAATCGATTGCACTCTCAAATCAAAATGTCATTGCCATTACTACTAAATAATACCACATTGTCAACCTTAACACTATTGTCACTAGTACTAGGTTCTGAAAAATTAGTAGAAGTAGTTTTCTTATAAGATACACTAGCTTCTTGGTTAGATTTAAAAAAAAAGTACCCGGCAGTTTTGTTTTAGTGTCCTCGAGTTCCGCTTTTCTTTTACGGTATTGTGCACCCGAAAACCTATTGCCTTGTCTGACTATTAATTATTATCTTTTAAGGCTAATTAAAACATAAAATCAAATGAAAATTTGAGAAAGACTTATTTTTCAAAAGTAAATAATAGAAAATATGACAAGTACGAAGTAGGTAACGTTTATGTTCGACAACGTTTACGTTTTAATAATAGGATTGCTTATAAATAAAATAAGGGTAATGGTAGCAGTAAATTGTATTAGCAGAATTTGGAAAACAGGGTGTGTGCTGATGATGTGCCGCTTTGTTTTGTGTACCTAAACGTAAACAATATTTGCATCTTTCAATTGAATTTCCTTTATTCTTTGTACTCACGTCGTGGACTTGAAATTTAGTATGCGATAATTTTTATTGTCCTTTCAAAACAAATATAGGTAGCAGGCGTAGCGGATTACCGATTGCGATTACTAATCGCGATCGTGCTCAAGCTCCTAACAGGGCAGTACCCTTTTGTTCTTTATTTTTGTTTAATTTTTTATGAAAATTTCTAGACATGACAAGGCTTAAAATTTAAGCTTGTTTGCGCCCCACAAAACTGGCCGCCGAGTGTGATTGCACGGGTTGTACGGTCGGTAGCGCCAGTTCGTGCGGTAAAATTAACGTATCCCGCAACAGCGATTGTGTTCAGGTTAAAGGTTTATATCAACCGTTTTCAACTGTTATATGTATTTTTATTTTGAATCAGTTCCAGAAGTATCTCAATTTCTTCAAAAACAGAAAATTAGGCAGTACTATAAGTATTGACGCATTAATTTTCACATTTAAAAATTACAGATGACATTTTTCAAAATATATTTAAAAACTCTACAGAGTTCTGTTCAAAATTAGAGATAGCCTCAGATGCCAAACAGGCACGTAACAGGAAACTCATATCTGATCCCAGTTTGGGCAGTGTGATAGTTGCAATTCAGAAACAAGTACTGATTATTTTACTGAAAATTAATATATTTTTGTTGCCATTGATAGAATGATTAAAGAACTTGAAACGCGTTTTGATATTTTACGAGCAATACGTGCTCTAGACTCCAAATCCGATTTTTAAATTTCGAACTCTTATTATATCTACCGTTTCTAAAACATTATCAGATAATGTGAAAGCCGGAATTTATTGTCACAAAAAATTATATTTCAAGCTTGCCAATGAAGCTAAATATGTACTGATGCACTACTATTTGAAATTTGACAAATTTCATGACTATATACCAACTTGTTCGTGTTCATGTGAAAGTCATTTAGTTTTAAAACAATTAAAAACTTATATTATAATAACAACAGCGCAAAGAAAGATTTTCAAATTTAGCTGGAATAACTATTAATTTCACAATGGAACAAATTGATGGTGACACCATTGATGATTTCCAACAATTAGCAATAGGTGTTACAACTTACTACTCCATAGATGTGATTCAGCATATATACTATAATCAGGTTCAAAATGTGTCTGTTTCTTGAGCAATACCCAACTGAACGAAGCTAGGATAAACCCAAGTAGGTATATGGTTTGGACTTAGAATGGGCATAGGGGCGAATGAGGAGTCGAGGACGGATGTCCACAGAAACTTGCAATCATCTGATGAGTTCATCATCTCATAAAATGTAATATCTTGAGATCTTGTAATATCATTCTACAAAATGTAATCATAGAATGAGTAAATACCTATTGCAATAAACAATACTTTCATTACGTAGACGTTAAAAAAATTTATTTGTTTTAGTGAACTATACAGCTATAATCTACCTCCCAAATGTGTGCTATTTTCTATAGCAATATTTACCTCGATAGGTATACCTATCTACCTCGATCAACTTTTAAGACTATGCCGCTCCCTAAAGTACTTTTTCTACTGAAGTCCCTGGCTTCAGTCACAGTTATAGAGACTCACTGCCCAGCTAGTACAACCATAATTTATTAAAATTTACTAAAATCACAACTGCAGAAACACCAAAGTCACTCATTAAAAATCGTATGAAAAAATTTTAGATAAAATTGCGAAGTTCGTATCTGTGAAAAAGTAGTCATAAGGATACTTGGTAAATTAGGAAAAAATGTAGGAAGAGGCGTTTGGCTTTGTTTACATATTATATTTATTAGTTCAGAGTACCGAACTAAAGGAGTGGGGTTAGTTCTCCTCTTCAGTTCAGTCCTGTTTACACTATCTCAACTTGATTCCGTTTTGTATTTAACCTCGCACATAATTTTTAAATTTTAAGTTTATCTTTTTTTATTTTAATTTAATAAATAAATAATTTATATTACATTTCTACATTAAACAAACAATCTCGGAACCACGAAGCCACATTCAACAACAAGAAATTTAACCTTACTGTTTTCCACTTTCATTTAATTCGATTCTACGTGTTTACACCGTATACTTTGATTCGAGGTTTAAACCAAATTGGTTCGGTACTATGGATCAACCCGCGCCGAACTAATTTAGTACTGATAACGTTTACACCAAAATACAAAACAATTAGTTCAAATAAAGTTCGTATATAGAGTGGTCTGGTTCAATCATGCTAAACTGTCAACATCCTATGTTAAATAAGCTGGAATTATTGTAAAATTTACGAAGTCGAACCATCTGGTGGCAGCAGGCCGATACTCAGGACGATTAAAAGTAAAAAATATGCTCAGAGTACGACGCTGCTTGGTCAGTTTCCCCAGGCCCTGCGAATCAAAATGTTACGAACTTGCATAAAATTTTTAAAAGTGGAAAGTTATCAATTTGATCTCTCAGAAGGAGATATATTGTCAAACAACAACATTAATGCAAAACACAGGTGTAAAATATATAAACTTATATAAAAATTGTTTCGTTGTACCAGACCAGATTTAGGAGTTCGGGCTTGCTTTTTAAAGAGTATCGGTGATAAAAAAGTAACAAACTAGCAAAAAAAACGGGCTACCTATAATTTCAGAATGCGTTCACCAAAAAAATTACAAGAGACAAAATTTGATCGTCGTTTAAATTCTCTATCGAATTAAAAATTATTTTAGTGTCACTACTATAGAACAGAAAAAAAAATTATGTTAATTTTTATAATGGTCATGCGTGTTTTCATTCACTCCGGTATTAGAATTTTTCTAGAAATTTTCTCAAAACATCCGTCCAATAATAGCCAGATCTTATTAAAATCGCATAAGCCGTTTTAAATTTATAATGAAAAAACGATTTCAAAATTTTAACTTCAAGGACGCACCAGCGCCTAAACTAAGGAACTTTGCAATAAGATAAGTTTACTTAAATCGGCCAACATTTGTTAAGTAGGTGCGTGTAAAAGACCTTTTACAGACACCCTGTATATATTATGTCAATTATCTACCACTTGTGTTTCTCAAGCAGCAATCTATCACGTGAAAATAAACGTAACATTGTTGAATGACAAGTAGTTAGACGTAATTTCATTTTTTTTTAGCTAGTACAACAACTTAACAAGTACGTTGTGTTCTGTGATGTGACAAAGTTATGAATTAGTTAAGCAGTAATCAGATCTCCACATTCACTCTATTGAAATGTTTACGCTAATTGGTGCTAACCTAAATCCCCAGTTAATAAATAAATATTTACAATTATTTTTGAAAAATTACTTGATAGTAAAATCTGAAATATAACTTTTTAGACGACTACTCTCAAGTGAACTATATCTACAACACAAAGTTGTGTCCGAAATGAAAATATCATAACTACTTCAAAACTGTTGTGATAAGACAAAATTAATAGTTTACACTTATGGG